>PVIW01002088.1:0-241310 GCA_004026585.1 Noctilio leporinus
CGCCCCTCGGCCGCGCCCCGCAGGCCCCCTCCCTCCCACGGCTCCATCTCCGCCCCCAGCGCTCCGCCTTCCCCCACCCCGTGGCGTGGCTCGGGCCCGCCAGCCCTGTGTACCGCCCAGGTTCCCGGCTTGCTCCTCCCGCCGCTCCGCTGCCGCTCCCCGACCCGCCCTGCCCGGGCCAGAGGCTCGCTCTCCCGCGCTCCTCCCCGCACACGCGCTCCCTCCGCCCGCTCACCCGGCCCTCCAGCGCCCAAGCCCGGCGTAGCGCACAGCCCGCCCGCTAGGCAGCCTCGGCGCCCCGCAGCCACCCGCACCTCACGGGCGGACGCACTGCCCAGAGCGCGAACCCGGCCCAGGTCACTCCCACCCGACCGGGCCTTCCCTAGCAGCCCGGGACGCAGGCGCCCGTCGGAAATGTTGGGGGGAGGGGCCGGCGGCGGCGCCTCCTGCTGCTTAGGCCAGGCCGAGGTGCCCAGGGGAGACGCGGTGACCCGACCTCCCGGGATGACTTTCCCCGGAGCTCCTCTCGGGCTCCCGCTTCAAACCTGTACCACTGGCGCTCAGCTGAGATTCAAAGCTAGCGGGGCAGGGTGGAGGACTGTCCGGAAAATGCCCTGAGGAAATTTAGCTGCGGACCTTGAGGCCCGAGGTGGTGTGGATCTGTGACATGGCCCGGCTGCCCTCGAAGAAAGGGCGAGCCCACGCTGGGCGCCTCGGTCCTTGTCTCCTGGTCTGGGTCTCCCCACCAGCGCCACAGAGTGAGGTGTCCTCTTGCCATTGTAACGACCTCGCGCAAGTGGAGGGCTGGAATTACACTCTCAATCCGGGGGCGGGGACCTGGCTCAAGTGGGCAGAAAACCCAGACACACGCCAGTGGGCACTTTTTTAAAAATTGCTGTTAGTGCCCAAGTTCACCGTGTTTCCTCCCCTGAACCTCTTTTCCCAATCCCTCAGTCTTACCTATTTACCCACCAGACTGGAAGCTCTTTGAAGGGGGCCCTGTTTGTTGCTGTGGCTGACTCCCTGAATGGATCCCTTGTGATTGGCAGACAAGTGGATGTATTTGCTAACTGCCCGCCTTTGGGATCTGTGTCATTATTGTGTGACTTAGTTGTAAACTTGGGAGGGCCAGGACTGGGTCGGGATTACAAGTAGCTGGTGCCAGGCACAGCGTGATGCCCAAAAGGACGGGTCATCGATGTTTTTTGAGACTGATGTAGCTAATTGTGCAGAAGGCAGATTCCTGCCTCCTCTTGCTCCCCCAGAGCTGGCAGTTCCGGAGCTGGACGTCCTGAGTGAGGAAGAAACTAAGGAACTGCCCTAGCTCTTTCCCAGTCTGAGGCCAACTTACTGAGGCCAGATCCAGCTGCACTCACCATCTAAACACACAAGGTGATGTGACTTTCTAGTACTGGGAATGGGTCTGCAGGCAACCCTGAACTCCCTCATGGCTTTAATTCCCAAGAGTTGGCAACTGGAGCTGAGAGGTGGGAAGTAGCCAGTTTTTTCACAAACTGTCCAGTATGAGGATCAAACCTGTAGCTCTTCATTTACCCCAGGGTTGAGCCGAACCCCCAAGTTTCAGAGAAAGAAAGCTGCAAGCAAAGGAGACCAGTCAACAGCAGTTAACCCCAGTGCAGGAGGGACAGTGGAAGTACTCCTTCCTCCCATTCAACTACTCCTTTGTAACCTGGCCACTTTAGAGTCAGTCTAGCGCTCTGCCCACCTCACACCTCCACCCCCAACTAGAGAGGTCCTGTCTGTCCTTCCTCAGCCTCCACTGTCTTCCCTCAAGCCAGCCTGCTGTAAATGGACACGGTTAGTGATCCAAGCAGAAACTGAAATAGTAACAATCGGACAGTGTCAAGAGACTTGGGCAGAGATGCCTCGGAGCGGAGCGCCCAGCCTCTTGCTCTGCCTTGGCACAGATGTTCTTATTGTCGTGGAAAGAAATACAAGGGTCCCTCCCCAGGCATGGGGGCGGGAACACCCTGGGACTTAGCCCCCTAGGACAGAGTTGCAGACCCAGCACAGCCTCTCTGCCCCCTAATTATTCAGAATTGGACTGTCACCATGCCTCTTCCCCATTCTAGCTAAGGTTTGCTCCCTGGACCATTTGTTCTCCCCAAGGAGATTAAGGGTAGTGGGGCTGGGTCCTCTTGAGGTACCTTTACCAAATCAAAATACATATTTGGAAAAAAGCTCATAATTAACACTGGGAGAAAAACAGTAAACACAGTGTCACTTTGCCAGGTTCAACAGTTTTGTTTTGTTTTGTTTAAATGCTAATGGCCTCAAATGGGGAGCAGCATCCATCAGTTAAATAAACAAGCCATTAGACAGAGACTAGAAGTGTCAACACATGACTAATCTACTAATTGGGAGAAGGCATCACTAGTGAGGAGCAAGGCAACAAAGCATGCTGGAGACTGTGGAGCAGACTGATGAAGCACATGGTATGTGGGTGTTGGAGCCAACAGGACCTGAATTAGAACCTTGCCACTACCAGTTGTTAGCTGTATGTCCTTCAGTGATTTCTTATAGTTTGTTCACTTTCCTGAGCCTCTATTTTCCAATCTGTAAAATGGGTTCAATAACAGTACCTATAGCACAGGGCTGTTGTGGGTATGAGCAGATAATACAATTCATGTTCTTAGTACTGAGTCAGCCATATCATAAGTGTTCAATGCCTGTTAACCATTATTGATCTTAACACATTGTTGACTGGCATCTTTATAGAAAAGCCAATGCCAGTGCAAACACGAGTTAACTCGTGTATCAAACTACATCCATCTGTTCACTAACACATTGTTGACTGGCAATTTTATAGCAAAAGCTAATGCAAGTGCAAGCCCAAGTTAACTTGTTATAGGTCAACAACGTTTGGACTTGAAAATACAAGTTTTTTCATGACCAGTCAACAATGTGTAAGAAAGTACCTAGCACATGACAGATGTTCAAAAATGTTAGCAATGAAAATGAAATGACTATGGTTGCTAGGCATTAGCCGTAACAAGAGAACATGGACCCCTGGTTTCCGAATACAACTGACAAAGGGATGCTTTGGGTTGATGAATTCCAGCCTTTTAAAAAGAGTTTATATTTTTAGAGAGAGGAAGAGGAGCATCAATGTGTGGTTGCCTCTCACGCTCCCCCAACTGGGGACTTGGCCTGCAACCCAGACCTGTGCCCTGACTGGGAATTGAACCAGCAACTCTTTAGTTCACATGCCAGCGCTCAATCCACCGAGCCACACCAGCCAGGGCTAATGGCAACTTCTTAAGGCTATCCCTTTAACCTGGGATTAGCTCCAGCCCTTAAGAACCAGTCCTGTTCCAGGGTTGCTGGAGTCTGGGGCCTTTTCTCCTGACACCTGCCTATGAAGTTTGAGTTAAGCAAGAAGCTTGAGTTAAGCTGGCCCTCACAGGAGAAGACCAACCTGGCAGCATTCTGGGCATCCTTCCTCAACCAGCCAGACCCATCCTTGTAGAGAACATTCTGGGCTGTTCTTGGTTGCCCCATCCTGCTGTGTGTAGAGACAGGCGGGGATCACAGTATTGAGAGGGCCAGAGTGAGGAGGAAGGGGGGAAGAGAGGGACACACAGGACCCCCAGGAGAAATAACTGACCTAGGCAAAATTGTTGGTCTTGGCTTCCTTGCCCTGCCCTTTCCTTTTGGAACCCACTGTCCTTCCCTGGTACCTGCCAAGAAGGTGTGTCTTCAGCCAAATGAATTCTTCCTCTAGATTTGCCAGCCCTGTTCTCTCAACTGACATTCCCCTCCTCCCTTCCTGTTTGTTCCAGGAGAGCCTTGCTCTTATCTGAAAGGTTGGTTAAGTACTGGTTTAGAGAATTCCCTCTGCACAGGTAAGGAGTTAAGCTAATAATGGCTTAACATGCCACCCCCTCTCCAGGTCTTGTAATTGCATAGGGGCCTCTTTAACTTGAAAAAAAATCTTCAAGGTATCTAGAAAAGAATGAAAACAGATGGCGGGGGATTTCTGAGCCTTCCACAGTCTGAGGTGGCATGCGCAGGAGAGAACTTTTACCCTTCCTTATCCATCATTCTCTGTTTTGCCTCCTTGTAAGTTGTGCCTAGAGCTTGGGACCCCAAGCAGACCCACCTGGCCCCACCAAGCACTCTGCTCTCCAACTCTACACCCAGGGTAACACACATACACCCCAGAAACTAGTTTAGTTCTCAAGCTTCATTCTCCTTCATCCACATCTCCCAGCCAATCCCTGACAGAACTCCTCCTGACTCTACACTTAACTAGCAAAAACCAGGTTAACCTGATCACGTAAGACCTCTCCACAACATTTTATTGAGTGCTAAGGAGTTAATGCATCCTCCCTCCTGCCACACCCAACTGGACTGCAATTCTTAAAGCATATCAGTCACTTTCTGTTCCAGACTCTGTGCTGTTGCAACTCTCCTCTGAGCCTGCACCGCTGTAACCAGGTTCCCCACACTTTTCTGAAAACCAAACTCTCTTTCTCAAAGGAGCAGCTGAACTGCTCCTGCCTCCAAGAAACTCCCCACAGTGCTGCAGGTGAAGAAGTTATCCTCCTCACCCACCCATGGGTTTGCAGCACTTCAAAGTCCCTCTTTGCACATTTTGCCTGGCATAAAAATTAGTTGCAGGCTTGCTTCTCTCCTAAAGAAAAAATGTAACGTTCTTGTGGACAAAAAAGTCCTTCTGCTTCTTTTTATAGTTTGTTTGTGTCTCAAACCTACACAAACAAGTGGACCACCATCACTTAGGTTCCACAACTATTGACTTTGCTACATTTGTTTTGGCTTTATGTTTCTACCCCCCACCAACGAATCTGGGACTTGGAAGGAAATGGTGAGCTTGCAGAGCAGGCTCCTGGAGGTGATACAGGCTGGGGGAGTGGGGAACTAGTATCAAAAGCTGTCCATGCAGAGTGCCTATTATGAGCCAGGTGCTTTACAGTTTATCTCATTTCATCCTCACCACTTCATAAACAGGTATGTACTATTATCCCCGTTTTGCCAAAAAGTGGAGCAAGACTCACAGAGGTAAAGAGTCCCTCAGATAAGCAATGGCAGAACAGAGATTTGAATCCAAGTCCTGTGCCCTTCTCACTGTGCCGTGCAGCCTGCCGCAGAGGGGACCAAACAGGTTACCACCTTCCCTGCTTCAATTTTCAACAGTACAAGACATGCTTCACGCGTGCCCCTGCAGAGTGGGATGCACGCACACACACATGCATGCACACCCACCAGTTCCCAGTAGGATTGTAAAATCATTGCACTGATTTTTGTCTGTGGGCTCAGTCTCTTCATCCTATAAATCACCCCTTACTCCTGCGAGGCTAGAGTAGGGGGAGGGGTGTGAGGGGGAGGAGAGCTGAGCCTGTGGGGAGGGGGAGCAGAGGTTGAGGGAATTGGTGAAGCCTGCACCACCGGCTGCTGAGAACGTGTTTTTTTCAAAGGGGAAACAAAGTCTCTTTCCTCCCACTAGTACAGTACATTCTCTTCAGATCTCTACAATGACCTTGCAACTTGCACCCTCCTCTTCAGCCATGCTGCCTCCTTCACCAAATGTTGCTCTTTGCAGTCTTTGTTCTTTGGCACCACCCCCACCCCACACTGGATCCACTCCACTTCACACATTTGTGGGGCTCCTCTAGCCTGAGATACCCTCCCTACCACTCTCCATACCTAAATTCTCCAAATCAAGGTTGAAGGCTCAGCTCCTAGAAGTCTTCCCTCATTCTGACCACCTCTTAACTTTTCCATCTGATTATATATATAATTTTTACCTGTCCTCTTGAGATAGTTCACCCCTGCAAGGATAGGGAGGATAGAGAGGAAAGGATTGAGCCCCCTTCCCACACACCACCTCTGAAATTTAAGCAAGGAGTCATGTCCTAGCCCTTAAAAGACTTAGGCCAAATGTCCGGCTTTCCAGTGCCTATCAGTAAAGCCATCAAAATTGATTATAACTCTTAGTGTCTCATGCCTTTCCCTCCCAGCTGAGCCTGAGACTAGGGGTGCTTCAAGAATGTTGTGTCCAATTCTGCCTTATGCATTCTCACATATCCCCCATCTCAAGGAGGCTGGATTAGGAAAACTGTTGCTGCCCCATTGTACAGATGGGGTTAACTGAGGCAGTGAAGAATATATGAATGATGTAATTATCTTGCAGGAAGGGAAATTCCTTTCCTGCTTTGGGAACATTCTTATTCCTGAGGCAATCCCAGTCACCTCCACTGGGGTTCCCAGCACCGAGGAGTTTTGACAGAGCTTCAGAGAATACAGGTGAAGAGGGGATGGATGTTCCACTGCTTTCTGTCTCCCAGTTCCTTTAAGCAGGGTCACATCTCCCCACTCCCCACCTCCCAACCCCCTACCCTCCAACCCCAAACTTTCTGGCGCTCCTCCAGCAGTTCTCAACACTCCCCACCCCTGTGCCCGCCCTGTTTCCTTAAAAGTTTTCAAGAGCTAACCTATGCCTGGCCACTCCCTCCCCTCGGCTAACTCTGGGACCTAGATCAAGGCCTCTAGGCTAGGCCTTTCTGATGGAGCAGGCTGAGAGCCTCAAATGGCCACGTGGGCTCGTGGGAGAGATGTCCTCAAGAAAGCCAGGCTGTCCCGAACTTTAAAGGCTGGTTCTGAGCATCCTCCATTGAAGCTGTAGTCTTCCCTTGCCTTTCTAATTGCCTGCCTATAAGAAAGTGCTACCGCTGACCCTTATGGGAAGGAGGTTGTGCTGATTCACCCAAATTCTACCCCTGTTCTCCTTTCAACCATACAGATTTGTATGATGGAGGAAGAGCAGGGGAAGGAGAGAAAAGGTTCATTGTGCAACACAGATCAGAATTCAGACTCGCCTGGATTGGGGAGATTGTTCTCTGTGGAGCTGAGGAGTCCGCAGCAGCCTAGATTAGGAGAGGGGAGAAGATTCAGTCTGTGGCCAGGGTTAGAGCCAGGAGTAGAAGTCCAGGCAGTTGTTTCATCTTTGAGGCATCCTATTCAAGAATGTTTAGTCATGGTCTCCATCAGGAACTGGGTTTAAGTGGAATCCTGCATTCTAAGAGGCAGTGAAAGGTCCTTAGAGTTGGTCACAGGGGGGTTGACTTTCAGTCCTGGCTCTGACACTCATTTTCTGTATATGTGGCATTTAGCAAGCTATTTCCTCTCTCCAATCAGATCCTCAGTTTCTTCATCTTAACAATGGGTAATCTTTCTTAATCTCTACAGTTCCATCCGCTTCTGAGAATGTACTACTTTGGGTCTGTGGGAATATATTTTTTAAAAGCTCTTCTATTGATCTTGTAGGTTAAAAATTAGACAATGTAAGGGAGAAAATCTGGAAAAAATGCAAATTACCAAAGAGAAACAAAACACTAATTTTCCTCCATTAAAATATTATAAAAGTAAGACACAACAAAGAAAGAAAACTACAGGCCAATATCGCTGATGAACATAGATGTTAAAATTATCAACAAAATATTGGCAAATCAGATCCAGCAATACATTAAAAAGATCATGCACCACAATCAAGCAGGATTCATCCCAGGGATATAAGAATGGTATAATATTCACAAATCAAAAAATGTAATATACCACATAAACAAAATGAAAGGCAAAAATCACATGAGCATATCAATAGCTGCTGAAAAAGCATGTCATAAAATACAGCATCCATTTATTATGAAAAATGCTCAGCAAAGTGGGAACAGAGGGAGCATACCTCAACATAATAAAGTCCATATATGAGAAACCGGCAGCCAACATCATACTCAATGGGCAAAAACTAAAAGCTTTCCACCTAAGATCAGGAACAAAACAAGGGTGTCCACTCTCTCCACTTCTATTCAACATCGTTTTGGAAGTCCTAGCCATAGCGATCAGACAAGAAAAAGGAACAAAAGGCATCCAACTTGGAAAGGGGGAAGTAAAACTGTCATTATTTGCAAATGACCTGATAGTGTGCATAGAAAATCCTATAGGCTCCATTAAAAACTACTTGGCCTAATAAGTTAATTTGTCAAAATAGTGGGATACAAAGTCAATATTCAGAAATCGAAGGCATCTTTGTACACTGACAATGAAATATCAGAAATAGCAACTAGAAAAAATATTCCATTTACTATAGCAACAAGAAAAATAGAAATAGCCCTGGTTGGTGGCACAGTGGATAAGGTGCTGGCCTGAGAACCCAAAGGTTGCTGGTTAAATTCCCAGCCAGGACACATAACCAGTTTGCAAGCCAGGTCTCCAGCCAGGTCTGTACCTGGAGGCAAGTGAAAGGCAACCATCCACTGATGTCTTTCTTCCTTGATACCTCTCTTCCTTCCCCTCCCTCTAAAAAATTAATAAATATTTTTTTAAAAAAAGAAAGAGAAATAGAAAGAAACTTAACCAAGGAGGTAAAAGACCTGTTTTCAGAAAGCTACTGAACATTGAAGAAAGAAATTAAAGAAGACACAAATAAATGGAAGCATATACTGTGTTCACAGATGGGAAGAATTAACATCATTAAAATGTCCATACTACCTAAAGCAATTTGTACAGTACATTTAACACAATCCCTATTAATCATTAATATACCAATGACATATTTCACAGATTTAGAACAAATATTTCAAAAATTTATATGGAATCAAAGATGACCCCAAATTGCCTCAATAATCTTGAGAAAGAAGAACAAAGTAAGAACAATCACAATACCAAATATCAAACTATATTATAAGGCCACTGTAATCAAAACAGTCTGATACTGGCATAGAAGAGACACATAGATCAATGAAACAGAATAGAGAGCCCAGAAATAAACTCAAGTCTCTATGGTCAATTAATATTTAATGAAGGAGGCAGGAGCATAAAATGGAGTAAAAGTAACATCTTCAAAAATGGTGTTGATAGAACTGGACAGGGGCATACAAAAAACATGAAACTAGACCTCCAACTTACACCATACACCAGAATAAACTCACGATGGGTGATAGACTTAAACATAAGCTGCACCACCATAAAAGTCCTAGAGGAAAACATAGGCAGTAAAATTTCAGATATCCCAAGCAGCAATACTTTCACCAATATACTTCTTAGGGCAAGGGAAATCAAGGAACTATATGAATGGGACTACATCAAACTCAAAAGTTTCTGCTCAGGTAAAGAAAACATCAGCATGCCCTGGCTGGTGTGGCTCAGTGGATTGGCACCAGCCAAGGGTCACTGGTTCAATTCCTCAGACAGGGCACAAGAGTAAGCCAGGTCTCCAGCCAGGTCCTTAGCTGGAGGCAGGTGAAAGGCAACCATACATTGATGCTTCTCTCCCTTTCTTCCTCCCTCCCTGCCCTTCTCTCTGAAAATAATTTTTTAAAAGAGAAAAGAAAACATCAAAAAAAATGAAAAGGGAACCAAGCATATGGGAAAACATATTTGTCAATGATACCTCAGACAAGGGTTTGATCTGCAAAATTATAAAGAATTTATACAACTCAATAATATGAACAGACAATCTAATGAAAAAACTGGGCAAAGGCCCTGAACAGACACTTCTATAAGGACATACAGAGGGCCCATAGGCATATAAAGGATGCTCAATATCACTAGTCATCAGAGAGATGCAAAATAAAACCACAATGAAATACCACCTAACACCAGTAAGAATGGCCATCATTAACAAATCAACAAACAAGTGCTGGCAAGGATGTGGAGAAAAGGGAACCCTCATGCATTGTTGGTGGGAATGCAGACTGGTGCAGCCACTGTGGAAAACAGTATGGAATTTATTTTTAAAAACTAAAAATGGAACTGCTTTTTTGTTAAAAGATTTTATTTATTATTTCCAGAAAGAGAGGAAAGGAGAGAGGGAGAGAAAAAGAGAAACTAATGTATGCTTGCCTTTCACCTGCCTCCAATCACGGACCTGGCTGGATACCGGACCTGCAACCTGGTTATGTGCCCTGGCTGGGGAATCGAACCAGCGACCTTTGGGTTCGCAGGCCAGCAGCTTATCCACTGTGCTGCCAGCCAGAGCTTGGAACTGCCTTTTGAATCAGCAATTCCATTACTAGGATTATACCTGAAGAATCCTGAAACATCAATTCAAAAGAACCTATGCACCCCTATGTTCATAGCAGCACTATTTACAATAGCCAAGTCCTGGAAACAGGCTAAGTGCCCATCAGTGTATGAATGGATCAAAAACTGTACATTTACACAATGGAATTCTATATAGCAGCAGAAAGATAGAAGGAACTCCTGCCTTTTGCGAAAGCATGAATGGAACTTATGCTAAGTGAAAATAAGCCAGGTAGCAAAAGACAAATACCATATGATCTCACCTGATACAAGAACCTAATGAACAAAACAAATAAGAAAAATAGAACCAGAGGCATGGAAACAAGGAACAGCCTGACAGTGACCAGAGGGAATGGGGGAGGGGGAGAAGTGGGGAAAGAAGGGGAAAGGATTAGTCAAAGAACTAGTACAAATGACCCTTTGACATGGACAACAGAGTGGGGATTGACTGTAGAGGAAGAAGATGGGGTAGGTAAGGTAGGAGAGAGCAATGGGGGAAAACTGGACAACTGTAATAGATCAATAAAAATTTTAAAATATTTTATTTATTATTTTTCAGAGGGAGGGGAACTAGCTGGAGACCTGGCTTGCAAACTGGTTATGTGCCCTGGCTGGGGATTGAGCCAGTGCTTAAATTTTTAAATAAAAAAAATAAAAATTATTATAAAAGTATTACATTCTCATTACAGAAAGTTTGAAATTACAGGAAACTATAATTATAAACATCATTTGTAATCTTTAAGATTTTATTCATTATTTTTAGATAGAGGGGAAGGGAGGGAGGAAGAAAGGGAGAGAAACATCAACGTATGGTTATCTTTCACCGGCCTCCAGCTGGGTACCTGGCTGGAGACCTGGCTTACAACCTGGCTATGTGCCCTGACTAGGAATCGAACCAGTGACACTTGGGATTGCAGGTAGCTTCATGTGTAATTTGACACCATAATTTGCAATCATTAACATTCCAGTCTTTATATGTATTATATATTTTAAATAAAAATTGAAATATACTGTTTTTAACTGACTTGTAATCTGCCTTTTTTAATATAAAATGTATATTGCATTTTCAATGTCATTAAATATTTTTTGAAGACTCCATAGTATTCCATTCAATGACTGCCATAATTTATTTACTCAATCTTTTGTTGGGTATATAGATTGTTTACTCTTTCCTATTATTATAAATATAATTCCTTATGAACATCCTTTGTGCATATCTGATTTTAATAACTGGATCAAGAGGTATTTGTATTAAAATTTTATGATGGAAACCTTTGAGCATATACAAAAATATAATAGTATAACAAATTCTCATGTACTCATCTCCTAGTTTCAATACCTATCAACTGATGGCTGATCTTGTTTCACCTATACCCTCACTCATTTCTTCCATAGATTCTTTTTGAAGCAAATCCTAGACATAAGGTAATTTTGATATGCATATTTTTAATATTTTGACACATGGTACACATGGCACCAAATTGACATATTACACTAGTTTACACTCCCACCAGAATGTTCATACCAGCTTTGTTCACAATAGTCTGGTAGCCACAAGCTGGAAGTAACCCAAATGACTATCACCAGATGAATGAATTTAAGAAATGACATATTTATCTTAATGGGATACCACTCAACATTGCAAAGGAACAAACTACTGATATATGCAACAACATGCATGAATCTCAAAAGCATTATGCTGAGTGAGAGAAACCAGATCAAAATACTATATACTGTATAATCCCATAACAGAAAATTCCTGAAAATGCAGATAAAACTATAGTGACAGAAAGCAGATTGATGGTTACCTCCTGGGGACAGAGGTGGAGGAAGAGATGGACTATAAAGGGACATGAGCAATGTTTTGGGAGTGATGGATATTGTTCTGTATCTTGATTGTGACAGTGGCTTCATGGGTGAATGAATATATACAAAACTCATTAAATTGTAGAATTTAAATGGATGTGGCTAATTGTAGCTCAATCCTTCAATAAAGTTGATTTTTAAAATGTGCTTTCAGCCCTAGCTGGTGTGGCTCAGTGGAATGAGTGCCAGCAGGAGAGCTGTTCAGTTCTCATTCAGGGCACATGACTGGGTTGCCAGCCGGATCCCTGATTGGGGAACAAGGGAGAAGCAATCACACATTTTTTTTTTTAAAGATTTTATTTCATTACTTTCAGGAAGAGGGGAAGGGAGAGAGGCAGAGAGGGAGAGAAACATCAATGTATGGTTGCTTTTCACCTGCCTCCAGCCACAGACCTGACTGGAGACCTGGTTTGCAACCTTGTTATGTGCCCTGGCTGGGGAATTGAACCTGCGACCTTTGGGTTTGCAGGCCGGCACCTTATCCACTGTGCTACCAGCCAGGGCTGCAATCACACATTTGATGCTTCGCTCCCTCTTTTTCTCCTTCCCTTCCCCTCTCTCTAAAAATCAATCAATAAATTATTATTTTAATGTGCTTTCCTAAACTCTGAGGGAGCATTATATGTGTAAATAAATAAATATTAAAATAAGTAAGTGTATACATATGTATTTGCCAAGTTGATGGGTAAAAAATTGTATGTCAATATCTCAATATTTGAATTTGTGTTTCTCTAGTAATATTGATTTTTTTTTACTAGTTAAATGGTCACTAGTACTTTTTGTTCTGTGAATTTCTGATTCAGGTCCTTTGCCTAGTTTTCTAATGAAATGTTTGTTTTGGTTTTTTTTCTTGTAGAGTTGTGAGACTTCTTTAAATATCAGAGATACTAACACTTTCTTATACATTGCAAATATTCCTTGCCAGTAGGCCTTCTAATTTTGCTTGTGGTGTTATCATTTTTAAAATATCGAAGTTTTTTTAAGTCAGAGAAAGACAAATACAGTATGATCTCTCTTATATGTGGAATGTTAAAAAAAAAAAAAAAAAGCTCATAGATGAAGAGAACAGATTGGTGGTTGCCAAAGGTTGGGGGATGAGAGAAATAGGTAGAGTTTAAAATACAGAAGTTTGACATTTTTACATAGCCAGATCTACGTTTTTGTATACTTTATCGTTTTTTTTTCATTTACTTTTTATGACTAAAATCATGTCCCCTACTCTCAAAACCAGAGGAATATTCACCTATTTTCTTCTAGGTTGCTTATGACTTTGTTGTTTGCCATTCTTGACCACTCTGGAGCCAGATGGACCTGGGACCAAATCTTAGCTCCATCCCTTACTTATCAGCTGTGTGACTGAAGGTCTGTCTCTTCAGCTTCCTCCTGTATAAACTGGGGGTAACAATACTTTTTCAGCTTACAGGGCTGTTTTCAGGATTAAATGAGACAATATAGGTAAAGAAGTTGACCTAGCACCTAGCACGTAGCTAGTGCTCAAGAAACATCAGTGACAGTATTTGTGCATTTTTGGTTTTGGTTGCTCAGTATCCAAACCTTCTGATGATTTGAAGAGAATCCTGAGACAAGGAGGCAGATACCCTCTCCCTATTCACTGACAACTAGGGTCTGCCTGTCTGATGCTATCTCTCCCTTTGGACTGTGGAATTTGAGCATTACAGCACTGTAAGGGAAAACAACAATTATTTCTGGAGGTCTCAGCAACCAGGCATCCGGAAGCGCAGGGGCAAGTCTCTGAAGGGACCATGAAGTCAAGGCATCCTGAGCAAGGCAGTCTTGTGGCATGATCCTGACTGCCTATGTTCCTCGGTTCCTACCCTTTTCCTGAAGCTGGTTCTTTACATTTCCAGTCATAGTGGGATCCCCACTAGCCTTCCAACAAACTCCTTCTCTGCTTAAGTTAGTTAAAATTGGATTCTGTGATTTGCAACCAAGAACCTGACTGACCAGCTACTATGATTTAACTCTGGAATATATTTTGGTGAATGGCATGATTTGTTAAACAATCCATGCTTTTCCCACTGATTTGAAATATGTGGCATTTTCCATTGACCGAGAGCTTGCCCTTGGTACTGTCCCATTAACTAGAATCCCTTACCTCTCCTACCAATCCAGAGGGGTTTTTATTCTTTTCTCCCCAAGGAAAGTCTCATGTTCTAGAACCCTAGAATACCTGCTTGATACTGAACCCTCTGGACAGCTAAATATTTCTCTGTCTTGAAGCTAGAGAACTACACTCAGAAACATGTCTCTCTCTCACTTCAGTTCTTCCAATGGTAAGTCATCTGTTTGACAATGCCAGCCCCAATTTAGAGAATATAAGAGGGGTTAGAGGCATTTACATAATGAAAAAAAAAAAAAAGATATGGTCCAAGACAACTACCCACTCCCACCCCCATCCCCCACTGGTTCCCACTAATTCTCATTCTCACCTGTGGCAACACTCAGGTGAGAATCAAACCTATTAACTTTTTACCAGACACAGGAGCTTGATCTGACCCTCCCAAGTCCTGTCAGTGTCTACAGTGCTTATCTCCTGGCCTACTTTCTTGATGACATCAAAACAGAATTTGTAAAGCAGTGGAGGTGTCATCTCTGCCTGGAAGTGTGGAGTGGCAATGGGATGGTGCAGACAGTTCTTAAAGAACCCTTAGTTGAGGCTTAGAGGGCAGACCAAGTAGTGGGGAGAGGCAAAGGTGGCCAGGGAAAGGAAGACAGGATCCTCTGAGGCAGGGATTGTGTTGAATTACAACACAGCACCACAAGGTTTGAAAATATCTTGGCTGCCAACGAGTATTGAAGGGCAGACACTTGTGGAAGTGGCTAAGTGAAAGAACCCATCCTGACCAATATCACAGGAAATAAGTGGGTCTGAACGTGTGGGTTAGGACCTAGGTTGTTCCATAATTGTCTTCCCCCAAAGACCTGCTACAACTGGGGTGGTCATGGGTAAAGAATAAAGCAACAGTAGGCCTAGACACTTTCATTCTTTATATATTTTCCAGCTTTCTTGAGATATAAATCTGGAAGCTTTAGAAAGCAATGGAAATCTGCACAATGGACTACTATGTGGCCACTAAAATGATATTTACAGAGAATTGCTATAATTTAAAAAAAATTAAAGGCAAGCTATAAAAGTTATATTGTGAGTTGACTCACAAAGTGTATGGGAAAATATGCATTTTTAAAAAGACTGTGAGGAAAGCCCTGGCTGGTAGCACAGTGGATAAGGCACTGGCTTGTGAACCCAAAGGTCACTGGTTCGATTCCTCTGCCAGGGCACATAACCAGGTTGCAAGCCAGGTCTCCATCCAGGTCCATGGTTGGAGGCAGGAGAAAGGCAACCATACATTGATGTTTCTCTCCCTCTCTGTCTTTCTCCCTTCCTCTCTCTCTGGAAATAATAAATAAAATAAAATCTTAAAAAAAAAAAAAAAAAGACTGGAAGAAGCCTTGGCTGATGGCACAATGGATAGGGTGCTGGCCTGCGAACCCAAAGGTCACTGGTTCAATTCCCAGCCAGGGCACATAACCAGGTTGCAAGCCAGATCTCCATTGGTCCATAGTTGGAGGCAGGTGAAAGGCAACCATACATTGATGTCTCCCTCTCTGTCTCTTTCCCTTCCCCTCTCTCTAAAAATAATAAATAAATCTTTTTAAAAATAAAAAGAGTGGGAGGAAACGCACCAAAATATTAATAGAGATTGCTTATTTTATTAAAAAATTAAGAGACTGGGAGGAAACGCACCAAAATATGAATAGAGGTTGCTTGTTTTGAATGGCAGTTATGTAACAATACTAGGTACCTGCAACTTTTAAGGACCTATTAAGTACCAGATTCTATGCTTGGCATTTTACTTACATAAATTATCACATGTGTTTGCACAATGATCCTGTGAGGCAATTATCCCCACTTTACAGGGGTGAATACTGAGGCTCCCAGAGGCTAACTAAAACCCACACAGTTCAGAAAGTGGTGTAATTAGAAATTATTGATTAAAAGTTATGTCTCTGCTTTTATCTATTTTCCAAACTTTTGACAATAAACCTGGAACTTTCTGCCTTTACCCAACTGTCTCTTTCCTTATCTAAAATCCTTCCTGGATTAGAGACTAAGGGAAGCATTCTTTTCTGATTCTTACAGTTTGTGATTGCTTTCTCAGTAGAGCAGGAGCTTCTTCTTATTATTATTTTTTAAATTTAATTTTATTGTTGTTTTATTACATCCATCCCCTTTTTGCAAGCAGGAGCTTTTTGTGGGGAGGGACTCAGTCCCCAATCTTGAGCAAAGAGTGGCACACAGTGATGCTGAATAGATGTTGGTGGAATAAAGGACTGAAATAATGAAGTAAATGAGAAACAGTAGAGAAAAACTTCATTGTGATACTGTTGATGACTCGAATACACAAGATGTTCAGAGAGGGGACAGCCTTTTTACCAAGATGTTGGTCATTATTAGGTCTATAGCCTTCCTATGAGGCTTGGGTCGCCTTGCCCTGAGTAACTCAGCCAGCCATATTTCAAATGACATTACTAGCCTTGGGGACTTCATGAAATGAGCCTGCCATCCAAGGTTTGTAGTTACCATGGCCCTTCCCCCACTGAACTATCCCTTTACTTGTCAGACCTCAAAAAGCAGTAGCAGGAAGGAGGGGTCTGAGGTCAGAGAGGCACTGGAATCTTAGAGCACTTTGGAAGCCCTTGTGGATAACAGAGTTGACTATATTTTGCAAGCTAAAAAGGATAACAGGTAAAGGAATTCATATGTTTAAAATGCATTAAGAATGGGCCAGCGTGGCCCTAGCTGGTGTGGTTCAGTGGATTGAGTGCCAATCTGTGAACTGAAAAGTCACGGGTTCAATTTCCAGTCAGGCAGGGCACATGCCTGGGGTGTGGGCCAGGTTCCCAGTTGGGAGCTTGTGAGAAGCAACTGATCAATGTAACTCTCACACATATGTTTCTCTCCTTCTTTCTTCCTCCCTTCTCCTCTCTCTAAAAATAAATAAACAGAATCTTAAAAAAAAAAAAAAAAAAAAGAATGGGCCAGCATGGCGAAGAAACACCTGACCTGCTCATAGGAACCTGGAATCTGGATTTAGAGTCCCTTCCCAGTAAGGGCAATGGTGAGACTATGCTTGTGATGAGAGGGGATAGCAGAGCCAAGAAAAACCTCTTGGTGCCCCTGGTCCATTCTCACTGAGTGGGTGGCCACCTCCCATCCCTGTGGGGCAGGGGGAGAGGGGACAGGATACTGACTTCACTTCCTCCTAGCCCATGCTTCCCTAAAGCAAAAAATGGGCTGAGGAAAATTAGCAAACTTGTAGCAGTTTAGAAAATTATAGCCAATTCCCAGTAATCAGCACCAACAAGGGGCCAGCAGTAAGGTTCGCAATTAGATAAAGAAAAATAGCAATGTTTACAATCTAATTTGTTTTAAAATGGCAGATTTACCTTTATAATTATGAAATCAGTGCAGGTTGGTTCCTGCTAGAAGGAGCTGGTCAGCACTCTAAACCTTGTTCTCAGAATAATCCCTCCACCTACACCTGAAACCCAGGACTCCAGAGCTCTACTCAGGCCTCAAGGGCTTGCTCAAATCCTACTTCCCCCAAGAAGCCTTGTGGTTCCTCAGTCATTTCTCCTTCCTCCATGAGCTCTCTAGCGCTTTCCTAGCACTGGGTAAAACCCTTTCAACGTCAGCTCTGTCTGTCTGTCTGTGAGCTCCTCTCCCTCTAAAGTAGAAGTCCCAGAGGAGAGGTTGTAGCGTTTTATCTGTTTTCCGTTGTCCGTCTCGGCAGCCGCCTGGCGCAGTTGTCGCCTCACCTGAGCCTCATTTGTTGTTGCCCAGTGGACTGAACTCGCTGTATCAGGGCCCCAACTCCCAGTGGACTTGGGGTGGGTGCAGCACTAAGGTCTGGGAGATTCCGGATTCCCAGGGTCCCGAGGAAGCCCCCTGCGGATAACAGGGAGGTGCTCTTATTTTGCAATCAATGGAGGAATATTTACCAGGCCCAATTACAGCTGACTTTGTCGGTTCATGAGTGGGCAGAGTGAGCCAGCGGTGAATAAAGGGCTCCTCCGTCTGCGGATGGGGTCTCCCGCTCCCATTCGGCCACTGCTCCCCCCGCCCCCTCCGAGGAGAGAGCAGAGAGTTGAGGCTGGGGAACATCGGGAAACAGGGGCCTGCTGCCCTTCTCACTCTTGCCCTTCCTTTCGCTGTCCGTGTCGGCCTCCCTCTTCAGTTCTTTGTCTGTCGGTCGGTCTGTCTGTTGGCTTTCTCTTGGCTGGCTGTAAGCTCGCTCCCTCCCTCCCTCTCCCTCTCTCTCTCTCTCTCTCTCTCTCTCTCTCTCTCTCCCCTCCGCTCACGTGACCGCCTGCTCTCAACCGCTCCGATCACCTCTTCCTGAGGCAGCACCTTCGGTTGGTAACAGGAGACACTCGGGTGTTCGAGCTGGATGGGTTTCCTTCCTCCCTGTTTTCCTCCTTGCTTTCTCAGGCAGGTCCGGTCGCTCCTCGGACTCTGTCTGCCTCGGGCCCGCCACCCGTCTGGCCTCTCCCAGCCCCCACGGTGCTCGCTGCCCTCCCCGCCTCTCTTCCCTCCTCCTCCACTGCCTCTTTGGAGAGGGGGCTTTGGCGCGGGGGACAGACAAAAGGGCCTGGATGAACTCGGGGGCACCCTCTGTGGTGCCCCAGAACAGGACTCTCTCTCCCCAGGCGGCGTGCAGCTCCCCCCTCCACAGCCGCAGGTCTGGGGTGTTCCGTGGTCCCCTAGGCGTCGTCCTTTCCGGGTCCCGTTCGCACCACTCTCTCTGCCAAGGGTGCTGAGCCTCTGGGCACCTCGAACACGAAAGAATGCAGCGAGTGCCGGTGGGGGAAACGCAAGGAGGACTGAGGCCGTTCTCTCGTTTCCAGGCTGGGGACCGCTCAGCCTAAAGGGGAAAACTCAGACCCGCCCTCTAAGGCTCCCCGTCCTATGAGGGTGACAAGGTCTCCAATCTCAGGGAGCCTGACTGAGTCTGATGGGAGAGACTCAGTCACTTTCCCCTTTGCAGCACAAACTTATTAAAACAGGACGAATCCAAAGTGTGATGAAAGTGCCCTACCAAAGCACAGCTGGACCTACATGTTCTTGAACTTCTGGCAGAACCAGATTGTTTCTCTGCCCATCTTGCCCAGCACTAAGTGAGCTGCTGTTCCCCAACCTACCAACTCCCAATGCCAAAATTTGGAATTAAAACTAAACTACCACCCCATCTGGTGTGGCTCAGTGGACTGTCAGTCACCCTGCAAACTGAAAGATCGCTGATTGGAATCCCAGTCAGGGCACATGCCTGGGTTGCCAGCCAGGTCCGTGGTTGGGGGCGTTTCTTTCACATATCATGTTTCTCTCCCTCTTTTTCTCCCTCCCTTCCTGTCTCTCTAAAAATAAATAAATAAAATCTTTAAAAAAATGAACTCCCCTCTGGGTACAGGGTACATACCAGGTTAAACTTTTCAACAGGGGCCAATTAAGATAGCAATTATCAAGTAGATCAAAAACAAAAACAAAAACAAAAAAAACAAAAAAACTTCAAAGCTGCGTTACTGTAAATGCACACTTATCTAGTGGCTATAGCCACAGAACTAGACTAGTCCTAGACACCATGAGTATGCGTTTTTAGAACCTATGGAGAGATAGTTTCCCTGAAGCCCCCAGCTGAGCACTTAAAACCATTTTAGGCAATAAAGTTAAATTCCCTCAGAGTATATTGCCTGTGACCAGAGCCACTTTTACTGCACCTTTGGCATACCCCAGGCCAATCCCAATAACAAATTACCCAAATTCCGGGAGTGAAGAGATGCTGTGAGAAGGAATTACATCTCTCTGGGATCTTAGAAAGGGACTTGGGCTGACAAATGCTCTAGGCTTGACAGGTATCAGGCAGAACAGTACTTGCTTTCAACAAAACCTAAGAAGAGTGGTCACCCCAACTACAATTTATTGAGCATTTACAAAGTGCCAAGTGCATAGTGCACAACATATTTAATCCCAGTAAGTCTAATGTGGTAGGTACTATTATTATCTCGGGTTAACAGATAAGGTAACTACGGCTCAGAGAAGGTAACTTGAAGAGGCCTTGCAGCTGGTTAGTGGTGAAACTATGTTTGGAATCCATGCCTGGCCATTTCCAAGTCAAGGCCCTCAACCTCTATATTATCCCACCTCTTTCCCAGAGGGAGTGATTCTAAAACTCTCTCAGAAGGAACGGGACAATCATGGGATAAGCCATAATCTTGCTGGAAGGGGTCCATTTACCAAAATGCGGAGGACTCAACAGGGGCCCAAAGTCATCCTGCTGGCTTTATAAATGCCACAGACTCCTAAATAAAAGTTCAGACTGCTAGATTTCCAATCTAGAATCCAAAATATATCCTATCTGTCCATCCCCACAGAAGTCATCCCACTTCCGGTTTCTGTCATTTCTGGGTAGTGTCGAGATTTGCAGGATGCCAGGTCATGAGTGAGCTTTTTGGAGACAGTGTTACTGGGGTGGGGATGGGCTTGATAATGGACCCCCCACTGCCCTACCCCCAGTCCTCCCTGGAGGGAGGACAAATAGGCGCATTGATTGGAAACTCTCCCAGAGGGCATTAGAGTAATGACTCTGGACTGTGTGATGCCTACACCCCCTTTGACCTCCTGACTGACCCCTGCCCTGGGAGGTTCCAAAGGCCACAAATCTCTGTTGCTTGTGGGCCATGTGGTTTGTGGCTGTTTGGAGTTTTGGGAGGGAGGGGGAAATGACAGGGGTAGGGGACACTGCTTCTCACTGTGCTGGGGGCTTCCTGTGAGAACTAGCAAGGGGCTGGCAGGGTCCCTTCCAAACCCTGCCAAGACACACTGCAACTAGTAATAGGGCTCCATCATTTATTTTTGAAAGCAGCAGGGCTCTTGGATCATTTGCATAAATGTTTGCACTGCCTGCTATATTTTGGTTCTTGAGAAGGGCACCAGGGCACAGACCATACAGATGTGTAACTGGGCAGCTCGAGCCTGCCCCTGGCTAGGTGAGCTAACCAGTCTGCCACTGATGGTCCCTCCTCACCTTCTGTGTCTACTTTTAAAGCCCCTCTAAGTGCAGAGTCCAGCACCAGAATATGTGATAATAGTTAAGATCTTGCCCCTAAAGGGGTACTTCTAAGCCAGGTGTGTAGGTAAATGGGTAGATAAGGCAGCATTTTGACTTGAAAATGCCTAGGAGTGTGGACTTTCAATTCTTACTGTTCCATAAAGAAACATTTTTAAAGTGTCATCTATGAGCCAGGCACTTAGCTAGACGCTGTGATAACATAATAAATATCAAGACCCTGTCTCCATTATTGAGGCACTCATAGTCTAGCATGAGTGACAGAAACATAATCCAATAACCCTAGTGCAGTGTGCCATCAGAGAGAGGATGAGAGGATTGCTAAAGTAGCACTCATCTAATTGGGGGACAGATTCTGGAAAGATGGTGGGGGATGTGATTGCTAAATCTGAGTCTTAAGCACCATCCCTCCCATCTCCAAACTGTGTTTCCACCTCTAAAACTGACTTCCTGTGTAAGCTGAGCAAATGTTTAAGCTCTCTAGAATTCCTCAGTTTCTTCATCTTCAAAATGGGAGCAACGACCTGGAAAGTGGGCCCCTGTATGTCCCGTGTACCCTACCACCCACCTTGCCTGGTGCTGTATTCAGTACTGTCCCCAGAGTGAGAGCTTAACTTCCAGTTTCCTCAAGATTCCATGGAAACACGTGACAGAGGCAGAGGGTAGAAAATATTGAGAGGTGGTAGGAGTGGAACCTAGAGGTTCGGTTATAGTGAGGTGCAGGGGTGTGGCCCCAAAGGAGGGTGCGGATAGAGATGGGGGTTTTAAACTTCTATTCTGACGTAGCCATCTTTATGTACCTAAGTACCAGTTTGGACAGAAGGGAGGGGCTGCTGGGGAGGAGGCAGCTCAGGACTAGCAGTCAAGTGTGCCTGCTTCAGCAACCACCCCCCACCAAGCAGTCCCTTTTGAGGACGCAGGTATTGAGGGATGGGTTGTCCTTTCCCACCTCCACCCCTCAACGATTGGGATCGCCTTAGTTTCTCTCTGGAGTTGAGCATTAGTCTGCACTTACGCAAATTATAAATCTGGCCCATCTTTGGAAGGGGATTCACCAGTTCCGTTACGTATTCCCCACACTGAGTAAAGAACTCCCTCCTATTAGTCGTGAGCGACCCCCTTAAGGCTTCGAGGTGGCAGGAGAATTCGGGGTTCCGCCGAGGCCGAGCCAGCGACGCTGCCCCTCCAGGATTTCCTGCACTCGGCGCGCCGCCGAGGTCGGTTCGAACTTCGGCCTCCGACGGAGGCAACTTGGCTTCCCTTTAAAATGCACTACCTCCCGGCCCCCGCCCCTCGGGCCGCCTCCATCCCTTCCCCTCCGCCCCCGCCCCGCAAAGGCTCCGCCCCGAGCCCTCGGTGTGGGGGCCTCTCTGCCACCTGCCCGCTGCCCATCCCACATGCAAAGCGTGACCGCTGGGAAGGCGGCTGCGCGCGCGCGCCTACACCGAACCCGCACGGCGGCGACCGCCAGCAGCTCGCCTACCCTGGCCGTCTGCGCTTACCCAGCATGCACTTCCAGGCCCCGAGCTATCTCCGAGCTGCAGCCCCGGGGTCAGAGCGGCCGGAAGAAACAGGAAGTTTGGGACGGTCCTAGTCTTGGGGCCGGGAGCCCTAAATGGCAGGCCAAGCACTCGGCGTTGCCTCGCCCTTCCCCCCACCCCCTCCCTCTGTCGGACTTCCCTGGGGTCCGTTTCGGGGGCTGGCCAGAGCTCCAAAAATCCAGATGTGTTCGTGGGTCATTTAAGGCACACTCCCAGGGTTCCCTTCGCTATAGCATCTCCCGGCTTTCTGGATGGAGGGGTGGGAGTGGTGGAGTGCTCCTGCCCTGGCGGGGTGGTAAGCCTCTGGGGTGGTTCGTCTTCTGCCCGAGGGAGGAAAAGGAGAAAGACTGCAGATTGGGTGGAAGAGGAGGGTTGGAGATTAGCAGGTAGGTCAGAGGTTGAAACTTGGTGTTGAGTCCCGGGTTGTCTCCCCTCCCCTCCGCTGGTTAGTTTTGCTCTAATTTGCCCTCCACACTGACAAGCTGCCCCGTTATCCTCACTAACGGGCACTGCTGTCCACCAAGAACACGGAGCAAGTAGAGGTGATGCCTATTGCAGCCCTTCTCCTTGGCCAGAGAACTCAAAGGGAATGCCCTATTGAAGGTGTTCTTTATCCCCACATCTCTTTGGCCTTCTCTCAGTCTCTATCCCTACTCCAAAGAGAGCTAATCCAGTGCCACAGGCAATGTCAAATGTCCTCACTTGAGCCTCTTGCTGGCCTATATCTGGGAGGATAGGGGTCGTGATGGATCCGCGTGGACTGTGTTGATCTTAGCATGCCACTTGACCAATCTTTTTAGGGTGTGCAGACAGGCCCTTTGTGTGTACATGCTCTTTCTTTTCCCGTAACTTTGTACTCCCAGCCAGTGACTCCTCACTCCAAGTTCACTAGAGATTTCTAAGGTCTCCTGGTGGCCTTTTTTTTTTTTTTTTTTTTTTTTTTTTTAATATTAGAAAGAGGAAAAAGGGAGGGAGAGAAAGAAGCATCAGTTTATTGTTCCACTTATTTATGCATTCATTAGTTGTTTCTTGTTTGTGCCCTGATAGGGAATCGAACTTACAACCTTGGTGTATTTAGACAATGCTCTAAGGAACCGAACTACTCGGGCACAGCTCCCAGGCCGCCTTGACTTAGTGTGCATTTTCCTAGATTTCCCCAGAGGAAGGGGGTGATGAGCAGAACAAGAATTAATATTTGGAAGTGGGCAAGTAAAGGTAAAAACTCATTGGTGGCCCTGGCTGGTGGCACAGTGGATAAGGCACTGGCCTGCAAACCCAAAGGTCACTGGTTCAATTCCCAGCCAGGGCACATAACCAGGTTGCAAGCCAGGTCTCCAGCCAGGTCTGTAGCTGGAGGCAGGTGAAAGGCAACCACACATGGATGTCTCTCTCCCTCTCTGCCTCTCTCCCTTCCCCTCTCTCTAAAAATAATAAATCTTTTTTAAAAACTCATTGGCTATAGAATGATTTTGTGACTATCACAGACATAGGTTCTGTCCCAGACACCCCCCAGGCATAATTAATTGGTCTTTCCTCTGTGCTCTCTTAGCATAGGATTTATACCTCTATTATTACATTCTATTGTAATTATTTGTTTACATGCTTCTTCCCCCTGCTAGACAGTGAGCTCCTGGAGGCCAGAAACTATGCCTTATTTATCTCTGCAGCTCCCAGCACAGATCCTCACTCACAAAAGAGTTGTTGGATAAATGAACTAGAAATGGAAGGGATTCAATTAAATGACCTCCAGGATCTCATTCGGCTCCAATATTCTGTGATGCAATTTAAACATGCACCCACAGATGCACTCACATACATGTAAACACACAAAAGGAGCAAAAAGGCAAGCACCATCATGCCATAGCCTGGGTGTCAGTGTAAGACCACTCCTTGGAAAGTGAACAGATGTTATTTGATGCCAAGTAACTGGCCTTTTGAAAGTTGAATCTCCAAACCTAAACATCTGAAGTGTTGACAGCCAACGTCACAACTGGTTTGGCTGATTTTTTTCCCTACATCCACACAGTCAGACATGTAAAAACAGTGAACATACCACCTGAAAGGGTCCTCTGAGATTCTCTGGTACAAATCTCTTTATTTTACAGATGAGAAAGTCCAAAGTCAGACAGGAGCAGAAATGTCAGTCCCACATTCTCACCACTTGGAGCATGCACATATATGATACATGTTTGTATGCAGACACCTGTCTGGATCTGCACACGTGGCTGCTGACATATGGCATCCCCTAAACATGTGCCACTGTGACACCAGGGCACACCCTCTCTCCAACAGCCCTCTAGCAAGTGAGGATGGCCTCACCCCCATGCGGCTGTTGATCAGGGAGAAGGAGGGCAGGGATCACTGGGGCCTGGGCAGCCCTTGCCAGAGTGTGAAGGGAATGAAGGAGCCTACTGGTTTGCAGCTGTCATTTAACGTGCTCAGCTAGCCCAGTTCCCCTCCACTGCGTCTGCAGAGGGCTAGGAGAGGAGGCATTCCGGGTTCATTCCAGCGAGCCCTGTGCACGCTGCAGGCATGGTATACAAGGAAGCAGCGCACTTCCAAGTGCTACTTCACACTTCGAGGGCTGACAGGCAACCGCCCCCCCCCAAAAAAAAAAAAAAAAAAAAAAACAACTCCCTACACACCGCTGGCCTCTCTTCACATGGGTATGATTATGGCAACCAGGGGTGTTGCAAGCTCTTCTCAAAAGGAGAGAAATTATGGCTTTTTCTCCACCTCATCTGCCCACTTTTTCCTAGGGGTATCTTCTCTCTCAAACCCACCTCTAACTGGGAGTCCAGACCAATTTCACACCCCACCCACCTCTGGCAGTCTCATTACAAAGTGCTCCTTTTAACACTAGCTCCCTTGGCCAGTTCGCACACTAATCATTCGTGCCTAGTCATTGTTCCCCAGCAGGGTCCCCTCTCCCACCTCCACCCCACTTAGTGTGAGTATCCCACCCTTGCCTTTGTAGAGTGCTGTAGAGCTTCCAATGCGCTTTCCCACACGTTTTTTTTTTTTTTTCCACCTTCACCTCAACCTGGTGAAGCAAGTATTAGTAGCTTCATTTTCCATACTAGGAGACCAAAACTCAAAGATAAACCAGTTGCCCAAAGTCACACAGCTAATACATGGGGATGGGGCAGCCACACCTCCATCTTTGACTAAAAGTGCCGGCTTTGCCCACACTACCATCTTACTGCCCAGTTGATGTCCAAGTCCCCAAAGGTAGGGAGCCGCCTTTTAACTTCTTTTGTACCTCCAGGGTGCCTGATACAGGACTGGCTCTGCACACAATAGGCATTCCAACGTCTGGGTAGTCAGACAGACAGATGACACAACCAGCCAGCAAATCCTGGAAGCTTCAGAAAGGGAGAGGCATCTGCAGACTAACGATATGGTGTACCACCAGGCTTTCTAGCAGCTCCCACCATGTCTCTTTTCTGTCTTAACTGGCTCAGGGAGAGCAGTGCCAGCCAGAGTTGAGAACATCCCAAAGGGGTAGACCCTGGCTCTCCCATCCCCTTCTCCTTTGGGGCATTGAAGCATTCAGAGCTCATGAATAAAGTGAATGTTGGAACTAGTAGTATGCTATTCAGAGAGGAACTGTTGTCTGGATCCTTCCTGGCAGGGATGGGCTATGCCAACAAAATATCCCCAGCCCTTTTGTGCTGGCTTGCTAGAACTGAGGGCGCCCCCCACCCTTTTGTAAGTCTCAACTGATTTCCCTTGAGGGCGGTCCGACTAGGCAGGTCTCACCCCAATTGGACTCCCTCTAGATACCTGGGTCCCGCCCTGGCTGTTCTCAGGGGCGGGGCCAGCCCTAGGGCAAGGTGGGGCAGGAAGTGGTTGCAATGACACTCTCCGCCCCGCACTGGCTGTCACTGCCAGAGTGACAGTACTAACTTGGTCGGCCTCAAAGGCCAGGGTAGGGACTAGAAGAGGGCTCCGCTGGGGGCTCCTGGGTTGGAATGAAGCTCCTTTCGTAAGGTAAGGGAGTTTCCAAGGTTGGGGGAGACTAGAGGGCTCAGTTGACTACTTGTTACATCCATTGAGCAATGAAGAGATGGGGTCGTGGCTCTCCGTCCCTATCCCAGTAAGGCAGCCACTCCGCACTGTCAGCTCTTTTTAGCATGGCTACTAGCTAAAAGCCACTTTCTCCTGCTGTTTTGGTCCCCTATCCTGGCAGTTCGCCCTGACACCTCCTACCAGGAGAGGACAGGCTTTGACACTCTGCTGCTGAAAACCACCAGAGCACAGTGGCTTTATCCTGCACCCCAATTCCTCCTTAGTTTCTTGAGCATTCCCATAGGAGCAGGCTCCAGGCTGGGTGGAGGGTATGAACGATGTGGCCACAGCCACAGGCTAAGTGCCGAATACAGAGAGGAATAGGGGAGTTTGAGAGTGTTTGGCAGGGATGGCTTCAGAACTCTGAAAGCGCCTTTAGCTCAGAACATTGGGGCTACGTTGCATTAGAGGAACAGAGGTAGAAGGGAGCTCAGTGGAGAGACTGAAGGAATGAAGAAGATACAGGATTTTGGAGGGAATGGAGATAAGTGAAGTAGTCAGGTTAACAAAAATAAGTCCTAGAATCCAGTGGATACAATGAGCTCTTTTCCCTTCACCAGCATCTTCCCTGTAAGCCCCAGGGTCCTTGGGTATGTTTGCACCGTACAAAGCCTGCATTTAGCTTCAGAGACCCATTTCACATCTTACTATAAAAGCTTTACATTACCATCCTTTCTTTGTCCAACTGATACTGCTCCCCTTCTTCCAGGCCAGGCCTGCCCAATCTGCTGACGTGGGCTGGGGCACACACTGTTGAGCTGGAGCTGCCGAAAGAGGAGGGTCTCCCCTTACCGTCTTGCCTATCCAGATAGGAATTAAAGGCCTTGTGGCCTCGTGAGGGGTGGGTATTGATCAGCCTCCATTTTTTTCTGGGGTTCCAGGTTCCCAGGAGACTGGAAAGCTGTCATGGACAACTTAGAGCTCCATAGACAGCATAGCAAGAGAAAGAGGAAAGGAGGAAAAGTGCAAAAAGACAAACCTACCATGCTGTCTGTTACCAGGGTGTTGGAGGGACTCTAAACCTTGTCTTAGTGATAAAGATCACAATCAGAAGGTTGTCTTTGATTATAAAAGATGATGACAGGGCACAGGATCAAATAAAGGAATAGGGAATGGGACTGTTTTGTAATCTATTAAGTTCTATACAGATGTGAGGGATTATCCTTATCATTACTATGCATTACAAATTTTCATTTTGCTCCCACGGATGTGGTTTATTCAACATTCTCCTTAATAGAGGAACCTGACACAGCCAGGTTAGCTCTGGGATTTTGAGGCCCAGTGAAGCACCTTGTATATGTGTATGAGAGAGGGAGGGAGGGAGGAAGAGAGGGAGGGAGAGAGAAAGAGAGAGAGAAAGAAAGAGATTGAGAGAGACAGAGAGGGAGAGAGGAAGAGACACAGAGAGGAAGGGTAATGGGAGAAAGTGATTGGGTAGAACCCTTTCTCTCAACATTTGTCCCTTGGCAAAATGAAGTTACATAATGAAGAAAGAAAGACTTGAAAGAGAGAAAACCTAACAAATCATATGCTCAGAGAAGTCTAAGAAACAAGTTTTACCCTTTCTGTACCCTCAGTACCCAGAATAAGCTGCTGGGAGGAGCTGGAGCTTCTGAAGCCAGTTGAACGAATGATAGCCCGAAATGAAGGAGGGGCATTTCAACCCTTCTGTTTCCACTGCTTTTGCTACAGTGCTGATTACGGGCAGAGGAGTCTCAGCTCCTTGCAGCTGCAAGAGTCACATCCTATCAGTCCAGTCCCCCAAGTGCTGGTAAGTACCTGCAAGTCTGTGACAACAAGTCACTGTATTCCTGATGTCTCTGCCATAACAAGAAGCCTGGTATTCAGAGGCCTAGCACACAGCCAAGACCACTGGCACCTGCACCACACAAGTCACTGCTTTTTAATTCCTTTTTTTTTTTTAAAGATTTTATTTATCATTGTTAGAGGAAGGGGAAGGGAGAGAGGCAGAGAGGGAGAAAAGCAACAATGTATGGTTGCCTTTCACCTGCCTCCAGCTACGGAGGGGGCTGGAGACCTGGTTTGCAACCTGGTTATGTGCCCTGGCTGGGAATCAAACCAGCGACCTTTAGGTTCGCAGGCCGGCACCTTTATGCTTTTTGATTCTTTAGGAGCCCCCCACCCCCAGGCTTTTGAAAAGCCTCAGGACTGGTTGAACATCAATCAACAAACAAATGGGGTCAAGGATGGGAAAGCACTTGGTGACCTGCAAAGCCCCATACAAATGTAAGGGATTATTGCATTGTATTGCAAAAAGAGATTCAGATTCTTTGAGGGTTGTGGTTATTTGAATTTTGGCAAACAGGAGTTGACTGTGTTATAAAATGAGTATGTTTGGAGAGTGCACACATGTGTGTTCAGTGATAAAACCCATAGATAGAAACCTACTTGGCCAAATGACACAAAGAATCATTTAGACCATGCCAAACCAATATTGGTAGATTAACAAGAAGTCCTGGCTCTTTTTCAATATGCTTTTATATATAGGTGCTCGTCATCAGAGTCTCCCCACGATACTATGCCACTGTTAAATCCCTCTGACTTGAATTCAGTGAAATAAAGTACACAGTGAGCTTGGAGGAATCTACTTTTGAGACTTTTGGGCTCTGAGAACTTTGTGAGAAAAGCACGGTCTGTGTAGGTCCTGGCAAGGTGCTCTAGATGCATGCTGACTTCCCTACACTCTCTGTCCCCACTGAGCAGCTCTCCAATGCCTCCATAACCACCTCCAGAACAAGAAGCAGGCTCCCTTTCAATCACTCAATCGACAAACACGTTTTGAGTGCTTTGCCACTGATGCCAGGCCTTCTGCGAGGCTCCAGGGCTACAAAAATGAAGAAGCTTTCAACGCTCACCATTCACCTCTCATCTCTCAAGCAACATGTTTTGTGGCATCTCTTTCCCTTCAAGGCTATACTTGATGTTCATTTTATTCTACTGAGCTAAATCAGTGTGAATGGTTTTGAATCCAGCCTGCTTGTTTGGTCTCTGACAGGGCAGCAAGGGATCCCTTTGGTAACGGCAGTGCTCACAACAACAAATGGGGCTCTCAGACATGTGGAACAGGTGTCACAAACCTCCAGAGGACATGCAAGCAAGCCTGATTCCCCTCTCCTTCCTCCTCCTCCTCTTCTTTCTGTCCACACCCTTGAAAACTCAGGAGAAAAATCATGTGATCAGTGTTGTGTTGGAACAGCAGTCTCACCTCAGATTCTGTTAGAGCAGATACTTTGAGTATCTGGAAGGCCTCTCTGCTAAGTCCAGCTTAGGTTGCCCCTTTTAGGGGGGCAGTTAAAGGGCTATCTTGTTGGTCCCCAGTATATGGCCACATGCATTCTCGTTGAGAAAACTCTGGTTAGTGAACTAGAACATTCAGGCAGAACGGATTCCCGGATTTTGGAATTTTCTAATTTATTGAAGGTTCACCTCCAACACCTATTTTATATATGCTTGGTGTGGAAAATCTTTATAACATGCATGAACCCATTTTCTAGATTATCGGTAAGGTCTGCTGAACAACTTGATGGAACCTGTCTTTGTTGGCTGGGTGTATTGCAAGAATTTGCAATCAGTGGATCCCAAACTAGGGTCCTTGAGTCCATAAAAGCCTGGGAAAGAATCTATGAATTACTTCTGTTGTTTCATGAAGTCTAGTGAATGAAGTGTACCTGCATGAGGCTGAGGCTGCAGAGGTGAATTATAGTATCAAATGTTTTGGCTTTGGCTGAAATTAGATGCCCTCCATGTGGCTCTCTGAGGCTAACCTGAAGTCCTGGTGCAGTTTTATATGCATCTGATACATTTTTTTAAATAGCAAATTATTACTTGAAAATATGCCTTCTTTAAGAAAAATAAGTATTTTTAACACAGAGGGTTAAGAGCACAGATTCTAGAACCACACTGCCTGGATTCAGATACCATCCTGAAAACTTACCTGCTGGGAATTAATAAACAAATTGTGGTACATCCACATGATGGAATATCATTCAACCATAAAATGGATTGAAGTACTGACACAAGCTACAATACAGATGAACCTTGAAACCAGCATGCTAACCAGCCAGGCACAAAAGGCCACATATTATATGATATCACTTAAATGAAATATTTCGAATAGGTAAATCCATAGAAACAGAAACCGGATAGGTGGTTGCCAGAGTCTGGGTGGCAGAAGGGGAAAGCAGAGCAACTGCTTAGTGTATGGAGTTTCATTTGGGGGTAATAAAAACGTTTTGGAACTAGGTAAAGGTGATGACAACATTCGCGATGTTGCGAATATACTAAATACCACTGAACTGTTCACTTTACAATGGCTAATTTTAGGTTATGGGAATTTGACTTCATTTTTAAAATGCTTGCCCTGGTTGGTGTGGCTCAGTGGATTGAGTGTTGGCCTATGAACCAAAAGGTTGCTGGTTCGATTCTCGGTCAGAACACATACCTGGGTTGTGGCCCAGGTCCCCAGTTGGTGGCATGTGAAAGGAGCTAGTTGTTGTTTCTCTAGTTCATCTCTCTCTCTCTCTTTTCTCTCTTCTCTCTCTCCCTCTCCTCTAAAAATAAAATTTTAAAAAAGCTTACTAACTGGGCAACTTTGGACAAGTCACTGAACTTCTCTGTACCTCAATGTCTTCATCTATAAAATGGGAAAATAATAACATTTGCCTTATGGGGTTATTATGAGGTTTAAATGAATTACTATTTGTGAAATCCTTAGGATAGTGTCTGGCACATACTAAATGACATATAACTGTGTGTTAAATGGGGTTCATGAGGGGAAAGAAACAATAAAACCCTTGGTAGTGAAAAGTTTGCGGATCTCTGGTAAAGACAAAAAAGGGCTGTGTCTTTCAAGGTGGAGTTCCCTGTGGTTCCAAATTCCTCTAGAGATTGCTAGAAATTCAGAGTAGGAGGTACTAACCCAAACCTATTCAATAAAACTCTGAGTGGGAGGGTGGCTTGGCATCTGAATTTTAAAAAGCTTCCCCGCCCCCCAATTATGTATATTGATGTTTGAAAATTTTGGTGAGCGTTTAGACTGAATGTATACTGAAGGCAGAACACTGCCTCCCTGGGTTAAAAAAAAAAATCTAAATCTCAGGTTCCCACTTGATTTTTTTAAAGATCATTTTGTAACTCTTTCCTGAAATGGACAAGTCCTCCCCTGAAGCTCTTTGTGTAGTTTAATGAGCAAGAGCAAACAACAAGGGATGATACGAATAAACACACATGCCTGAAATAAGAATGGTATCTTCACTGAGTTATCTATAGCAGCAAAACTACGTGCTCACCCTATTCTGTTCATGTTGGAAGCACTATGTTAGGCTGCATGAAGGACACAGTAAAACATGGCCCTTGCCTCCAGAATCAGATTCTAAGGGCCAAGATGGCTACTGAAAAGCCTATCTGATTTGAGAAGTGTGGTATGCGGGGGAGTGGGGGGTTGAGAGACAGTAGGCTGGGCAGAACTTGAGGGGACTCAGGCCCCCACTGAGCACCTACTGTCAATCAGTCCCAAAGTATTCATGAAGAGCTATCTGCTCCAAAGCATCCAGGCACTGTGGGGGATGCCGCCTTCTATAACAAGGTGGCCGCTCTCGGATGGGGAAGTAGATGGGGACAGAGCACAGAAAAGCACTAAGTGCTGGGTTGTGCAGTACTTATCCACAGAGCCAAGAGTTCAGATGCAAAAGTATTTGGAGAAAGCTTTGTGGAGGTGAGGCTTGAAGGACTTGACCAGGTGGAGGAGAGCTCAAGTATAGGCACATAGATAGGGGTGAGAATAGTATGTGTGGGTTCAGCAAGGCACCTCAGTGGTATCAACATCTCTAAGCCTGCACAGAATCACCATCACAGCCATAGGCATGCAGAAGCTCCAGGAACTGGAATTAGGTGATCACCCACTGACCTGGGTTCTATTCTCAACATTCTTTAGCCTCTTTGGGAGAAGAAGTAAGTTTTACTAAAAGAGCTTGCTAAATTTTATACTGTTTCCCCTTGCCAAATATACCTTCCTATTTCTTTATATTCAGGCTGTGACTTTTATTCTTGGACTTGAACTAAGCAGGTGTTCCCAAGTTCTGAACTCTTTAAAAGTCCTCACATTAGCCCTGACTGGTGGCACAGTGGATAAGGTGCTGGCCTGCAAACCCAGAGGATGCTGGTTCGATTCCCAGCCAGGGTAGATACATGACCAGGTTGCAGGCCAGGTCTCCAGCCAGGTCCATGGCTAGAGTCAGGTATGAAGCAGCCATTCACTGCTGTCTCTCTCCCTTCCCTTCTCTCTAAAAATAATGAATAAAATCATTTTTTTAAATTCTCACATTAAAATAACAAAACAACAGCAACAAAAAAACTACCACTACTATGGGGCATCTACTAGGTGTCAGGTACTGTTTTGTTTTCTTTTAATTTTATTTATTATTTCCAGAGAAAGAGGAAGAGAAAGAGGCAGAGAAACATCAATGTGTGGTTGCTTTTCACCTGCTTCCAGCCATGGACCTGGCTGGAGACCTGGCTTACAACCTGGTTATGTGCCCTGGCTGGAGAATCGAACCAGCCACCTTTGAGTTCGCAGGCTGGCTCTGTATCCACTGTACTACCAGCCAGGGTAGGTACTGTTTTAAGAGCTTAACATACAAGAATGCATTTGATCCTTGAAACATTTTCAGGAGGTGTTTATTAGTCGCCATTTTATACATGAGGAAACTGAGGCTCACAGAGAAGTTGTGTCCATGGTGATATCTCTAGGAATTGGCAGAGCCAGGATTCAAACCACCTTCTATATCTAACTTTAGAGACAGTGTGTGTAATCAGTAAATGGGAAGAAAAAAACAAAAAGAGACCAAGGCTCAAAACTGAGTCTTTAGCTGAGGGGAAGAAAACACAAGGAGACTAAATGGTAACGGAAAAAAAATACAACAAAGACTAAATTTAGCCCTGGCTGGTGTGGCTCAGTGGATTGAGCTCTGACCTGTGAACTGAAAGGTCACCTGTTCTATTCCCAGTCAGGGCTCATGCCTGGGTTGCAGGCCAAGTCCCCAACTGGGGGCATTCGAGAGGTAACCAATCAATATATCTCTCACACATGAATGTTTCTCTTTCTCCCTCCCTTCTCCTCTCTCTAAAAATAAATAAATAGAATCTTTTAAAAAGACTGAATTTGAAAGAAAAATCCTGAGTCTTTAAATGGCAAGAAGGGAAACCAGGTGTGGGTCTCAGTTTCCCCACTATAAAACAAGGGGGTTAGGTTAAAGCATCCATTCATTCACTTAACATGCATGCTCAGGGAGCCAGAGTAGCGGGGGATGGTGGGGGGGGGGACGCTGTGGGGAGAGGAAGAAGACTGTGAGACACAGATGAGAAATACTGGGTCCCTTTAATACAAGGAAGTGAAAATCTAGTTGGAGAGACAGGCAGAGCGTAGAAGTGCTAAATAAAGGGCCAAACTCAGTACTGTGGGGGTACCCAGAGGGGCAGTTAATTTCCATTGTAAGGAAGTGGGGGTCAGAGAAAATGGCCTGAAAGAGCTGGCTGGAGTAATGCTTGAGTGGGATTTCAACAAGCTGAGAAGGACAAGGACATAGAAAAAGCTGAGGAAGCGGTCAAGAAAGCAGACATCCAAGGAATGGCCAGAAGGCTGGCCAGAAGAATAGAGGACTTGCCAGGGACACGGGAGGAAAGGAGGTTGGAACCATGTCATGGAGGGGCCCTGAAAGCTAGGTGAAGACTTATGGACTTGATTTTGTCAGTGGATAGCCGCTGCCAGCTTTTCGGGAGAGCAGCTGACCTCTGATAGTCCTTTCTATCTCTAACGCTGTTTGATGAAGAACCTTGTTAAGTGCATAGGAGTCTTACAGAAGGTGGGCTTGACCTGGAGTGCATCTAGGGTGATGTTAGCCCCCTTCCTCATTCCCCTACTCTGGCTATAAAATCTAGAAAGGTTGTTGGTAGTTTACAGAGTTAAGTGTAACCAGACATACTGTCCTGTCACGCCATCTAGATCTGGGGCTCTGAGAGGGCAGAGACCAGGCCTTCCACAGCATACAGTGGGCTGCTGGAATGCATGTTTCAGCAGCAACCTACTGCAGTAGAGTTTTGTGCATTGGAGGTTTACGAATATTGAGTCGAGGCAACAAATTCTTCCCTTCGGCCCCTCTCAGGACATCAAGTGAAACACAGAGAGCACTTAAGTGTCTATAAGTCATGGTCAGTCAGCCTTCATGACCTAGTACCAGCTCCACTCCTTCCTTGAGTTTGCAAGTCTCTTTCTTTACCCCTCTCTCCCCAACTCCCTTTCAACTGGGGTGACTTAGAATGAACCAACCCTTTGGCAGTCCTGAGAACTGGAGTTCCAAACCTGACTTTATCTTAGCTGACCTGGGTGCAGCAAATGAAAACACAACCAGAAGCTTCAACTTTGCTTCATTCTAACACTCTAAAGATCTAAACTGGAATTTTGCTGTTGTTGTTGTTGTCATAGGACTGGGCTGTTTTACCAGATAGACAAGGCCTCTGATTACAGAACAAAGCATAGAATTGAAGCAATTATCCCATGAATTTATTCAGAGGTTGTTCTGGGGCCTAAATTACCCTGGGACTCCCAAATCCCATTTTACCTGGTAAGTTTTAAGAGGGCAGGGTCCAGGCAGGTGTCACCCTGAGGTCTCTGTGCTGCACCTAGGGAATCTGGTGATGCCAACACTGAAGCTAATAACTTCTGTATGGGTCCAATAGTTTACAGTATACAAAATTCTTTCCCATCCATTATCTCATTTGATGTTCAAGGGTGTCCCTGTGAGGAAGGTTCAACAGGTGTATTGATTTCCGTATTTTAGAGTGGTGGGGGAAGACCCAAAACACAGTACCTGGCATCAGGCTGGTGCTATTCAAATATTAGGGCTTGCTTGAGGTCCCACTGCCAGCTAGCCACAAGACAGGACTAGAATCTGGTTCTTAAAACTCCCAAACAATCCTCTTTCTATTACACCAAGTTGCCCCTCCGAGAGTCCAGGTCCATGCCAATAGCTGTTGTTCAGAGGAGAAAAAACTAAAAAAAAAAAAAAATATATATATATATATATATATATATATATACCCGGGAAGGAATATTTTGGCATTAAATGGAGTTGCCATATTTCACTAAAAAGAACTCTGGATGTGGAGTGAGTACTAGTGTGGTTGAGTCCTAAATGAAGCAATCACTAGCCATGTGACCTTGAGCAAGTCACTCACAAACATTCATAGACTCAGTTTCCTCAATTGCAAATTGAGAGTTGTAGTGAGAAATAAATGAAATAACACAAGTAAGAGGGCTTTGTAAACACTCCGATGGTGTACAAAGGTAAGGAATTATTATGATGATTATGTTGTCATTCTAGCATCAAATAAAATAATTGGTAATATCTACATTCTCTACAAGCTCTCCTCACCCTGCTCCTTGGTTTCCCATCATCTCCTGTAGGGCAGGAAGCGTGGCCCCAACAGGAAAGGGCTCAAAGAAACTAGAGCTTCAGCCAGGAAACAACCATTTTGCCCCAACCTTCATTTCACCAGATAAATGATGTAGCCAAATGGTAGATACAGCCAAGTGGGAATGAAGGGGTCCATGTCAGCCTCAAACCAAGGAGCAAAGTAGTCCTGAGGCACTAAGGGCCTTAAGAGAAGTGGAGATTTAGTATTACGAGGTTAATTAAAATCAGTGAAGACAACCAAGCCAAATCAAAGCAGAACTGGTGGGGCCTGCATTCTCAGGCTCAATAGAGGCGATTTCCACTCCTCTACACACGCACTTAATAATGTATTTTTGAGTTCATATGTTGATTAGCTTCAACAAATCAGTTTGAAACCTTCCCTTTTCCTTGGTGCTTCTTAGGCCAAAATCTTTTAAAGCTGTGTGTGTGGGGTGCATAGTAAGGTGAGAGTGGTCAAGTAAAACTGAGGTTCCCGAAGCAAAGTAAAATGACAAGCATTATGTCCCCATTGCTGGCAATAGATTTGAGGTTGATGAGGACAGCAGGAGGGCCTCAGACAACAGCAAAGCCACTGCAGCCTTAGTGGCTTGCCATCCACCGCAATTCTCACACACATCCTTCAAACCAGCTGAGGGAGACATACCAGGCAAGTCTCAACTGCCATCTCTAAAGTCCTTCCAAAGGGGAGAAGATACCCCATAGCTGAAAGGTATAACCAACCTCCAGGCTTACCACTAAGGAAGAGGTCAGGGGAGAGGAGGAAGACATTAATCCAGTAGGGCTTCCTTCTAGTCCAAATGACCTTCTGGCTTCCTTAGTATAGATAAATATATAATAAATTATATCAGTACATCTTCACATAAAGATCTTTGTTTTCAAATTGCTGATACTCATTTCACATTCTGTTTACAAAGTCCTGAACCCTCCTGGAACTGCTGGGCACCTCCCCTAATACCCTTTAGGCAGAGGCATGCCTTTGAAGTCCCCAATAAGGGCTCAGGATTGGAACTGCTGAGAAACACCCTGAGATTGAAAGCAAGTCTGCCTGCAGCTTCAGCTCCTTCGCAAGCTGCCCTCCTCCTTGGAGCTAATGCAAAGCCATGAGAGTTTCAAATGTGGGACCCCAGGCTCCTCAGCCCTTCAGTCCGGTGGATGGCCTGGGATGTAAACATGTACGAGGATTTATCCCTTTGGCCAGACGGGGAGTCGTTAGGGTAAAGGGTAAGGGTCAAGGGGTTGGGTTTGATGACTGAAGAGCCCTGGGACACCCGGCAGGAGCCGAGTCCTCTTCGAGCCAGGTTTTCGCCTCCAAGTCCTGCAGGCATCCATCCTCCTTTACAGACCTTTCGTCGTTCTCCTCCTCCTCTTTCCTCCCTCGGGCCTCTCGCTCCCCCCGCCCACCTAAAAGATGCCTACAGTCCAAGCTGGGAGCTGCTTTTTGAGGAAGGCCCAGGGGGGGTTGCAGCCTGGGAGGTTACCACGAAGGGTGAGCCGGCCGGGAGACGCGAGGCAAGGCTGCAAGCCCCGGCATTTTCCCTCCTCCAGCACCTGTCCCACTTCAGCGCCGGGGCTGGGGCTGCGCTCGTGGGCTGCCTTGGGCCGAGCGCCTGAGCCTTACACCGAGGTCGCCCGGGTTAGGGAAGTGGGGGGCCGAAAGAGGGGCGGGGCTTTGAGCGAGGGCGCCCCCCACCCCCGCAGGCAAGACCCTACACCGCCCCATACACTGAGTCTGAACGGTGAGGAGCACACTGAAAGCACGAGCGAAAACGCCTGCTCTCCGACCTGGAGCCGCGCTGCTCGCCCCCGCCCCCTTCCTGGAGCCGGGGGCCGGCAGGAGAAGGTGGCTCTGTTCTTCCCCCGTGGCCAGTGCGGGGTCTGCGGCTGCACGGCGAGGTTCCGGCTTCCCCGGGGCTGGCAGGGGGAGCCCCGAGAACTGCAGGCCCGCCCCCCCTTCCTCCTCCTCCTCCTCCTTCCCCTCCTCCCCCACGTGTCCTCCTAGAGCCCAGCGGCCTGATCCCAGCACCCCCCGCCACCTCCCTCCTCCTCCCGCTTCGCCCGCTTCCCCGGCGGCGTGGAGAAGAGCAAAGTTGCGACAGCGGTCGGGGGCTCTGCCCAGGTGAAGGGGGCGCGGTGGGGGGTTGGGGAAGACGGTGCGGCCCTGCGGCGGGGGCGGAGGGAAGATAAAGAAACTTGCTTTCCACGGCCCCCACCCTGCGCGGGTTCGGATCTTGCGTGGACCGAGCCCTCGTGGCGAGACGCGGCAACGCCGCCGGGACCGAGGCCGGCACCGGGACCTGGACCCAGACCGCCCGCCTGGGCCGGATCGGCGGTCGCAGGCAGCGGGCCAGGCCAGCACCCAGGCAAGGGCGGGGTGGGTGGCTGTACACCGGACCGAACCGAGGACTCGGGTGGCCTGGGCGCGGGCCGAACCCGGACCGGGCCGAGTTGGGTGGCGAAGTAGGACGTGGATTCGGGGGCGGGGCGCCGCGGGAGGGGGAAACCAGGCCCAGCCGGACCAGCCTGGGTGTGGGGGCGGGGGGCGAGTTCGGGGCACTTGCTGGGCTCGGGACCGAGCGGTAGGGCGGGGCGCCGCTAGGGGCTGGGCCGGACCCGCGCGGAGAGGGCGAGGGGAGGGGGAACTGGGGGTGGAGTAGGGGCGTGGAGTTGCGAGCGGGGTCTGGCCTCGGCCGGGGGCGAAGGTAGATCCGCGGGGCCGCCAGCGGAGGGAGGGAGGCCCGCGGCAGCGCAGCGGCGGCGAAGGCCAGCTTCCGCGGAGTTTGTGCTCGGGCTTCCCGGGCTCCGGCCGCCTCATGCGCACAAATGGGGCTAGGGGACTGACTGGTAAGCAACTACGAGTGTTAGACGGTGTTCAGCGGCTTTTCAGGGAAAATCGAGGAAAGACACAGTCTGCAATTATGCTGAACCCCCCACCCGTTTCTTAGCGTCTGGATTCAGCTCTCAGGGGGCTGCGGACCGCCCCCCCCCCCAACCACAGCCCTTCAACTCTCCAGCACTCCCACTGCCTCTCCCTCTCCCTTGGCCCTCTGGATCTCTTAGGGGTGTGTATTTGGGGGTGAACGGCGGCAGGGGGGGGTATACTTTCCCTCTCACCACGGCAGCCTAATTCGTATCTTATTCCTACACGTAGCGTCGCTTCGAGTCGCGTGGACATTAAGGTTTAATCTATCCACTAACCCCCACCATCACCACCGAGTGATTTGAGGAGTTTTAAGGAAAGGGACGAACCCCTAGACTTTATGCCTGGGATGAGGTTTGAGGATTGGGATTCACCCCCATCCCCCGAAGCTCACTTCCACTACCAGCTCCTTTCCTTGTGAGCTATTTTCACGGGATTCCGAACTTGGGTGGGGGGAAACGAGAGTATTAATGTGTTTCTCTATCTCTACACAGGGTCGGTGTGCCAAGGACAGCTAGTCTCCGAGGGAAAGTAGCCAGCAGTCCAACTCGAGTCGCCCCCACTACTACGTCGGTGAGGGCAGCAAAAACGATAACAAGGGGATACTGGAGGGTAGGGGCGTCTCATAAGGGAGGTGGCTGGTTAGTTGTTCCCACCAAAGGGACTCCGTTTCTTGGTGGGGAGGGACACGGGGGCCTAGACTTCAGGGGAGGGATTCCTGGGAGGGATATTGGGTGTCGACGACGGGGAGGGGGGCGGCGGTGGCGGGGAAAAAGGGGGGAGAGTCACGCCCTGCCCGCAAGGGGAGCCTCCCTTGGGCCCTTGGGAGAAGGATTCAATGCGTCAGCTCTGTGATGCCCAGAGGGAAGAACTGGGGTCTCTGGATTTGCACACTGGATGGGGCGCCCGTGTCCTGAGAAAGTCAGGTCGGGTATAAGGTGGAGAGCGTTGGAAGAAAAAGAGAAAACCCCCAGGCCTTGGTGCATTGATCTTTTCCTTTCCTCAACCTCCCCCTTCGAAGGGCGTCGAGGTGGGGGGCGTGGGGCTCTTGCAGCTCCTCAGATTGAGCACCTCCACCTTCCTCGGGAGTCTAGCTTTTTGCCCGGCTTGCTGCAGCCACCAATGCCTCCCTCTCCGGAATCCGCTCGGTCCTCGCAGTGATCCCCTTCTCCTCCCCTCCCCTCCCAGTGTCACCGGGGCTGCTTGGCTCTGCCCCCTTCGCCGCCGCTTGCTCCGTGCTTTCGTCCCTCCCTCTCTCGCTCACTCCCTCCCTTCTCCTCCTCCTCCCAATTTCTTCCCCCCCCAGCAGGCGGCATTCTGGGAGTTGTAGTTCCGTGAAGCCCGGGCTGGCGCCACTTGCGGACTCCGCCGGACTCCACTTCCCGTCGAGCCCTGCGACCGGCACCCACTTCACCGGGCTTCGCTCGCACACACTGACACACACACACCGCTCTCCCCCTCACTCTTTCGCTCGCCGCGGTTGCTGCCAGTGTGTGGCTCTGTCTCTCCTCCGCTTTGCTGAGCCCTCCCTTCTTCCTCTCAGTTCCTAGAGTCCGACCGCCGCCGCCACGGAGAGAGACGAGAAGGAGGTCGGTGGCGATAAGAGGCGGAGGGGGGCATCAGATCCGGGCAGTATGAGGCGGGTGGCAGTACTGAGTGGGTAAGAGAGAGCCCGGGTGGCGGCCTTAGCTTCCCCGCGGAGCCGACCCGAGAACAGGTGCGTCTTTTTTTCCTCTCCCCTCAACCCCTCCACCCCTTTTGGCTCCCCGGCTTTCTCGTTTCCTACCCCCCCCCCGCTTCTTCCCATCTTAAGCCTTTCCTCAACCCTGTCCCTTCTTCGCCCCTTGGCCGCTCCGCTACCCCCCGGGGGCGCCGTCCTCTTCGTGTCCCCGGACGTAGCGCTCCCTGGGCTTGCTCCGTTCTCGCCCCTCCCTTCGGGACTGCTGCTCTCCACTTCCCACCTTCGTACCCCATTCTGCCCTACCCTACCCCCACCTCACCCCTCTCCCTCAACCAGGTGAGACTTGTTCGCTAGGATTCGAAAGAGTCTTCCTGGCTGGGCGGGGGTCTCCATGGAAACGGGGGTCTGGTTGATCCTAGGGGGGAAACCATTGGAATTACCCCACTCCTCGGAAAAGGAGGTGGAGGCTACTGTTTTGTTAACTACCTGGCCCCAACCCCCCGGTCCAGGGATCCGACGATCGGAAGGGAGGATGGCCAGCAGGGCAGGGCGATAAAGGTCTTGTTTTTTTTTTTTGTTTTTTTTTTTGGGGGGGGGTACTGTCCATGATGAAGTCTTGAAGAGACCGGGAGAAAATACCCTCCAATCTGAGAGGGGAGGTGCGACGGGTGCGCTTCAGGGCTGCGTTCTCCCTTGTGTTGGGGTGCAGGAACGGTAGGGTAAGGGGTACACCCAGGTGGTGGCGGGGCCTGGGTTCGGGAGTGGGAGTGCTGTGATGGGGGCAGGGGCAATTATCCAAGTCCCTGGAAAAAAGGCGGGGGATGACTTCGGAGTGCCCTGGCTCCGCTGCCCTCGCTCTACAGGCGGGGGCTGCCAGGCCGGGTACGGCGGGGAGGGGGCTTAAATTGAAGGGGGATGAGATGGGGGCAATTCCCTCTAGCCTCAGCAAGCCAGTGGGGAAATCCGGCGTGCAAGCTCTCCACCCGCTTCGCGCCAGGCCTGGAGGCGAGGGGTTTGAGAGGAGCCCGAGGGCTGGAAAGAGGGAGGCTCCGGTTACGGGGCCGGGTTTCGGGATCAGGGGCAATCCCCTCAGCCCTTGGTGAAAGAGGGCGAGCGACGGCCGCGAACCCCAGGGCTCCCCCACCCCGGTCTTTAGGGGCGTGAGGAATGGACAGCAGGCCCAGAGGAGCTGGATTCGAGCGGATCGCAGCTGGGGCGTGGGGGAGCTTAGTGGTGGGCTTCGGGGGGAGCAGTCCGGCGGCTGGGCGGGCGGGGCGTGGGGCTCCGGCGGGCGGCGGGGCGGGGCCGGGGCGGTGCTACTGCCGCCGCCGCCGCCGCCGCCGCGCTGCTCCTCCTGCTGGGGCCGCCGCAGCCGTTGCTGCTGCCGCCGCCGCCGCCGCCGCCGCTTCTGGGCGGGGAACGGAGGCCAAAGGGAGTCCCGTGCCGGGGCAGAGGGCGCAGGCTGCGCATAGTGAGGAGGGGGCAGTTCTGGGGGCGGGAGCAGGCGGGGGGGTGGAGCCCCGACGGGGGGCGGTACGAGCCCGGACGAGGACGACGAAGAACCCCGGGGGCCGGTGCATGGAGGACGAGGTACTAGGAGAAGGAAGGGGGTGGGTGGGTCCCGCGACGGGCCTCGTGGGCTTGGCTCCTCGAGGTTCTTCTTAGGGACAGAGCCCTGCAGGGGCACCTATTAGCCCGGGAAGGGATTGGGAGGTGAACTGGACGGTGGAGGGGGCCTTCCTCGCTGGGGTCCCGCCGAGAGGAAGGCTGGGCCACAGGGACGTCCGGGGCAAGGCTGGGAGGAGCTGGGCACACCTCGGCTGGGGATTTCGCGTTATGGAGGTGCGGGAGATTGTTGTAGGGAAAGATGTGATTGAGGGGAAAGGCGGGAGGGAAGCACACTGCAAACCTGGGAGGCCGACAGCACAGGCCAGTGGGGGTGCCCTTCTATTCCTCCCGCATCTTCCTCCTCCCCCAGTGAAAGCACTGTTTTTTGTTTTATTGTTTTCACATTTTAAACGTTGGCCGTAGAAACTGTCGATGTGGTGATACTTAATTCTTGCTGTCTGCCAGAGTAGACAGTAAGAAAAGGCGTCTTTTAGCTGGGACACATCTAACTCAGGGTTTAGGACCTCTTTAGGCGAATGTGGGAAGGGGGTCAGGTAACTTTTGCGACAGCTGAATACTCTCAAGGCAGTTTGGAGGTCGCCCCTGCGGCATAGAGGTGGAATACTATTGCAGAAATCTTAAGTGACACTTCTGGGGGTGCAGTTGTAGGTTAGTGTTACTCTGGTAGCCTCATGGTTCATTCAGCTTAGAAGACTTTCTTAAAGTCACACTGTTTTTTTTTGGAAAATAAACGAGATGCATTTGGGGTTGAGAATGGATCAAGTTGATAATAAGATTTTAAGGTTGAAGGGACTTTATAAGTCATCCAGTTCTCTGTTTGCCTGTCCTAGCCTTGAATGTTGGGATAGAGAGGGGTTTATTTTGGGGGCAGACAGTAGGCAGCACAATGGAACAGATTTTAGTTTAGTACCAGGGTACTCAAATTGGATGGTGATGTCACCATGTGGTACCAAAGAAGACAGTGTGCAGGGAAGAAATTTGGAGGATTCCACTGGGGAGTAAATGGGGTAATCCAGTCATGAGAATCACCCAGAGGTTCCAAATAGGAATAAACAATTGGGGGAGGAACCTGTAAAATTTTGATGGAGAAGCAAAGTTAGTAGGAAAGACTAGGGTAGCTAGGAGGAGCAAGGGGCTCACTGACTCAGATTCCAAGGATCTGAAGGTTGATAAAATTTAGGAGGGACATGTGTTTACTATGCCATGTGGATATTGATAGGCAGACTTGCCTTTTGATTGGGCACCTGAGGCAAGTTGCCCTTGGAGAGGAATGTGGGGGTGAAAAGCACAGGCTGTGGGGCACGGAACCTTACTCAAATTGACTTTTAAGGACTGACCCCATTACCAGCTTTGCAGCAAAAGTAGGTACGTTTTCTTTCCATTTTGGGTCTGAGAAGTTACTAATATTGAGGTGGGAGAGGGGACTTGGATGTCTGGATTAAGAAGGACTAGTTCTTCTTAATAGACCGACAAAGAAAAGATGGCAAATTATTGGGATAGGACAGAGGAAAGTTAAGTTTCCGGAAGACTCTGCTAGTGGAGTCTGGATTGGGCAGAGTGAAGGGGAAGGAGTTTCAGAAGATACTGTGGCTGTACCAAGGGCATTTCTAGATCAGACTGTTTTGGTTTACCAAGAGAGGAGAGGGAGGATCCCTTTCATTCTCAGTATCCTAGACTTCTTGGGGAGCAAAGGGGGTTCCTTCAAGGATCTCTTTGTTTTAATCATGCTGTAGTTCACTACATAGAAAAAGTTTCATAAAGGTGGCAGCGGATCTCATATGACAAGTCTGGGTAATGGATTTTAGAGGGTGCTTCTTTTAGGGGAACAAAATTATCAGAGAAAAGGACTTGAATACTACAAAGAAGGGAGGTAAAAAGTAAAGCCAGGAAGAGGGTTAGCTGGGCAGTGAAGGGGGACGAAACATGGTCTCATGTTAGGGCCAACTAAGGAAAAGTGGAACCTTGAAATCTCCAGGATAATTTTTTCCAAAGTAAAGTTTGAAGACTTTTTAAGGCTCTTTACACTTCCATGCTAGAATCACTAAGGTTGAGGCAAGAGTGATCTTGGGTAAAAATAGGGTTGGGCAGAAACTGGTATGTTAGGAAGAAATATAAAAATATTTACCCATACAGAAATAGAGAATCTAGAGATAGTATACAGGCTTAAAAATGCAGAATGTGAGGGAAAGAGGAAGACGTAATCAGGTGTTATTTGGAGCTGATGTTGGAGAAGGGAAAAACTTGCTTTGGTAGCCACTGCCCTGGGATCGCCCAGAAAGCAGAGGTTAGCTGAGATCCAGAGCTTGTAAGTCAGTCTAAGCATTAATTAGAAACTCTGGACTAAATAAGGATACTGAATGGGGGAAGGAATTAATGGTCCTAAATAGAGTGGCCTTGAAAGAAGGAGAAAGTGGGAGTACACCAGTTTTTCCAGTCTGCAAATAGGAGGAATTTTAGGTATATGGAGGTGAATGATGGAAATTTCAAAGTGAAACAGGATAAGGAACTGTGGTCTGGGAGCCCTGGGCCAGAATTGGAGGGTGGTGGGGTGGGAGCATGGAGCAGAGGTGCTAAATCAGGGATTGTATATCCAGAGTGGTTCATTGATTCTAGGCCGAGTTAAGTTTGAGACGTAATAGAAGGGCCGCAGTGGGTAGGAAGTTGTTTTCTAGCATCGACCAGCATTTAGGATGGAGAGGGGAGGTCATAGTTGAGTTGGGTGAAAAAGTGAAGCCTGGAGTGGAACAGAAAGAAAGGTGGGGAAAGTGGGTGTTGGTAGGATAAAATAGATGGGAGAAGCCAATGATGATTACGTAAGGGATAAGGAAGAGTTCAGACCTTTGAGTTTTTAAAAAGAAAGGAAATTTCACTCTGTTGGAGTTCTAGTTAGGTATGAGCCTATGCTTGCCAGAAGGTTTGGCTTCAGGATTGCCAAAGAGGGAGGCAATAAGAAGTAATCTACCTTTTAGCCACTAGGATGCTAGTGCAGTGTTTTACATAGTCTCACATGCATGCTAGGCTTTATTAATGCCAGTTTTTGAAGGATCATCCTTAAAATAATGTAGAAACTGTTCTCTTTCTAAATCTATCCTTTTCCACTGTTCATAACTTAAAAGCAGTCTTTTATGATGAAAACTTATGTGAACTGAAGTTGAATGCTGGTCAAGAGTAAGATTAACTGTTTCTATTCCCATAATTCAAATGTGCTGTTCTGTTTCCCTGTTTTTTGTTTTTTTTTTTTAAAAGAAGCCATCCTTTCCACATAAAAACATTTAAAAATGGATAATTGTTTAAAAAGTGGCTTCAGGCTGCATGTCAAGGTCATCCCCCCCCCCCCCCCGGTTAATGAATGGTAATGAATTTGAAGATAGATGATTTATTATTTGTAAAATGTGGTAATTTTCAGATTTATTTGTGAGAGCACTGAGAGTATATGAGTCAGGATACATCTTCATTTGGATTTTAAGAAGACCTTAATTAAGCTAAGTGCCATGAAGGATTGAGACTACTACTGATGGAGCAAAGCTTTGTGTTTCAGGCTTCTTTATCAAATGCTAAGAAACAAAATTTGGTTACCTCATTGCTAAGGTATGCCTAGAAATCTTAGTGTTAGTGCCATTTAAGGGTACAGTTGGGTTTTGTTATATGCTGGTGTCCAGGGATAGGAGAACAGGCAGATTTTTAATTTTTCCAAGTTCTTTAGAGAAGTGCATTGTACCTGATCCTGACCCCCGGGAGGAGTCAGTTCACTCTATACCTGCATCCATGACATGCTTAGGTATCTTAGGTGATGAGGCTTTACTTGGTTTAACTTGGTTCATACCATATGCACACTAGTATGTTACGATGGTTCTTAAACTTTAGCATGCACCAGAATTACCTGGAGCTTTGGAGACATACAGCCTCAGGTTACAGTCCTTGCTTTCCTACTTCCTAGCTGGGTGGCAGGAAGTGAGTTACAACTTTTCTTGAGCCTCAGTTTTCCCATCTATAAAAGGGAGTTGATAATCCCAATTTGGTAGGGCTATAAGGATTATGTGAGATGATAAGCATATAGTACCAGGTCCATAGCAGGTGCCCAATGAATGGTATCATTGTGTTATTATCTAGTTTTCCTTACTCAATTGTGTTCTATGACAGTACCTTTTATATTATACTTTGATAAATGTGGTGGCCGAATGAAAACTGTCCATAGTTCCTGAGCACTCCCCTTATATCTTGATTCTCTGCTCTTTCTCCACATTCCTGTTGTATTGGTACATATTTAGCATTTACAATGTGGTAGGAAGGTATATCTTGGCTCATCACTGCATTATTGCATCCACCTTTGAGGTGGAAGTGGCAGCTTCTTTAACAGCTGTGCTGTAACACTGTTCAGTATTTCAGGGCAGGAAATAAAGAGTGTATATCCAGTTGAAACTTCAGGGGACATTTTGGGCCATGTCTAAAAAAAATGACCCAAGCTTAGTTTACTGGGGTGACATTTCAAAAAACATTCCTTTCTGAAAAGGGCTGCTGTGTTTAATTATGACTGGTTGGGCTTTCCAGCTGTCTCTGACATCTGGAAGTTCTACAAAAGCTGGTATATAGAGCTTGGGCTTGGTATGGCTCTATGACAAGGATGTTCACCAGTGATTGGATGGGAGAGAATAACATGTCAAATAGCTCAGGTATCACCAAACCGAACTTCTGAACAGACAAGAAAAGGTGGGCTGTAAAACAGAGTCCCTCTTTGCAGCCAGAGTGGACTTTGATGCCAGTAATCAGTTATGCCAGTAAAGGGAGAAAGTGATAGCAGGTCAATTTAAAACAGTTAACAAATTATACAGTTGACCCTTGGACAGTGCCAGGGTTAGGGGTGCTGATTCTGCACAGTTAATAAAAATTTGTGTTTAACTTTCGACTCCCCCAGAACTGAACTATAGTTGTCCCTTGGTATCTGCAGGGGCTTGACTCGAGGGCCCCCTGTGGATACCAGAATCTGCAGATGCTCAAGTCTCTTATGTACAACAGTGTAGAACAATACATACAGTCCTCCTTCTGCACCTGTGGTTCCCCAACCCTGGATGGAAAGTAATATTTTTCATCCCCAGTTAGTTGAGTCAACACATATGAAACCAGGGGATATGGAAGACCAACTGTATGTTTATTGAAAAAAATTCACATATAAGTGGACCTGAGCAGTTCAAACCTGTGTTGTTCAAGGGTCAACTATAATGATTTCTGTTAGACTTTTTTTTTTTTTTTAAGCTTACATTTTTTTTTTCAATATTTTATTTATTATTTCCAGAGAGAGAGGAAGGGAGAGAGGCAGAGAGGGAGAGAAACATCAATGTATGGTTGCCTTTCACCTGCCTCCAGCCACGGACCTGGCTGGAGACCTGGCTTGCAACCTGGTTATGTGCCCTGGCTGGGGAATCAAACCAGCGACCTTTGGGTTCGCAGGCCAGCACCTTATCCACTGCGCTACCAGCCAGGGCTTCTGTTTGACTTTTGAAATGTGTTATTCTCTACCTGCCCCCCCTCCCCAGCAGATTTACCTTCCTATTTACATTCTGCTTAGGCAAATATTAAAATGAGTTTTTCTCTGAGCACACATCTACTGTAAGTGGCAGAAGGCAGTCCATCTGTAAGTCGGCTGGGTTTAAGAATTTGCTGCAGCTAAATAGCACTCAAATAATTGGAAGTTGATTTTATTGTTTTGCCCCTCCCAATTTTACTTTATTTCTGTGATTGTCTTTATTGTGGAAGTAAGAGAAAGAAAGGAGAAAGTTTATGAGAGAGCAAGGGAAGGGGGAAAATCCATAGACCCATGCTTTTAATACAGGATTTTATGCATTTATTGGTTAATTCTTGCATGTGTCCTGACCGGGGATCAAACCCACAACCTTGGTGTACTAGGATGATTCTCTAACCAACTGAGCTACTTGGCTAGGGTCTATCTGGAATTCTTGATTGCCATATGACGTAACGAGTATTTAAGTTTTTTCTACTAGTTTAGCAAGTATTTATTGAGTACCCATTGTGTGCCTTGTATCATGCCAGACACTATTGGGAGGATGATAAAAATAAGTATATAAACTATTCTTTTTTGCCTTAAGGAACCTATAGACTGGTAGCAGGTTGAGCCCATATTGACAGTTTGAAATTCTGTGAGCTAATGATGTATGTGTACGTGCATGTGTGTGTTATGTACCTTTGAGTGAGTAACATATATAAAATGAATTGAGCCCATAGTCTGGGGTGAGAGAATATTAAAAAATAGTCTGATGATGGCTTCTTCAAATATTTGTATGAGAGGTTCAGGAGACTTTGAAAAAGCCAAAGTTTGGTGAGGAGGAATCCTCTTTAGATTAAAAAAAATCCATATCAAGAATACAGTATGTTGAAATGGAGATAGTTGAGGGTCATTGTCACAGTTTGTGGCAGGGAGGACACAGAAGCATCATCAAAGGGATTTAAGTTTTAAATTATATTGACTCAAACTTTGGCTTGTGAAAGACACACAAATATACACCTGGTCCTACTAAAAACCAAGACTGAGGAAATCCAACTCATATTTTCAATCTAGTGGAAATGAGAAGTGCTCAAAAAATGACTAGTTACTTTAGGGTAACATTTTGAGGTTGCTTTGCATTTTGAAGAGGACCGATTAATTTTAGGGTGATTGCTTAGGTTTTCTTGATATCTGTGACACCTAGAAGTTGTACAGAATCTTGTAGTTAGAAATGGAGTGAAATAATTTCCTTGCAGTAGGAAATGGAAGTGAGCACCACTTGAATAATAGGGAAAAAGTGTTCTGGCAGTGGGCAGAAGAGCTAAACCGATCTGGTGGCATGAATATATAAATGAGAGATTACAACTTTTGATTTTGCCTGTTTCATTGTGTTGGAAATGATTACCTTTGGTCCTTCAAGTGCTTTTGTGTTATTCTAAATATTGAGTAGGAACTAGTTTATTCCCATTTTTCAGATGGCATAGTAAATGACACCACCTGAGATAGTTGAGAAGTGGGGGCTGAAGATGCTGTCCAAAATTTTTGCCCCAAAGTTTCGGAGGTGGGTGCTGGAGTATATCACACTCGAAGGGTGTTGCTGCTCTGTGACTAGAGGATTCCAGATGGATTTTGGCAGTTTTTGAATAATCAATAGATAGGGATTCCAGACTAGTGAGGAGATTTAAAAGGGTGTGGTTTGGGTGGTAATTCTCACTGAAGAAGAGATCCAGGGAGATTTGCAAGTCCTGGCCACTTCATTGAGATAAATGTCTCACCCCCCCACCCCCCCACCCCCCCACCCCCGCCCCAAGGTGACTACTTTGGAGGTAACTGCATTCATTTGAATGAGTAAGCTCTTATATGTTGAACAGATAGTTAACATTCATTTGTCTCCTGTCCCATAAATGTTTATAGGCAAGGTTTTTAAAATGGAGGTGCCCAAGCAATCTATGAAGGTGTCCATACTAAAGCTGTGTACAAGCAACTACTTAGCTTTCTTGGGAAATTATGGGAATTAGTGTATTTGGGAAAAGGATACAGTAAGACTGATCCCTGGGGGTAGAAACAATGGAAACAATTGGATAGCAAAAACACACAAACCAAAACAGGGAAACTAGAAAGTGCTAGAACAGACTGTCAGACAGAAGGTTGGGATGAACCGTGCAAAGGGCCTCTTCCTCCTTTAAATTTCCCAGAAAATCATTGACACTTGATTTAGTGTGTGTATGTTTGTGTTGGGGTGGCGTGTGGTGGTAGAGGGGCCTGTTTTGCATGAAGGGAAGCAAAGTAGGAGTGAAGTATGGTAGGAAAAGATGAGGGGATATAGACACTGGGGGCAATGCTGAGAATATTAGAATACCCTTATATGGGAAGTTAGTAAATCAGAACAATTGACACTGGAGAAATACATCATTAAGAGGTGAGGTTTGGCATATGTAATTAAATAGGGAAACCAGGAATGTTAATCTCCTGTTGAATGCACATGGAAGAAGGGTAAGATCTGTGGTAGGGGTTTCATATCTAAAGCCAGGTAAAGTTATCCTTATTGGGTATGTGTGTGCTTTCCTATTGAAAACAATGCTCTTGAGATGTTTTGACCTCTCTCTCTAAAGGCACTTTGGTGACAGGGTGGGAGTCATTACTCAGAGTTCTGGATTTCTATTGGAGCAATAGGTCCCAAAGTTGGTGTGTGTGTGTGTGTGTGTATGTTTTGTTGTGTTTTTTTTTTTTTTTTTTTTTTTTTTTTTTTTTTTTTTTTTTTTTTTTTTTTTTTTTTTTTTTTTTTTTTTTTTTTTTTTTTACTCATTAGTCATTACTGACCCAGCCCTCCTTCTTAAACTATCTACTGGCCACGCCTATCCTCTTGAGGACAGATTCAGGGCCAGGCTTTAAGATGAATATTTTTCCGGCTCATTTTTTAAAGTTGTAATTGCTTCCAGGTCACCAGGCATTGCGAACCAAAGAAGCCTGGGAGAGTACTTCCAGATTTAGTTTAACTGAGACTGTCTTAATCTTGAATTTCTAATTTACTATCTTGATGGTAGAATCCAACCACAGATAAATGGGCAGGTTTCATGCTGTGCTATTCATGATTCTGGGGAACTTGTTTCTGGACACACACCCTGTCTGGTCATTTTCAAGGTTCACTTTTAAAACAATGTCTACCTTGGTAAAAAGCATTTGTCAGATGTAAACTCTCTATTACCTCTTTTTGCGTTCTTCTCTTCCTCATATACGTAAACGACCATGCTTTGCTTGTAGTAGTTGTGAAATCTGCATATTTGGGTATCTTCATTTTAAAAGAAAACCAAAAAAAAAATTTACCCAATTTGTGAAATCTTCATGAAGATTTTAGTTCTGCCCACCTCTTATTCACATCTCCCCTTAACCCTGACTTGGGCTATAACTTGATGTTCTCCCTCTTTTGTGAACATATTCTCTCTAAACTTCTAAAATGTCCGTCTTCATTGCTTCCTCACAGTGTTTCAGTTGGGCCCATGATGGTGAAATATTTCAGGTTCCCCTATTTCATATTTTCCCTTTTGGTTGTTATATCCTATGGGCTTCTCTTTTATGCCTTTCACACCTGCCCTTGTCTTCTAGTGTTTTTTCTTTTGGATTTTTTTTGCGGAAAGATTTTTGCTTCTTTGTGCCTTCTCTTCTACCTGCTCTCCCTCAGTTTAGCTGCTATTTTGACCATTTTAAAGTTATTGTTCTCCTATTAGTCCATTTTCATTTTGGTTTCTCCTATTTTGTAGTGTGATGGTTATATCTGACTACTTACTCTCTGCTGCCTGCCTGTTGGAGTCATTCTCTTGGATCTTGCTCAGTCCTTCTACTTAAGTGTATATGTGCCTCCTAAATTTAAAAAAAAAAAAAGCTTTATTTATTATTTTTTTCCAGCCACTCTTATTACTTTGGGTTACTGGAGCAAATGCTCTCCTTTGTTTTCAGCATGATTTGGATGTGCCTGTCCAGGTTTCCCCCACAAAGTGGGGCTAGCTCATAGTGGTCCCACTGCCTTCTCAGTAGTGACCAGCATTTGATTCTGGGGCCATGCAGCTGCCCATTTCTTAGCAATTACATGGTTGTGACATCTGGGGAACTCCTTTGAGGTATTTCATAGCCTTGTGCCTGGGCTTCCTGGGTCACATGAGGTTACCAGGTTTCTTCCATGTTCCTTTTAGGAACATCACCATTTGCCTTTGATGTGATGGTTCCCATGGGGAGGCGGGGAGAGAGAGAGATTGAGAATACACACCACACAAGTGCAGGTGCTATGAGCAAAAGCCAGTGATATAGAAGTGTGTACACCAACAGAACCTACCAAGTGTAGCATTGTCCGCAAGATTTTTCCTTTTTGCTCACCTCTCCAGAGAAGTAGTGTACAGTTGAGTGGTTAGGGATTAGATTGGACATGATAGTAACAAAATAAAACCCTAGGCCTGTTGGATCAGAAACTCCAGGACTGGGACCTGCAACTCTTGTGTTTTGAACAAGCTCTTCAGTGATCCTGGCTTGGTAACCATTGGTGTCTGTTGTCCGTCTTGACTCCTCCTGTCCTATGTGGGCACTGATGCCATCGGTGTCTTTTATTTAATTAGGACTTACTTATAGAGAGAGGGGAAGGGAGGGAGAAAGAGAGGAAGAGAAACCTTGATGTGAGAAACATCAATCTGATCCGGGTTGCTTTTCATATGCATCTCAACTGGGGACCTGGGGACAGAATCTGCAACCCAGGCAAACCCATAGCCCAGGCAAGTGCCTCTTTAAAAGTTCTTTTTGTTTTTTCTCTGGCTCCAGAGAATCCATCTTGCCTTGTGTAGACCACTTAGCTGGATACTTTTCCTGCCTGGTGCTTTCTATCCTTCTATGCCCCTCTTCTGCAACAGCTACTGTTAATTAGCAGCAGTGGGCTTCACATAGGAAGGGATGCTGCTCTGACAAAATCGTAATTAAAAAGTAGGAGGCCAGGGTTTAAGCAGATGCTCCATCTTTGGGATCTTGTGAAAATGGGGTACCCGTATCAGTTTTATGCTCTAGGTAATCATAAGATTTGTTTTTGTGTGGTAATTTTGGCTTTTACTTGGTTTTCTTTTAGTGGGTGTTATTTTGGTTTATTTTGGAGGTGGGGCTCTGAAAACTCCTTTATCTAGGTGATCTTTTTTTTTAATATTTTATTTATTATTTTTAGAGAGTGGGGAAGGGAGAGAGGCAGAGAAAGAGAGAGACAGACAGAAATCAATGTATGGTTGCCTTTTTCACCTGCCTCCAGCTATGAACCTGACTGGAGACCTGGTTTGCAACCTCATTATGTGCCCTGGCTGGGGAATCGAACCTGTGACTTTTGGGTTCACAGGCCGGCACCTTATCCACTGAGCCACCAGCCAGGGCTAAGTGATCTTTTATACATTGTTCTGTTTCTAAATACCAGGATTCCCCTCATCTATGATTTCTATTCTAGACCTAAACAGAACAAAATAAACCTAAGAATGAAAAGGCTACGGTGAATGACTTTATCTGCTGCCTACCAATATTCAGGTAGCTACTAAAACTTATACTTCGTGTTGAAGCTCATCTTATGGCAAGAACAGACCCTTCCATGACCAGAGCCTTCTAATGCTTCATAGAGAGAAAATGTGAAAAAAGTACCTGGTACATCAGGCAATAGACAGACCTGTTGTTTCTTAAACTGTGATATTTCAAGATACTCTAACAGTCAAAACTTAATTAACCATGATGTTCAGGGAATGGGATCCTGGTGAACTGGTGTGAAGTGGACAGTCAATCTATTTGTCATACCCCTTGTTGAAATCTTTTTAAAATTATGTGTTAACCCACACAACCGTCTTAGTAATATTAAAGATAATTTTTAGAAAAGGTAAAATCATGAGTCTCATACGCACATAAAAATGAACACGTGTTCAAGATTTTATTTTACTCATTAATCAACAAGGGAACCAGACAGATGTTATAGATGGTTGAAAGAAAAAAGTCCAAAAGCACAAATTTATACAGAGCAAAGGAATTGAGTTGCAAATGGAGGCAAAACTGGTTTTTCCACAGTGGGGAGGGAAGTCAATCCAAACTCTACAGGACAGGATGGAGTTTGCATATTCATTAGTTACCTGCAATTTACGGAGGTGTAAAACAGCTTAAAGACAATGACCCAGGCTCAGATCAGGCAGCTCCAGAAGGGTGAGCTCTAGATAATACATTGGTTTTTCATTTAAGTACAGCAGCTGTTTTTTCTGTAATAAGTATGCATGGTGGATACTTTTGGGGGGGGTTGATTTTGCTGCTTGTAATTTCTTAGGGTCATCACCTCAATTGTCATGCAGGATTCAGTTTCATATAACATGTGTTTACTGGTTACTTACCATATGTAAAATATTGCAGAGGAACTAGAGACAAAAAAAAAAAAAAAAAAAGACGGTGTTTCTTACCTTAAGTAGCTGATTGCCTTGTAGGGGAGACAGACGTGCCATACTCCCAGCTAACCACACTGTGGCGGAGAATCAAAATCAGGTCTGCAGTAGAGGTAGGAATGAAACGTTTTGGAACCAGAGAGGGAGGAGCTAACTGACCAGAGGCTGGGACTTTGGTGACATTTAAGCTAGGCCTTGAGAGTGATTGAGAGAGGAAGTAGGGGCACAGGAGAGACCATTTCAGGGTGAAGAAACAGCAAAGTCCTGAAACTGGATGGTCTGTTCAGGGAAGGGTCCAGATGTCGAGGGCAGCAGGGAAATGGCAGGCTGTGGCAGAGAAGACAGAGGTTTGAGAAGGGCCCTGAATGCTATGCTAAGAAACAGGGGCTTGATTTTGAAGACAGAGGAAAGCTGTTGAAAGCATTTGAGGAGGGAGGGGACGATGGGATTGAACTGATTCTTTAGAAGATGAATTGATTCTGGAATCAAGAGATTGGAGACAAAGGGACCAGTTAAGAGGCTACTGTAATATTCTGGATGAAAGATGATGAGGGCCTGCATCATGATAGGGTTGGCAAAGAGTTGTAGAAGGAGAGAATGGAGATGTCATTATTAAGGTTTACCTCCTGATTGGATATGGACAGTAGGGGAGAGAAGGTGTTGGAGGCAACAACTGGCAATGCTGAAATTTTCAGGCCAGGGGATAGTGGTGCTATTGACTTGATAGGAAACAAGCTGGGCGTGGGGGTGGGGTGGGGAGCAGGTTTATGGGAACAGATAATGAGTTCAGTTTGAGACACATTGAGTTTGAGGGGCTCCATGGACATCCAGTTAACAGGGAGAACTTCTGGTTTGGGTCTAGGGAGAGAGGTCAGGTCTACAGATAAAGACTGGGGTGTTGTCAGTACATGAAGGGGTGAGTTGAAATTGCGGGAGCTAGTGAACTGAGAGAGAAGGAGGGGTGGGGCTAACAGACATGCAGAGAGAGAGGTGGGGGTTGTGAAGAGCCAGCCTGAGCCAGGCTGACTAGAGGAGGACAAGAGAGACAAGAGCTGGACACTGAAGGCTGAGGTGTGAGGAAGGATGGGGTGGGGATGGGGGAGGGAAGAGAAAGTGGGTCCTAAGAGAAAAAGAGGAAATCAAGATAAAGGGAAAGGACCTGGGGCAAGAGAGGTGGGAAAGGGGAGAAAGAGGAGAGAGGACTGTGCCAGAGAGATAGGAGATAGGGAGGAGACACGCAGGGGTGAGGGGAAGAAGGAGAAAGCTGGGCGAATAATAGGGGGAAGAGTGAGGTGGTGAGGAGGAATAGAGGGAAATAGGGGAGAGATTGAGGGGGAAGGGAAGGGAAAGAGAGAGATGTGTGGGGGGAGAAAGAGAAAGAGGGAAGGAAGGGGAAAAGATGGGAGAGGGTGGCTAGTGTGAGGAGGTGAGGAGAGACCAAGCATGATAAGGGCCAGGTTTCTGGGGTGAGTGGAAAGAGAGAAGGTCCCTAGAGAAGCCATTGGGTACTGAATCAGGACAGCCAGGAGAGGGGTAACTACAGGGAAAGGGGCAAGGGCAGCAGTAGCCTAAGCTGCAGGGGTAGGGAGTAGGGTGAGGACTGAGAAGAGGATGGGGGTATGCAGCTCTGCTCACCCCTCATTGCCTCTTTTCCTTTGCTCACTCCCTGTGTGCCATGCCAGCCTGGCTCTTCCTTGATCTTAGCAGGCACCCTCAAGACTTAGGACCTCTGCATAGGTTGTTCCCTTTTCCATGGAATGCTCTTCCCCCAGATATCCACATGGGCCATCCCTTTGCTTCCTTCAAGATGTTGAAATGTCTCCTCAGCAAGACCTACCCTGATCACCCACTTTCAAATTGTAAGTCTGTCCCCTTCCCCTGACCATTGCCAGGCCTCTTAACCTGTGTTATACCACCTTCTAACATACTGTAAACATATAGTCATTTAATGTGTTTACTGTTCATTTCATACCACTAGAATATAAGCACCCTGGAGACAAGGATTTTTTGTTGTTGTTGTTAATTGTTCTTTTAGATATTGTATTTATTTATTTTCAGAGAGAGGGAAAGGGAGGGAAAAGAGAAAAACATTAATGTGGAAGAGAAACATCAATTGGTTGCCTTTTGCACACCCCCAACTGGGGACCTGGCTGGCAACCCACGCATGTGCCCTGACTGGGAATCAAACCAGTGACCCTTCAGTTTCGTTCTCAGGCTGGCACTCAATTTACTGAGCCACATGTGCCAGGGCTTGTTAATTGTTGAATCTCCAGTACCCAGGACAATGCTGGCACATAGTAGGAGCTCAATAAATATTTGTTGAATGAATAGTAATATTGTCTAAAATATGAACAGTTTCTGAAAATTGTTTAAAGGATAAATGAAACAAATCCCTAATGTGACTGTATTTTATTATGATTTGTTTCTTCGGAAAGTAGAGAACAGCATAACATTCTGATCACTGTAGGGTTCTGTTCAGTTGTCTTGATGAATTAGGCTTTTGACTAATAAGTTAAGCCAAGAGTTTAAGGGTCTCAAGACAAGCTCATTTGATAAATTTCTTTTTTTTGATGCCTCATTTTTCTCTAGAAGGTAAATTGGCTGTGCAGTGGTTGTCAACATCGAGAGCTGGACGTGGGCTGGTGAAGGGCTGGTAGATCATGGGGATGACAGACTCAAGGAAGGAAGAAGGACAGATATGTGTGGTTCTTGATGGACCAGTGGCTTTTAAAAAATTTTTATTTTTGCTTGTTTGTGGTCAGTACAAGGAATATTGCATGTGATTTGCAGGGAGCTTTAATAAAGCAGGTTAGTATATACATCATGTCTATAACTCCCAACTTTAAGTCAGAATAGAGTATTTGAAGGGCTTATAAAAGAACCAGTGCTTCCTCTGGAGAGCTTGAATTGGCTATGTCACTCAAATACTTTAGTAACTGTGGATTAGAGTTGACGAGAAAAAGATCCCCAGTAGTCTTTGAACTTACCGTTCACATATGGGAACAACCCCCTAATTGTAGTTGGTTACACTAAATGTGTGTAGAAAAATATACTGTCATCTCATTTGTCTGAAGTAGATTGAATTTCCTTGAACACTTGAGCATATCTATCTTCATGATAATTTAAAAATCACTCTAGGTGATTAACAGAGTCCTCATCTCCATCCTGAAACCTAAGGGTTCCTAGAAAGCTGGTGCTCCCTCATACCCATTTGGACCTTGATTTTCCATAGCCGGCTGGTTTATGAGAGAAACTGCTTTAACATTTGCTGCTATAATTACCTTTATTTAAATGATTCCTTGTTGCAGGTGGTTACAAGTTTTGATTTGGGGGGTGGTTCTTTTTCCTCAGGGGAAGTGGCCACAGCAGGTCCTATCTGGTGGTGAGTGGCTGTCATGATCTCTACAGCACCGCTCTACAGCAGCGTACACAACTGGACCAGTTCTGACCGGCTTCGCATGTGTGGCATCAACGAGGAGAGGTGAGGAGGCTGGGAAGGTGACTATTGCTGGCTTCCAGTGAGCAATGCCTACTCACCAGAGGGGTTAGCCACAGCAGTGCCTGGGGAGGGATCCTGGTGAGGTGACTATTGGTCATTTTTTATTTTCCTGAGATAGGATGGGGCGGGGACGTGTGAGTGGCTTGCTCTGACTTGCCATCCCTGTTCAGATGAAGGTGAGGAGTTCAACAGATGACCACCCACCAACTGATATTTGTCTACTCATTACTGTCAGATGGTGGAATAGAGGAAGCTCAGGCAATTGCAGTTTCTGTTTGCTGCATTCATGTTTGGTGCTCAAGGATATGCATAAGATATTTTTGGCCCTTGATATAAGCCCAGGAGAAAGGCAGTTCTATCATTCAGCTTTATACTGGGTACTATTAGTGGGTATTCTGGTGACTAGTGGTTTCCTGCTTCACGAGGCCGATGAAAATTTACAGTAAGATCCTTATGAGGTATCAAAGGGAGATCGAACTACTTAACATGTAGTTTTCATATGAAATTGAGAGTTGGTGTTGCTTGCCTGATGTGTGTATTTTCAGTTTTCTGTATACCAAAATATTTTGTTGAACAAGCTATGCCATTTCCTTATCATGCTCCATACCAAGAATATTCAAAATGGTCTTTAGATTTTATTTTATATTATTATTTTTTAAAGATTTTATTATTTTTAGAGAGAAGGGCAGGGAGGGAGGAAAAACAGGAGAGAAATGACAATGTATGGTCGCCTTTCACCTGCCTCCAGCCATGAACCTGGCTGGAGACCTGGCTTGCAACCTGGTTATGTGCCCTGACTGAGAATTGAACCAGTGACCTTTGGATTCGCAGACCGGCACCTATCTACTATGCCACCAGCCAGGGCAGTCTTTAGATTTTATGTTTGACTTTCATAATTCTTGTCCAAAGAGCTGTGTGTGATGGTTATAATACCTTTCCCATTAGAACAATTTTTTAAATCCTTACCTGAGGATAGATGCTATTTGATTTGAGATGGAGGGGTGAAGGGTGGAAAGAGAAAGAGAGAAAAACATTGAGGTAAGAGAGAAACATTGATCGGCTGTTCCTTGCATGTAACCCAACTGGGTTCGAACATGAAACCTTTTGGTACACAGGACGATGCTCCAATCAACTGAGCACCCAGTCAGGGCCTCTGCCAGTTTTGGAGAAGGCAGGGCTCCCCAATGCTTGTTGGTGTTTGGCTATTGTTTCAATCCATTGACAGTTTACATCAGATCAGTCATCTAGAACATATCATATCTAGAATGATATGGCTTTTCCCAGGATGCAAAATCTGGTGTTTCCTTGTACAAATCTTAGAAGTGTAGGCATCGGTTTGTATGTCTATGTGGGGGGCATATTGGCAATTTTGAAGGGAAGAGGAATGGATGTCTTTGTGTGTATCTACTTTCTTTTCCTGTTGTTAGCTGGAGAAGTATATACTTGTCTGAGGTTCAGGTTAGGAAAAGAGACCCTTTTTATTTTTTAAAAGCCATTACCACCTGATAGCTTAATGTTCTTTATACTGAGAAACAAGTTATAGACTTAAAAGAAGTTTCATTTTAGAATGTAAAAGTCAAGACCAAGGAAAATAAGACAAAATTCTTTGCATGAGAAAGATACTTTCCTTTACACATGAAATATGGCTTTAGATAATTACAATGGGATGGCCTAGGGAATGCAGGCCATTGGCATTGATTTGTATAAGTATTCATGGGCAACTAGTTATAAGTGGCTGAGACTTTGATGCAGAGATCTGGACTAGAGACCTCAAAAAAACCAATGTGTAAGTTACCTTCCTTCATTGTCCCTTCTAAATGTCTTCTGAGAAGGGAGCGGGGAGTGGGCCTGAAACCTGATTTTCCCTCTTTATGATCCTTGATTGGGCTGCTAAATAACCAAATATGCCTAGTAGTTAAGATGACCTTCTAAGTATCCCCACTTCTGATCTCATCTACCCTTTATTGTCACCTTCCCACTACAGTCTAGGCTTCTAGGCTGTGCTACAGCTGATTTCCAATATGTGGTCTTACCTTCTTTAAAAAACATCGTCTTTAGCTCTTTACAACTTGTAGAATTTAGATGTTTTATGTACAAAGCTGCATCTGTGGCCTAACTCTTAGTTATGCTTGGAACGCCTGCCCAGCTTCATGAGATGCAGTGAGCAGGGACAGGGGCAGGACCTTTCTGCTGGTCACAGGCGGTCACTCTAGTTAAACTTCCAGCTGAATCTGTTTGCTTTCTTGCTTCCTTTCTTACATCCATTCATTCCTACAGTCAACAAACATTAAACCCATTGAGAACAAGCCAGACACCATAGGTCACTGGTGGTGAGTGCTGTATAGAATGACATATATAAGTCCTGTGGGAGTCTAGATAAAGTTTGTCTGATGACATACTTTCTGGGGGAATAAGGGAAGGCTTCTCAGGGTCAGTGACATTGGAGTTGGGGCTTGAGAGATGAGTAGGAGTTTGAGGTGAGGGTTGGCATTTCCCAGACGGTGTGTGTTTGGGGAGAACCCTGTTTGGAATAAAGGTGGTTTTGGGATGTAGTGGGACTAAAGCAGGGAAAGTTGGCAGGGGCTGAGATGAGGAGCCCGGTGTGTGTTGTGTAGTCAGGGCCCAACAGGACCTGGAAAAGGCCTGGTCTCACAGTGGTGCTAACCCTTAATAATTAGGAAAACTGCCTGGAAAGGTTATGGCCAGTTCTGGTTTAAGTTGAACAAAGCTGTAAGCATAATAATCTAGGATCATCTCTGTTCAGAAGAAATTTTGGGATTGATTTTCAGTCCTGATTGAAGCCTGCTTTGACCCCTGCTCCCTCCTCCTAACCACTTGGACCCTCCTAATCTTGCTTGGTTGGTTGTTCTCCTGATACACTCCTCCCCTGCAAGCTATCCCTGTCCGAGGTTCTCTCAATTGAGCAATTTAATATTACTTAGCTTTACACACCCCTCTCCTCAGAGGATTTGAAATATGGCCTCATGGCATTTTCCCGGAGCCTCAGGGGCTTGCACTAAGGTGTGGGACAGCTGGAGTAGCCAGGACTGCTGCTCCTGTTGCCACTGCTGCTGCCACCTCCAGAGTGCCTGGGCTGGCAGTTGGCTCTGTATTCTCTGGTAGAGGGCAGGATTTCCAATTTCAAGATGATTTTATGCTAGGTGAGAGCCAAGCAAGGGGCAGGGGTTGAGTATATAACCAGCTTCTCTTTGCATGGTCAGGATGGGAAATAATGCAAATAAATAGCACCTTTCCTTTGCAATCCTTCATATGGGGTTGGCGAACAGGGGTGGGGCACTGTTGCTTATTTTACTTGCCTCCTCACCCTGGCCATCCTTGGCAAGCCTAAGTAGAGCATGCTTCTCCTCCATCCCAAGACTGAGGATAAGTCTTGCTTTTCTGGTCTCTTGGGAGTTGACATCAAAGTATGTTTTCCCTTTCCCTCAGGCCCTCCTTCCTCCCCATCCTTGAGACCCCTGACCGCATCTATGGCCCTTGCTTCTCTTTACCATCATTTCTATTTGTCACCAACAGTCAATGCCAGCAATGGAATCCTTCCACTTCTGCCAACTTAGCTGACTTTTAAAGGGAACAAGTCACCCCTTCCCCCCCATTAGCCACTTCTGGAGCCCTGACAAGGTAGGGACCCCCTTGCCCTTTTTGTTTGCTTCTCTTGCCTGAAGTATAATTCTGGAGTCTATCAATGGTGCCCTGTTCCAACGGGAGGGAGGAAGTTAGTAGGGCCCTTCCCATTCTCATGGGGCTTTACTACAGGTGCCCAGATTGCCCATGGGCCAGGGTAGCTGGTGGGGTGGGCGTTGGCTTTTACGGGAGGGCTCAAGATGAGGTTTCCGAAGAAGGGAGGCAAAAACTCAGGGTGTCTGCCTTCCCAGAGATGGATAGGGTATTCCTGTCCTTAGCCCCCTCAGAACCTCATTGAAGCACCTCTGCTGGGGCTTTATTCTTGTACCCAGATCTTCTACTCAGCCATTCTTACCATACTCAAACCACCAAACTTCCAGTGTGTGTTTATCTCTTAACTTCACCCTCCCAGTCTGACCTTTCTTTCTTTCTTCTTTTTCTTTTCCTTTTCTTTTTCTTTTAGTCATGATGTACCATTTTCTAAGGTTCTTACCTGAAATTTAGAGAAGACTTTTTGAGCAGGTGTAGGGTACAGTTAAGGTTTCCCTCTTTGGGACCTAGCTCTGGCCTTGAGCTCTTCTCTCTGTGATATACCAACTTAAGTTTGGAGTCTGTGGCCTTGAAAAGAAGGGGAGGGGATTCACTGGTGCTGGACATTTACAGGGGAGAGTGGGGAGCTGGCAGGGATGGGGCACAGGCAGGGGAGAAAGGTGGGAGGAAGGTGTTGGCTGGGGTTCACTGGTACTCTACAAAGTAGGAAGAGGTGCCCTGAGAAAGAAGTTGTGCCCTTGAAATGCCTCTCAGCACCCAGTGGCCTGGAGGCCTCAAATCAGTATCATTACATGTGCTTATAAATGTGTACCTGCTCTAGGCAAGCCCATCATGTGTGAATAGGTGATGAATCAGATTATGAACATGAAACAGTGTAGGTGGTTATTTGTTTTAGGTAAGGATTACCCTTATGGTACCTGCAGCCTGTTTCCCTTATAGACTTAAAATAAAATTGCATATAAGAGAAGAGCAGTTTACATGCCTTTTTTTTAATGATTTTTTTATTCATTATTTTTAGAGAAAAGGGCATGGAGGGAGGAAGAAAGGGAGAGAAACATCAATGTATGGTTGCCTTTCACCTACCTCCAGTTATGGACCTGGCTGGAGACCTGGCTTTGCAACCTGTATGCCTTTTGAGAGTTTCTGTGAATCACCTTTCGGAGCCTTTCTGGCAAATTGGCCCAGTACCTTCTAGATGGTTACTTTGAAGGGAAAGCTCTGGGGACAAGGAAAAGGTGCTGGGGTATCTTTCACACTCTTTGCAAGAGCCCTAGAAAACAGGATACATGACCCAAAGAGGGGAGTGTATAGATGTCAGATCTGGCTTCTTTGCTGAAACTTGCAAAGTTGGGTATGGAGGCTCCTGTTTGCAACCTGGACCCTCCAGCTCCTGGTGATTTCCCCCAGACCACCATGGGTAGCAAGACAGGAAGATTTATGGAAGCCCAGGTAGGCAGGGGACACTCTGGGGAAGGTGGTGGCCCTATGACCAGGCCTCATGTCCCTCCTCTGGTTGTGTCTCCCATGCTAGAAGAGAACCTCTTTCTGATGAGGAGTCCACGACAGGTGACTGTCAGCACTTTGGATCTCAGGAGTTTTGTGTCAGCAGCAGTTTTTCCAAGGTAAGGGGACACCTGCCAAAGGGTGGAGCTGAACTTCCCAGGCGATGTGCCCAGCCTGTCATCTTCAGAAAAGGGACAGGAAGGGACAGGGTACTTCCCAGGAGTCGCTGTACGTGAGACAGAAATTGGCCAGCTGCTGTTTGCTTCTGCAGAGACCTACCTGATGGTTGGTCCAGTTGCAAAGAGAAGCAGTGGTCACCTCCCCCAGGCCTTGGGACACTTGCATGATCCACAGAGAGCTACTAAGATGGGCGCACTGCCTTGTCATTGCAGGTGGAGCTCACGGCAGTTGGAAGTGGCAGCAATGCCCGGGGGGCAGACCCAGATGGTAGCGCAACAGAAAAACTTGGGCACAAGTCAGAAGACAAGTCTGACAACCCCCAGCAGAAAATGGACTATGCTGGGAATGTGGCAGAGGCTGATGGCCTCTTGGTGCCCCTGAGCAGCCCGGGAGACGCACTCAAGCTTTCCTCTCCTGACGGTGCCGAGGCCGGCAACAGCAAGGCTGACTGCTCCTGGACTCCCCACAGCACACAAATGAGCAAACAGGTGGACTGCCCGCCCTCCGGGGTAAAGGTTTTGGATTCTCGGCATGGTGTTGGGGAGAAAAATACTTTCATTTTGGCAACTCTGGGAACTGGAGTGCCCATGGAGGGAACCCTGCCTCTGGTTACCACTAACTTTAGTACGCTGCCAGCACCCATATGTCCCCCTGCTCCCAGTTCTGCCTCTGTCCCCCGATCTGTTCCGGATCCATTCCAGGTTTCCCTCTCTATCCCCACCCCAGTGCCCCATTCAGGGCTAGTTCCCGTCCAGGTTGCCACTTCGGTTCCAGCTTCTTCCCCTCCCTTAGCACCAGTCCCAGCTCTGGCTCCAGCACCATCAGTGCCCACACTCATCTCTGATTCAAACACCCTCTCAGTTTCAGCCTCTGTCCTGGTGCCTGTGCCAGCTTCTGGCCCCACTTCGGGCACTGTTACTCTGTCGGCTCCAGTCCCTACTGCCCTTTCAGTCCCAGTTTCAGCTTCCTTGGCCTTGATCCAGGCTCCTGTGCCCCCTTCGGCTCCAACCCTGGTCCTCACGCCTGTCCCCACTCCAGTTCTGGCTCCCATGCCGGCGTCCACACCCCCGGCAGCTCCCGGCCCTCCATCAGTGCCGATGGCCACTCCAACCCCATCCTCTGGACCGCCTTCCACCCCTACTCTCATCCCTGCCTTTGCTCCTACTCCAGTACCTGCACCCACCCCAGCCCCAATCTTTACTCCAGCCCCTACGCCCATGCCGGCTGCCACGCCAACTGTCATTCCCACATCTGCACCCAACCCGGCCTCCTTTAGTTTGAGTCGGGTGTGTTTTCCTGCAGCTCAGGCACCAGCTATGCAAAAAGTCCCTCTGTCCTTTCAGCCAGGGACAGTACTGACACCGAGCCAGCCGCTGGTATATATCCCACCTCCAAGCTGTGGGCAGCCGCTCAGTGTGGCCACACTGCCAACCACTCTGGGGGTCTCCTCCACTCTTACACTCCCTGTCCTGCCATCCTACCTACAGGACAGGTGTCTCCCTGGCGTGCTGGCCTCCCCAGAGCTACGGTCTTACCCATATGCATTTTCTGTAGCCCGGCCTCTGACTTCAGATTCTAAGCTGGTCCCTCTGGAGGTGAACAGGCTTCCGTGTGCTTCTCCATCCAGCAGCACCAACACCCAGCCTGCGCCTGATGGGGTCCCTGGACCTTTGGCAGATACTTCCCTCACCGCTGCTTCTGCCAAGGGGCTTCCAACGCCACAGCCTTTGCTGCCAGCCCCCAGCGTGAGCTCAGCCCCACCGCACCCCGCCAAGATACCAGGTGGTGCTGAGCAGCAAACAGAAGGGACTTCCGTCACTTTCTCTCCCCTCAAGTCACCTCCACAGCTGGAGCGAGAGATGGCATCTCCACCCGAGTGCAACGAGATGCCCCTTGACCTCTCCTCTAAGTCCAACCGCCAGAAGCTTCCATTGCCGAACCAACGCAAGACACCCCCAATGCCTGTGTTGACCCCCGTGCACACCAGCAGCAAGGCCCTCCTCTCCACGGTCCTGTCGAGGTCTCAGCGCACAACCCAGGCTGCTGGCAGCAATGTCACCTCATGCCTAGGTTCCACCACCTCACCCTTTGTCATCTTCCCTGAGATTGTGAGGAATGGGGACCCAAGCACCTGGGTGAAGAACTCAACTGCACTGATCAGCGCCATTCCTGGCACCTACGTGGGAGTGGCCAACCCAGTGCCTGCTTCCCTGCTGCTGAACAAAGAGCCCAACTTAGGTCTCAACCGAGATCCCCGCCACCTCCCCAAGCAGGAGCCTATTTCCATCATTGATCAAGGAGAGCCTAAGAGCACCGGTGCTTCCTGTGGCAAGAAGGGCAGCCACGCTGGGACTGAGGGACAGCCAAGCACAGTCAAGCGTCACACACCAGCCCGTATCGCCCCAGGGCTGCCGGGCTGCCAAAACAAGGAGCTTTCTGTGTGGAAGCCCATGGGGCCAGCAAATATTTACCCACGGTGTTCAGTCAACGGGAAACCCACCAGCACCCAGGTCCTCCCTGTTGGCTGGTCACCATACCACCAAGCATCTCTGCTTTCCATTGGCATTTCCAGTGCCGGACAGCTGACCCCCAGTCAGGGGGTGCCCAATAGGCTCACCAGCGTTGTTTCTGAGTTTTCTAGTGTGTCATCTATTGGCCCCAGTGAAGCTGTGCATGGACTTCCCGAGGGACAGCCACGGCCTGGAGGCCCTTTTGCTCCAGAACAGGACACTGGCGCAAAGAACAAAACTTGCCGGATTGCTGCTAAGCCTTACGAAGAACAAGTCAACCCTGTCCTTCTGACTCTAACCCCTCAGACAGGGACTCTAGCGCTATCTGTTCAGCCTAGCAGTGGAGACATAAGAGTGAGTCAGGGGCCTGAGGAATCAGAGAGCCACCTCTGCTCTGACAGCACTCCTAAGACGGAAGGGCCCCAGGGGACTTGGGGCCTGAAGCTGGCAGGAGACACAAAACCTAAGAACCAAGTGCTGGCCACCTACATGTCTCATGAGCTGGTCGTGGCCACCTCCCAGAACCTGCGCAAGATGCCCGAGCTGCCTTTGCTACCTCATGATAGCCGCCCCAAGGAACTCATTTTGGACGTGGTCCCAAGCGGCAAGAGGGGCTCCAGCACAGAGCTTTCACAGCTTGGAAGCCAGGTGGACCTGGGGCGGGTGAAAATGGAGAAGGTGGATGGTGATGTTGTATTCAATTTAGCCACCTGCTTCCGGGCTGATGGCCTCCCAGCAGCTCCCCAGAGGGGCCAAGCTGAAGTTCAGAGTAAGGCTGGGCAGGCTCGAGTGAAACAGGAAAGCGTAGGAGTCTTTCCTTGCAAGAACAAGTGGCAGCCAGACTCAGTGGTGACCGATGGGGTGACCGAATCTCTGTCACCTAAGAGAATGAAGTGTGACATTGACAAGGATGGTGAGGAGCAGCAGCCACAAGCCAAGGTCATAGCCCGGAGTTCCCATGGACCCAAGGTGAGTACTGGGTTGAGGTGAGTACAAGGTTGAGGGCAGGGCCGAGGCACCAGTGATCTGCTTTGTCCTACAGTTGTCAACTTTGTTTAACTGTGGCAGTGTTCTTAAGTAGCTCTCTGAATTGATTGAAAGGCTCATATAATGTGAATAATGACCTGCCTCCCCTCTTCTCAGTTGCGTTCTCCACATCTGGTATGTTAGCGAGGGGAGGGGCTGGCTGCATTTTGTAGGATGTGGGAAGTGATTTGGTCCGTGAGGTGAGGGGAATCTCTTGTCCCAGATGAGGTTGGAAAGTGGAAGACCGTATTGGTGAGAGAAATCAATAACAGGCCCTTCCCAACATAACCATTCTTCCTTTTCCCTTTCTGAGGTGACTGCTGGCCTTGAGAACTTGGGGCCCTGGAAGGGAAGGGGTCTTTGACAGGTTCCCTGCACCACTGCAGGAGCCTTCTCAGGATTTACTTGGAGCTAGTGAGGCTAGAGCCAATTTGGCTTCTGGTTTTATAGACCAGTTCTCAATCCCCCTCCCAGTGCTTAGGGTGGCAGCTTTGGGGTTCTGCCTGCTGGAACTTTGGTGTGCAAGGCTGGTGGACATCTGAACCTGGAGTCTTAATAGGCTAAAGATAGTGGCAGGGTTCTAGACAAAAAGATGGGCCAAGAGGATTCGACTCAAATCCAGTGGTCCTCTAGGGGTGATCCAAAGACTTTTGGTGAGCCAATGAGATTCTTGAAGAAGTTAAGGCTAGGGCTTGTTCAAAATATGGAGCAATTTGAAGTTACATTAACAAGCCTTCAAATTGGATGTTGATATACATTGATGAATAGATTTATAGCCAGAGTACCATGAATTTGTGGCAGAAGCTCCTCATCTGTTTTGGACTATAGAGTGCTTTGAGAAGCAGTTAGAGCTGTGAACCTGTCCCCAGAAATATGACTTCAGAATTTTGCCAATAATTTCCAGGAGTTCATTGTCTCACTTCCTTCCCAAAGCCCACGCATGGACTCCAGGTTAAGAACCTTGAGGATAGAGTTTGAGTGGGTTTTACTCAGTGACTTCACAAACTACTTCTGTGTGGCATAGACATGCCAAGTAGGAACATAGGTCATAACATAGTAGAGCATTTGCTCAGGTAACTGCGATCTGCCCTTGGTGGTAATGAGGATAACAGTAATTCTATCATAGTTGTTACCATTTGTTGAACTCCTACTGTGTATACCAAGAGCTTCCTATAAACATTATCTAATTTAATCCTTACAATAATCCTATGAGGTAAGTGCTACACCCAATTTACAGATAAGAAAATAAAAGGAACAGGCCCTGGCTGGTGGCACAGTGGATAATGCACCAGCCTGCAAACCCAAAAGTTGCTGGTTCAATTCCCAGCCAGGGCACATAACCAGGTTGCAAACCAGGTCTCCAGCCAGGTCCTTAGCTAGAGTCAGGTGAAAGGCAACCATACATCGATGTCTCTCACTCTCTCTGCCTCTCTCCCTTCCCCTCTCTCTAAAAATAAATAAGGTATTAAAATGAAATTTTAAAAAAAAAAGGGAACAGACTTGAGTGGGTAAGTTACCCAAGGTTATACAGCTACTAAATGGCAGAGCTGGAACTCAAACTCAGGTCTCATTGGCCCCAAAGTTCATGTTCATCTCAGGTGTACCATACTATCTTCCACCCTCTGTACATGCAGCTGTTTCACTGACTGCTTAGCAAGTGTTTGTTGAGTGGCTTCTACATGCCAGTTCCTCCTGGGCAGTAGGGCTACATCATCAGGAGGGCGATACAGCATTTTGGTGAGGAGTGTGCTCTCTGGAGCTAGGCATAGTGTCTGCCTGAGTTTGAATCTTGGCCCTACTTCTTAGCTGAGTGATATCAGTCAAGTTACTTAATCTCTTTGACTCTCAGTTTTCTCATATGTACAGTGAGACAATAATAGTGCTTATTCTTTTTTTTTTTTTAATAGTGCTTATTCTAAGAAAAACAACAATGCCTTACTCACAGGGCTGTAATAAAGATGAAAAGACACGATGATATGAAATGTCCAGAATAAGCAAATCAATAGAGACAGAAAGTAGATCAGTGGTTGCCCTAAGGTTGTTGGGGTTTGGGGAGTGAGTGCATCATGGGATTCTAGAACTAGATTGTAATGATGGTTAACGTAATTCTGTGATTGTATTAAAAACAATTGAATTATAAGCTTAAATAAAGGAATCGTATGTTATATCTCAATAAACTGTATGCCAACAAAGCTGTTGTTAAAAAAAGGTTAAGTGAGGTGATATGTGTAAATACTGAGAACAGTGCCTAGCACAGGGCGTAGTGATAGCTGTTATTATTGTTAGCGTTGCCAACAAAATTGACATGGTCCCTCCTCTCATGGAGCTTATATCTTGCAGATGACTTGATAACAGGCAGGAGCTGACTCTTCCTATGTTTAAAGTTACAGGATCAAGGGCCTTGAAGCAGCTCTTAGTGGTGGCCTGTAATGATTTAATAAATGTCCACTTTTTAGGAGAGCAAATAACTTAGACCTTTCTTTCCTTATGTTCCGTTTTCCTGAGAAAGAAACCATTAATTAGCAAACTATGATCAGGGCTTAATTTAAAACAACCCCTTTCAGGGCATAGCCAAGAATCAGAAGAGTCACCTGTCTCTTAATACCTCCTGCCCCAAGGCCTCAAAGAATCCTGAAGGGCCTTAGCAATCATCATAAAAGAAAGAGCTCTGCCTCATCTGGCTCTGGGTATATTTGTCTTCTCATCCTTTGTAAAAAAAATAATAATAATAATTGGCCCTGGCTGGTGTGGTTCAGTGGATTCAGCACTGGACTGTGAACCCAAAGGTCGCTGGTTTGATTCCCAGCCAGGGCACATAACCAGGTTGCAAGCCAGGTCTCCAGCCAGGTCCGTAGCTGGAGCCAGGTGAAAAGCAACCATACATTGATGCTTCTCTCCCTTTTTTCTTCTCTTCCTCTCTTCCCCTCCCTCTACAAATAATGAATAAAATCTTTTTTAAAAATTGGAAAACCTTTCAAAACTCTGCTCAAGGGAACATTCATCTTACACTAAGTGGCTTCATCCTCCCAACTTTCTGCATCAGTTGGGGCACACAGTATGTTTTTGCTTTCAATGCTGCCCCCATAGAAGATACAGACAGAAATCCCTTCTAGATGCTGTAGTTGCTCCTGTCTGTCTTTGGAAGTAAAAGTTAATGATCTGCTCTTGAAAGAGCCAGCTAAAAAATGATATTCAGAAATGTCCAGAATAGGCAAATCAATAGAGACATGTTCAAATTTACATGTTCTGTGTAGGACATGTTCTAATTCATGTGCACAGAACTTTATTCCCCCTGACTTAAATAGTTTTCCCTGGCCCTACCAGAAGGTTGGATTTTAAGCAGTTCCCCATTTTCTTTCCTTCTCAATCCTTCACCTAACACTCTGGCTTGTAGCAGATGGCAGCAAGCAAACAGGGGACTTAAATACGAAGTAGGAGTTGTCCCTGGGATTTGATAGGAAATGGCAACTTTCCTGTCCCTGGACAATTGAGATCCCCATTCCCCTGGGAAATTTTCCATCAATAAGATGCCTGCCATCCCCTTAGCTGGAGTTAGACAGTGATAACTAGGCAGTATATGTGTCTGCTTCAGGGGAAAGCAATTCTTTCTTCCTAGGCTAGGGCTTGCTTTCCTTCTTTAGATATTTTGCTTATTCTGCACTCCCTGGATACTAGAATACTGGAAATCCCTACCTTGTCCTATGTCTTGTTTGGTAGCATGGGGAGACCTCAAAACTTGTGAGAGAATGTGTGACTGTTAGGCTGAGAATCTTCTTATGGTGTGTAAGCCCAACCATGGTGCCTATATGATACTTCGGACAGGAGGTGTGAGTTGGGCTGAGCAAGAGATGTGGACACAAGTAGGGAAATAGAAGAGTGAGAGTTGATACAAAGTGGTCCAGGCTGGGAGCCAGGAGCACTGGATCTTAGTCCCAGCTACCACTTTGTCACTGCAAACACAAATAAGCTAACTAACATGCAGGTTTGCTTGGAAGGAGGTAGCCCGTGAGTGGATGCCATGGGTTATGTGCTACCCTGGACAAACCATTTAACTTCTTGTCTTGGAGCCTCAGTTTCCTTGTCTGTTCAATGGGGGTATTTTAGCTTCCCTCTCAGGGTTGTTGGGGAGATCAAATAATAGAGAAGAGAGTATTTTTGAAAATTTGGTAGTGTTGCAGAATGTAAAATGGCTTTATTAATAGTGCATAGGCTTTTTCCATGGATTTCGTAAGTGTGGGGAGATTTGAATCGCTCCTACGTTGTGCTTTTCTTCTTGCCTTAGTTAAATATGCTGCTTCCTGGTGTTAATTTGCACATGAAAATAGATTATTTTTCTTGAGTTGGCCCATACAATAATTTATTTTCCATCATTGGTATCGATACCCTTCTCAGTTAAGTTTTATGAACAATGTAGTCACTCAACTTGCAGAAGAGGCAGTTTTGTTTTCTGCCTGTTTCTCCATTGCTGTTTGGGTATAGAGTATGGGGCCTGACTTTGCACCTTTTAAAATGACTTTGGGTGTTCATTCAGCATGTGAACACAGATTCTGTAGACCTGTTTTAAATGATGGGGTGTGAATGTCTATGAGGATTAGCTAGGGCATGGAATTCAGTTCAGAAAACCCCACGTAGCCCCCTGTGGAAGATAGCAAGTGGCCTCTTCCCGAAGCTCCCACCTGGGCAGCTTGAATCCAAGTGTCAGAATTGGGGCACGGGGCTTTAGCATTAGGAGAGCTTTCTTAAAAAGCAAAACTGACTTCAGACCTGACCCTCTCTGCCTCTCCACAGTGCCGGAAGCCACCTAGTGACTCCCAGGAACTCACCAAGAAAAGCCCCAGGGGGGCATCAGATTCAGGAAAAGAGCACAATGGAGTCAGGGTAAAGCACAAGCACCGGAAGCCTGCCAAGCCAGAGTCCCAATCTCCAGGAAAACGAGCAGATGGCCAAGAAGAAGGTAGGCCCCTGGGTCCTGGCCCTCTGGGCTGGGCTGCAGGGGGATGGTTCTGGCAGGCCAGGAGGAGGGCCTCTGAGACTGGCCAAAAAGTGAGACTTCCTCCCTCTGGAAGGAGGATATAATTGACACCTCTGAAATCAAAGGCAAGAGAGGAGGGAAAGTTGGCTTTTTTGTCTCACCCTGGTTGCTAGAATAAGGCATACTCTGAAGGCCAAAAGAGGTGGTTTTCAGACAGACAAAAGTCAGTTCTGCAACAGATTAGCCAAGCCATTACACTATAGTAAGTATAAGCTCAAAACAAAAAAATGGGTTTAATGAGATATGAGGCCAAATAGCAAAATGGGGGTTGATTACACTGTTTTCTTTACCTTTGGTATATTTGAAAAGTCCCAACACAAGAAGCTAAAAATTAATAGCTAGCTAGAAGGGTGAAAGGTTTAAAGAAACTCTAAACCCTTATTATTTAGGAACACACAAGATGTTTGAGTTGGGGAGGTGTATTCTTAACCTATGTGCTCTGCCACTAATAGTTCCTTGGTGCCCTCATCAGAGAAAGAAACCCAAGTATTCCTGCCCACAGCAGCCTGTGTTCATGGCCTTGCCCATCTGACACGATCTGCTTCTTTTCTAGTCTGTTCTTACATAGCAGTTACCCTCTGTCCGCCGCTTCCTGTTCCCTTCTTCCTGCCTCGCTCGATACTCTAAGATTCATTGAGGTTGCCCTTCTCTGGGACCTGCTCCAGCTGTTAGAACTTTATGGAATTGCAGTAGCCACACAGTCATGCGAGCAGCCTGGCCTTCCACTTTCTGGCATGCTGGCGAATCTATTCGACGCACTGCCTTTTTTGGTGTCAGCAAAAATGACCAGACACCCAGTTTTCAGAAACCACTGGGAAAACGCTCCTTCTCTAAAAGAGATAACGTAGGTGATGGCAGCGGAAGGGGAGCTGATAACTGAAACCCAGGGAAAGCACAGACCCTCCCTTGATTTTCTCATCTGAGCCTCAGGGGTCTTTCCAGTCCTTAGACTCTGATTGTGACATTTCTGCCTTCTGCCCTGAAACCACACATCACTTCAGGTTCCTTGGAGAAGAAAGCAAAGAGCAGTTTCCGTGACTTCATCCCCGTGGTTCTGAGCACCCGGACGCGCAGTCAGTCTGGTGAGTGAGTCTGAGGCTGTGGTCCATCTTGATGCTGCCAAGAGAGGTAGAAATCTGGCCGAGTGATTTTGCCATTGGCCCAGGTGGAGAGTTAGAAATTTGATTCACTGTGCCAAGATGTCCAGCTCCTGGTGGAGACAAGAGAGCCTGGGGTGGGGGCGGGGGGAGCAGTGCTCAAGATTTTAGGACTATTTACTTAGATTTTCGGAATAGGGATTTGACATCTTTTGTTGGCAGCCAGTGGTAGAAAGAGGAAAAGGCCTGTGCCACTTGGAAAAACTAGCTTGACTCCAAGCTTTGGCATCTCATGATTATTGGGGCCAATCTCAGGGAGTCACTTAACCTTTGGGCCTCTATCTTAGTGCCCTTTGTGACAGACGTCATCAAAATTGGAAGTGGTCATTGAGTGGTCAGGGCCAGCAGAGTCACATTTGTTTCCCTGAATTTGTATTGGTCAGTCTGCAGTGTTTATAAAGAGATAGCCCTTTCTAGCCACTGTGATTGTCTGCTAGCTGCCATGTTGGTATATCGTGCTGGAAATGGTTACCCTGGTTCACCCAGATTTTCATGCGAAGTGGATAGAGTGGGAGAGCAGGGCACAGTGTAAACTCAGTCATTTGACATTATATTAACTGGCACTTCAGTGCGTAGAGAGAGCAGTGGTAATTGGGGCTCATAATGACAGCCTGGAGGCCTCGCAAAATCCCGAAGTGTCCTCTGAATCATCGAAGAGTGATTATATTGCGGCTAGTGCCATTTTAGCGTTAAGTACATTGTACTGCAGTTGATTCTTTGGAAATTGGTGATTCCTGTGTGATCTCTATGGTGATTCTGTGTTAACCAGAATATTAGATTAACCAGAACACTTTGTTCCCTGCCTGGTCTGTATAATAGAAAGTTTGCTGGATATTTGCTATCTTTAAGTGGTCTGACTTTTACTTGAAGCTTTGGTCAAGGGCCACTGTTTGCCTTGAACCATTTCTTTCTTTTGCTGGCCTCACTTGACTTTGGAGATTGTTGAGTTAATGGCCAAGGCTTGGGAGAGAGAGGGTGATGTCTCAGATCTGCTTCTCAGATCCCCTGTAGTGCTAAACTGGACCAATTTAGGATTGTACTTTTGTTGTTAGGAGAATTGAAGGAAAGAGTGGGAAGGAAGATGGCCTCTCGGCAAAAGGTGGCAGAGGAGGTCAGGGAGGTCATCCTGGGGTGGTGGGGAGAGGAGGGGAATATGCTTTGCTAGTGAGAAACCACTGCAGCAGGGTCAGGGAGAGGTACGAGTGAAAAAGCTTCTCCCCTGGACTCTTAGCCACTAAATCGGAGGAGGGGTCTATTAAGGGAAGAGGGACTGGCTGAGGAGCATTTAGGTGGGACAAACCTAGGCTGTGTCACAGGAAAGGAACTCCTTCTTGCTTTGCTTTTCCTGAGACTCTTTGTGTGTGTGCGTGTGTGTGTGACAGATCTGTTTCTTTAGGGTGGCTCTGTCAGCAAGATTGGTGGTCACATAGTGAGCAGGGGTGGGGGTGCACTATGCTAGTCTGTCCTCCCTCATTTTCTTCTAAACCCTAATATCCCAAAAGGCAGGGACCTGTGACCTCCCTCCTGCTCCCTCACAAAATGCTTGGCACCTTGTAAGCACTAAGTAAGAGTTTGTGGAATCAAACAAAGTGGCAACGTGGATGAAGAAGGGTTTGGATACTCCATAGTTGTGTGATTTATTAGTCTCTGTAAAGTGCTTAGAGGCAAATTTTCTCCTTTGAGCCTCAGAACAGTTCTTTGAGGTCAGTAAGGCAGAGAATAGTATCCCTATTTTCTAGATGAGGAAACAAGTGAAGGAACTTTTTCTACAGCATATAGCTAATAACTGGCAGAGCCCGAATTTGAACACAGACCTTCATACTCCTAATCCAGGGCACTTGATTCAACACCATACTTTGTCCTTTGAAAAGGCACCTGACCACCTTCTGTACTTCCATCTATAGGAAGCATCTGTAGCTCCTTTGCTGGAATGGCGGACAGTGACATGGGAAGCCAGGAAGTCTTCCCCACAGAGGAGGAAGAGGAGGTGACCCCCACCCCAGCTAAGCGTCGGAAAGTGAGAAAGACCCAGCGAGACACCCAGTACCGCAGCCACCATGCCCAGGATAAGACTCTGCTGAGCCAGGGCCGCAGGCACCTGTGGCGAGCCCGGGAAATGCCCTGGAGGACAGAGGCTGCCCGACAAATGTGGGATACCAATGAGGAGGAGGAGGAGGAGGAAGATGAAGAGGAAGGTCTGGTGAAGAGGAAGAAACGGAAACGGCAGAAGAATCGAAAGTATCAGACGGGAGAGTACCTGACTGAGCAAGAAGAGGAGCAGCGGCGGAAAGGGAGAGCAGGTAAGGCCAACCAGGGGATGCTGCCCCAGCAAGCTCCTGTCACCCGTCGTCCCTAAGCCAAAGTCACTTTGGCTTCTGGGGTGCCCTTCAGCATTTTGGGTGTTCCCACCTCTGCCTCCTCCACACTGCCAAAGGCTTCTGCACCCATGGAACTCTGGCACTATGAGCTCCAGCTGCCAGAGGGGATCATTCAATGCCAGTCCAAGGTTTTAGCTTGGGGTTGAGATTGACTGAATTTGGGCTGACCTGTAGGTGAGCTGAGGACATGTAGGCTCAAGCCCTCCCATTTCTTTTTTCTTTTTTTTTTAAGATTTTATTTATTATCTATAGAGAAAGGGGAAGGGAGAGACAGAGAGGAAGAGAGACATCTGTGTATGGTTGCCTTTCACCTGCCCCCAGCTACAGAGCTGGCTGGAGACCTGGCTTGCAACCTGGTTATGTGCCCTGGCTGGGAACCGAACCAGCAACCTTTGGGTTTGTAGGCTGGTGCCTTATCCACTGTGCCACCAACCAGGGCCAGCTGACCATTTCTTATAAAAGTCTAAGCCTGTGGACAAGGCCACACTGACATCCTGGCATGGTGCAACTCAATACCAGGGCGTTCTTTGGTTGGCTTGAGGAAGTTGGAGCTATAGGGAGGTCATGCCCTCTCTCCAAGAATTCTGGGTTCAAGAAGGAAGAGGACACCTTCCTCCAGATCTGATAGTGACATTTCATGAAGGAATTGCCTGGCAAACATCTCTCTTCTCACAAAGCTCTGATCCCTCCTCTTATGACTACCCATTTCTCAAGTGGATATCAGAGGGTCAAGCAGAGGCCAAACAAGACAGGTCACCTTACTCCTGTCTGAGCTTCATGATCTTTCCTTTGGATCTGGGCTTGTGTTTTCTCCATTTCTGACCTGCATAGGGGATAGGAAGAGCCACTCCCACTCCCACACCAACTGCTTCTATTCTCTGTCCCTTTCTGTGCTACTAGGAAGCCCTTGCTCCAGCACAAATGAATACACTCCAGAACCTGCCCTGGCCTGGGTAACCAGGCAGGGGCTGCTACTTTTTCTGTGGCATTGAATGCTATAATACAACTTCCCTCTGTTTTCTGAGGTTCTCACAAGGCACGGTTCCGTTACTTCCTCTGTTGCCTCAGCACAAACTTGTTGCGTCAAAGGCCCTGGTTGAGAATATATTGCCTGGAAGTACCATTACAACCTACCTAGTACATTAACTCTTGGATGTGTGTGGCGACCCACTAGTAGGTTGAGGCTAGTTGGGAGAAGGGTGTGGGTGTGACAGCTGGCCTTCTAAAAGCTTTGCATAACCTTCAGTCTTCCCACATCTGGATATACCCTTGGCAACATCACATGTGACATCTTGGATCTTGTGCAGCCCTTTCATTTTGCAAATTGGAGAAACCAAGGCTGAAGTTACTCATTTGACAGACATTCCAATAACTTGCCATGTGCTGGGTAGACATGGTGGTCAGTCCTGTGGGGGAGATAAAGAACACATGGGCATGGCCCTACCTAAAGAGCTTACACTTAAGTAATACTATAAAAATGCCTAACTCTTTATAACACTTTATAAAGGGGTTTTGAATATGTTATCTCATTTTGTTCTTGTACTTGTCCTGTGATATGGATTATATTCTCCTCATTTTATAGGCATAGAACCTAAGGCTTAGGGAGATTATGACTTATCTGTAGCCAGTCACACAGCCAGTGGCCAAGCCATGTAACACTAATATTAGCTATGAGATAAGGGTAAACCCAGTCTGTATCTTGTACATGTGGGCTGTAAGACTGGCCTTGGCAATGCAGCTCTTGGTATTGAGGTTCCCAGTGCCAAGCAGGTGTCTCTGCTCTGGAACTGGGGAGAGTTGTAAGAATCACAGACACACTTTTTGAAGTTAAGTTCAATGAGCTGTGGCCAGAATTAGAGATGTTACCCAGTGTGTTCTAATAACTTGATTTCCAACCAAGCGAAGCAGCAGGTTTCTGTGACTGCCCCCCAGCTAAGCCCCCATGGCACCTGCTGATTTTAGGGAGTTTCTGTGGCTTTGATCTTTGTGTCCTCACAGTGACTAACAGAGCAGTCAGGTGGGTAGAGCTGAGGCTCAGAAGGAAGCCTCCTACCTTTGACTTCCCACCCCATTATACTTCATACTGCACTTCAACAGACTCCTAAATTTGTTTCCATATGGGAATGGAGAAGGGCAAAAGGGATAGGGAGAAAGCTGAAAAGGAAGTTCTGATTTGCTCTGGGCTATGGGGAAATCTTTTTAAAAATACCCCTATTTTGGGGACAGCCAGATGGGCCGCCTCCTCCTGCCAGGGCTGGGAGTTGTTGCCTGCTTTTAAAGGAGGAACTTTGATGTTAGAATACAGTGTCCACTTGAGAAGTATTGAGTGGAATTGCCAGCACACTAATACAGGTAGCTGATAGTTACATTACTTTGTACCGAGATTCTAATCCCCAAATTTCTCCAGTTCATTTTAGAGGAAGGCTTTACTTTTTTGTGTTGCACTTCCCTGTCATCCATTCTTTCCTGTTTCTTGCCTTCAGATTTAAAGGCCCGAAAGCAGAAGACTTCCTCCCAAAGTTCGGAGCACCACCTCAGGAACAGGAACCTTCCCTTACCCAACAAAGCCCAGGGGATCTCAGATTCGCCAAATGGTTTCCTCCCAAGCAACGTGGAGGAGCCAGCCTGCCTTGAAAATTCAGAAAAGCCATCAGGAAAACGAAAGTGCAAGACCAAGCACATGGTGAATGTCTCAGAAGAGGCAAAGGTGTGTTGCTAGCTAAGGGGAGTTGTGGGGGAGGGAAGTCAGCTATGGTTGCAGGGTATCCAGAGGCTCCTCTGTCGACAGTTTTCTGAGTGAGAGAGAGAAAGAGACTGAGGCTGACTCTAATGGGGAGGATCAATTTAACCCATATTTATTAAAGTTTTAAAAACTAGTTCTAGAAGGATTCGGGGGAGGATTTGAAGAATGGGTACTAAAGTTAGAGCTAACAATAAGTGTTTGCAAATATAGGGTTGAGCTCACGGTGGCTACCCCTTGACAATCCTTGAATCTGCTTTGAGTGAAGGAAGAGTTAGAGGATATGGCAGGATGTTAACCTGAATATTTTGTTGATATCCAATCAAGAAGCTTTTGTCTGGGCATAACTCACTGGGAATAAATCAAGGAGATTTCTGAATCAATCAAGGTAGAAAACAATTTATAGGAGCAAAGCAGTTGATGTCCAGAAAAAGGTTACTGGAGGGTGAGACTGAAGGAATTTCACTTGGACACCGTAATAGCCACCCTTTCCTACCCTTACTATTTAGTCCCCTTTTTTAAAAAAGATAACCTATTTATTTTTAGAGAGCAGGAAAGGAAAGAGAAAAGAGAGGGAGAGAAATATCAGTGTGTGGTTGTCTCTCACATGCCCACCAACTGGGGACCAGGCCTGCAACCTAGGCATGTGCCCTGACTGGGAATCAATCTGGCAACACTTTGGTTCACAGGCCCCACACTCAATTCACTGAGCCACCCTAGGCAAGGTATTTAGTCTCTTTGCTTCCCATGGTAGCAAAGGAGCAGGTAAGTGGGCACTCACCAGGCAGTAGCCAGGCAAGTGTTCTAAGAAACCCTGTTCAAAATTGACATCTCTTTTAGGTCTGATGTTCATAATATTGGTGTTGGGTTCCACATTGTACAATTTGAAAAAAAAAATCACACAGTTGTCAAGCATTTGTGAGTTATGCATGTGAGAGAAATGAAGGTTGGGTTCAAATGTATGTATACCCATAATAAGTATTCGTCATAGACAATAAAACAAGAAAAGGTCATAGAGGGCTTGTTTTAGTGGTTGTGCTTCTTCTGGCTCTTTCCCACTTCCAGGCAGGGATCCCTAAAGTGCACTGGCAAAACATGGGTGACCAGGTGCTCATTTACTCCCTCCTCCTCTCCCTTTTTCTTTTCCATTTCTGGAATCTGATTCTAGCTCAAACAAGGTACTCAACACCTGTTTTCTCATCTTTAAAAATGAAGATGATATTCCATGTCCTTTCCATTTCACAAGGGTGCTTAGGGGAACAAAGGAGGCAATGATGTTAAAGGCTTTGATAATCATAAAGTGCTTCCTGAAGTTGGTATACACCCTTGAATTTTAGCCTAGACAAGAATGAGGAGACAGAGGCACAGAGCAGAAAGGTAGCAGTGACCATTTCCAGAGGGGGTGGGAGGAGAAGCAGGGAAGCCAGGTGAGTGCTCCATTCATATGATTGCTCTCAATTCCCACAGTGACTCTTGGAGGTTGGTGCAGTTGACCTCTTTTTATGGTGAGGAAACTGAGGCTCATGGAAATTAAGGACTTATGCAAGGTTACTCCATGGCCCAGTGACAATTGGGTCCTGAGGCAGGCCTGGCTGCCCCTGGAGCCCCACCCCCACCCCACTCTGTTCTTTCCATATGGCTCCACCCTGTGAATGGAGTGGCTTCTGTCTGTTTCCCGGAGACACTGGGGGAGGGGACAGCTGGGCAAGGGAAACCCTGAAAGCCTGAGCAGTTCTGGAAAAATATGGGAGTCCCTCTTTCTTTCCCCTGCTTTGCTGACTCTGAGGTGGCCCTGTCCCACACAAAGGTGACCAGCCAATAGATATTCAGGAGTGCTCACTATTGCTTCTGCCTATTCCGCCTGACAGTATGTCCCCTGAAATGTTCCTCTCTGAGAGGTTTTGTCCCTTCACAGGGGCCTCCCTCTCTCCCTTCTGCCTTTCTTTCTCTCCCAGTCACCATCACCTGCTCCAGTTGCCCCGTGGCACTGTGCTTTTGCTTTGTGGGAAACAAGGGGAGCACGGGGGAGGGCAGGGGATGCCCTGCAGTACTAAAGCTGGGGCACTGGCCAAAGGCTTCTTCCTAAAGGGGCTCCGCACCAGGATGGGAGTGGGGAGAGGGAGGTTGCCCCCATTTGCTCTTGTTCCTTCTCCTCTGAGGTGGCCTCCCTTGTCTCTGGCAGCTGGCCTCTAGAAGGAGAGTCACCCTTTGGCTACTGGCCTGGTTTAGCAAAAACCTGGGCACTTAACCCAGCATCCTCTGGCACTGCCATTATACACCTCTGTTTGCCGGTGGTAGAGCAACATTCTACACTCAGAACTGGTGCCTTCCTGCTAGTGGCGGACTTCTCCTTTGGGATTGGCATAGGTAGCAGTTCTTATTTTCTTGGGATTTACCAGAGAGGGGGAAATGTCCTGGACTCTCCTTTCCTGGTTTCATCATCTTTCTAGGCAACTTTTCAGGCTACCTAGGGCTTTGTACATAGCTGGCCTGAATCAAGCCAACAAATACTTGTTGCAATGATGTGCCCAGCCCTAAGTTAAGCACCATAAGAAGCAAAAGAGAAGATAAACATATAAACTCTACTTTTAGGGAGCTTAAAATGTAGCAGAAGGCTCTGGCTGGTGGCTCAGTGGATAGGCACCGGCCTGTGAACTCAAAGGTCTGTGAAATCAAAGGTCGCTGGTTCAATTTCCAGCCAGGGCACACACATAACCAGGTTGCAAGCCAGGTTGCAAGCCAAGTCTGTAGCTGGAGGCAGGTGAAAGGCAACCATATATTGATGCTTCTCTCCCTTTCTCCCTCCCCCTCTGCCTTTCTCTCTAAAAAATAATGAATGCAAAAAAAATTTTTTTTAAGATTTTATTTCATTATTTTTAGAAAGAGGGGAAGGGAGAGAGGCAGAGAGGGAGAGAGACATCAATGTATGGTTGCGTTTCACCCACCTCCAGCCACAGACCTGACTGGAGACCTGGTTTGCAACCTGATTACGTGCCCTGGCTGGGGAATCGAACCTGCGACCTTTGGGTTCACAGGCCGGCACCTTATCCACTGTGCTACCAGCCAGGGCAAAAAAATTTTTTTAATCTAGCAGGGATGGTGGATAAGGTGCCGGCCTGCGAACCCAAAGATCGCTGGTTCAATTCCCAACCAGGGCAATATAACCAGGTCTCCAGCCAGGTCTGTAGCTGGAGTCAGGTGAAAGGCAACCACACATTGATGTCTCTCTCCCTTCCCTTCTCTCTAAAAATAATAAAATAAGAAATCTTAAAAAAAAAAAAAGAAGAAGAAGAAGAAGAAAGAAAGAAAAGAAAATCTAGCGGGGGAGGCCAGACTTGCCCATGAAACAGTGAAAGGAAATTAAGTCAGGCATCAAGCACCAGGTTATGTGATTCAGAGTAGGTGTTCTGGGTATGCAGAGAAAGTGGGCAGTAGGGACCAAAGTGTTGTAGAATGTTGAAAAAAACACAGGATTTAAGTGAGACTTTGATGCCCTAAGGGATTTGAATAAATTAAGGGATGTATCAGTTACCTATTGTGCTGTAACAGATTACCCTAAAACTTAGCAGCTTCCTACAATGATAAATATGCATTATTCTGGGGGTCAGGAATTTAGGAGCAGCTTAGCTGGGTGTGGGTTGGGGGTTTCATGATGTTATAGTCAAAGTATCGGGGACATTCATTTGAAGACAGGACTGGAACTGGGGTTTCCAGGGTGGCTCCTTCACATGGCTGGCAAGTTGACGTCAGTCCTTAGCAAGGGGAAGCCTGTTCTTGGCCATGGGTTGCTCCAAGGGGCTGCTCAAGTGTCCTTATGACGTGGTAACTGGCTTCCCCCCAGAATGAGTGATCCAAATGGAAGAAGGCAGAAGCCACATTGTCTTTTAGGGCCTAAACTTTGGAAGCCACACATCATCATCCCTGTAGTCTCCTATTGGCTACACAAGGTCAACCCCACCCACAGCAGGAGGAGGCTGTGCAAGAACCTGAATATCGGGAGGTGGGCACCATCAGGGGCCATCTGGGGGTCTGATGAGGGCACACAATCTGATTCACGTGCTTCCCACATGTAAGAAACGCCGACCTTTGCCAAGGCTTCTCAGAGCCTCAACCAATTCTGGCCTCAGCTTCAAATTAACAATTTTACCACCTAACTTAGGTCTGTATTCAGATGAGGCTTCTTGGGTCTAGCTCCTTGAATGCAGCTCCTGGAACACAGTTCCTGAAATGGAGACCCATGAACTAAGGAGATACAATGTCTGTCCCAAAAGTATTGGCCACCCAAACTGTTTTAATTATATTGACATTGGCTCGATACTTTTAGGACAGACCTCGTAAATTACTTATGTTCGGAGATGCGTTATACAATTGTGGGACAGGCATGCAAACTTGTCCAAACATTTCAGTTCAAATGAGAAGAAACAGGAGAGGTACAGGGCAGTCATTTATGAAGAAAGGACTCTTGGTATTTTGGTGAGCACCCGCCCTGTACAGTGGGCTGGAACCTTTCTAGTTTATCATTTCAAAGACCCTGCAGGAAAGAAAGTGAGGGTCAGAGAGGTTGGGCCTTGTAGCTATTGGATGGCAGAGGAGAGATTCAAACCCAGATCTGTCTGAATGCCAAGCCTGAGCGCTGTGCATTGCCCCAGGTGGGCATGCGTGTGACCTGTGAATATGCAATATGGTGGAAGACAGGAAAGCCTGGTGAGGGTTAGATGTGGAGGGAGGTTTTTGCAACAAGAGTGAATGCTTCTGCAGCTGTACCTCTTTAGTCAAAGATAGTTTCTGCTTATCTTGACTCTCAGAGTTTGCTTCTGCTTATTTATAGAGAGGGTTTGTAAAAATAAATGGAGATTGAGCCAGGTAAAGAAGGCATGCCGGGTGCTTGAGAGAAGCTGAGATGTCCCCTCAGCCTCTGATTTCCAATCCCTTCATCATTCCTTGGTTCATGTCGGTTGAGAATTTGAGCCCCTTAGCATGTGCTCAGTGGGTAGAAGTGAATGGGAACCTATGCTGACCCAGGACTGCATCTCTGTTTTCCAGGGCAAAGGGCGTTGGAACCAGCAGAAGACACGCTCTCCCAAATCTCCCACCTCAGTGAAACTCATGGAACAGTGCACACCCCCTAAGTCCCGAAGTGCCAGCCTAGAGGAGGCCTCAGAGTCACCGGCATCCCGGCAGATTCCCCCAGAGGCACGTCGGCTCATAGTGAATAAAAATGCGGGTGAGACGCTCCTGCAGCGGGCGGCACGTCTTGGCTATAAGGTAAGGAGCATCTGGCTGCAGGGTTCAATTGCCCTAGCATCTGTGGAGGAACTTTTCCCATTGGCTCTTCTGCTGCCTGGGCAGGGCTTTGTTTGGGACTTGAGCCCATGTGGCCTCCTGATGCTGCTGGCCTCCTGGGCCCCAGCATGGTGTATGTGAACGCAAGCTCACTTGGATGGCAATTTGGAATGAGCATAATTGAAATGCTAACACAATATTGCGCAATACATTTTTAGGCCAGAAGCAGGTTGGGGGGTTTTATTTTCTTGAATTTCCCCATGCATTGGCTCTCCCACTCAGAGAGGAAGAGAGGTGATCACTGTTCACTCTTCATGTCTTCATCTGGCATCCCCTCATTTTGGCTTCCAGTAGTGGAAAGCTCAGGAGTATGTTGGAAGGCAGGGATGGGCTCACCCGACTGTAACTACAAGGCCTGTCCCAAAAGTATCGGCTGCACAAACTTTTCATTATAATGACATTGGCTCGATGCTTTCGGGACAAACCTTGTACTTCCCCTATGGATCAGAAAGCAAGCAAGTAAGGAACCTGGCTTTATTGAGCAGTTCCTTTGTCACTTTAAGAATTCTGATAACTTCATATTATTTCATCCTCACCATAAGCCTGTAGAGGTATATTTCATTAGCCTCATTTTGCAGGTGTGAAAATCAAGAATTAGCACCCTGGATGGTGGCTCAGTGGATAAGGCGCCAGCCTGCGAACCCAAAGGTCGCAGGTTCGATCCCCAGCCAGGGCACATAACCAGGTTGCAAGCCAGGTCTCCAGTCAGGTGTGTGGCTGGGGGCAGGTGAAACGCAACCATACATTGATGTCTTTCTCCCTCTCTGCCTCTCTCCCTTCCCCTCTCTCTAAAAAGAATAAATAAAATATTTTTTAATGTTTTTTTAAAAAGATTATATTTCATTATTTTTAGAAAGAGGGGAAAGGAGAGAGGCAGAGAGGGAGAGAGACATCAATGTATGGTTGCGTTTCACCTGCCCCCAATCACAGACCTGACTGGAGACCTGGCTTGCAACCTGGTTATGCGCCCTGGCTGGGGAATCGAACCTGCGACCTTTGGGTTCGCAGGCCGGCGCCTTATCCACTGTGTTACCAGCCAGGGCAAATAAAATATTTTTTAAATAAAATAATTAAAAAAAAAGAAAAGAAAATCAAGAGTTAGCAGTGTTAAGTGTCATGTCAAAGATCACCCAAATGAGCTCTGTCCTGAAAGTATTGGTCGCACAAACTTTTATTGACGTTGGCTCAATGCTTTCAGAACAGGTTCATATATATGAATCTGAATACACACCAAGGTCTTTTTTTGATTCCCAAGTGCCAGGTGGAAGCCTGACTCATTTACCATCATGAAATAATGTTGTCCATTTTTATTGTTTTTCATTTTTATTGATATACACTCCCTTGATCATGTAACTTGGACCACCATGCTTTGTATTTCCTCAGAGTTTGTTCATAAGGGTGGGTCTTTTAATTTCTAGAGTAGTCCTCTTAACCCACTAATTTAAAGACAGCTGCACTCCCAGATAGGCTGCTCTGTGTAGAAGGGCTGCCCTAACAGCATCTCTCCAGCAAGCCATTGTCTTACTTGAGCACCTAATAGGGGCCCTGGAGAAGTGCAGGGGAGACCTAAAGAAAAAATTGCTGAACAACCCCTGCCCACAAGATTAATTTTTTTAACCTGGGATCAAACCAGTAAACAGGAAACTGGAGGAGAACCAACCAGGATAGGGCCAGAGCGTTAGGGCAGCCTGTCATGTGAGGGTGGGAGAGGTCGCCTGTGGTCTGGGGGAGACACGAGCATCTGCAGTGGTTCAGAGAATAGGGGGCTTCATACTCCCCTTGGGCACAGGCAGTATAATAGCTCCTGGTTCCAGGAGGCAGCACTCCCAGTGCAGGCACACATGCTCACAGGCACACTTACTCACTTCCTCTACCAGCCAGTCTGCAGACTAGCCGTCAGTCAGGATGGCTGAGCGGGCCATTTTCATCATGGCCTGTAAGGGTTGATGGTAGGCCTCTGGGAGCTGCTGTGGCTTCTTCCTTCAGAAGAGGGACTGCCTCTACATGGACGAATGACCACACTGAATCATGCTTAGAACAATCTTGATTTGAGAGGGGGGCTGGGATAAGCAACCAGAGATAGTACTTAAAACAATGAATACCAGCACCCAGGCATGTAGTACTTAAACCATTCTTGAATTACCACCAGAGTCCATGCTTGCCACCACATGTCTCATTGCCCTTGCAAAACCCCAGACTATGGAACTGGTACTTAGGGAGCTGAGGCCCGAGGGTTTGGGTTCTGGGTGGATAGGTGAGCCTCTCTGAGGACCTCTCCCCAGCAACCCACACCCAGATGAGTATTCTTGCTCTTAAGAAATGCCTCCCCCACTGCTTGAGCATACAGTCCAGAGCTGAGGCCCTGAGAATGACAGCTCAGGACTAACTTTGTCAACAAAAGATTTTGAGACTTATTGGTCCCAGAGTAAAGGTCAGGTTCGGAGAGGCTTCCAGAACCTAACAGGTGGTTTCAAGAATGACACCACTTTTTGCTCAAAGAGCTATCCTTGTCCCCACAGGATGTTGTTCTCTACTGCCTCCAGAAGGACAGTGAGGACGTGAATCACCGTGACAATGCTGGCTACACAGCCCTGCACGAGGCCTGCTCCCGGGGCTGGACCGACATTCTGAACATCCTGCTGGAACATGGGGCCAATGTGAACTGTAGTGCACAGGATGGCACAAGGCACGGTCCCCCTGCCTTTCCCACCCTCCCCCAGCTCAGTCCCAGTGTAGACCTTTGCAGTAAGCCAGGCTGCTAGGCTGTGAGTTGCACAGGGGCCTTGTCAGGTTTTTTTTTTTTTTTTTTTCGGGAAGACATCTGCAGACTGCAGGGAGAATCAGGCTAGGGCAGGGGTGGATGCATTCCCAGCCGGCAAGTCCACATCATTTACCAAGGGAAAGCTGGGGTTGTCTAGGGATGGCCCCAACAGGTGCAGCTTTACCAAGAAGGCCACTCAGGCTTTCCACAAACCATCCTTCCTGGTGGTACCCCTGTCTCAGGCAAAGTCTCGGGCTTCAGGAACCAGGAAACTGACCTTAGGATAACATCCGATTTGATCTCTGTATACAGTTTAAAAGACACCTTCTGTGTCTTAAAGAAATTGCACCCCTTCTTCTCTGCTCTATCAGAGGGCCTACCTCCTGAGAAAAACTGAGACATGAGCCACATACCAAGTAAGGGGACTTGGATGAAAGGATTCTGGCTCTGCATGGCCGCCACCTGGTGCATGGAGCTGTTCAGCTCATCCCTGCACATGGGTCCTTCTGTTTGTAACCCCAAGCATCTGCTTTAAGTTTATCCTCTGTCAGGGGCCCATTCTCCCCTGGACCCCAGAGGTACCAATGGAGCTCCACTGTGCCATGGAATCTCAGGATGTGGGGGGTATAATATGAGAGAGAAAAATGACTGGAGGGAGAAAGAGGCACAGGGAGAGACAGAGGTGGAGGAGATGTGCTGGGAGATATGGGCCAGAGGCGGTTCCCCTGCTCACAGTCTTACCCCATGTTAAGCTGCGGTCATCTCATTTTATTTGTCCCTGATGAGATAGCCTGAGGTCTACACACCCAGGTTCCCACTTTGCTTCTACTGTCCTCACTCTGTATCACCTCCACAGGCCAGTTCATGATGCAGTAGTCAATGACAACTTGGAGACCATCTGGCTCTTGCTGTCCTATGGAGCTGACCCCACACTGGCCACCTACTCGGGACAGACAGCCATGAAGCTGGCCAGCAGTGACACTATGAAGCGCTTTCTCAGTGGTAAGCACAGCCCAGACTCGAACCCATCATCCTTGGTGCTGCCCTGATTCCCAAACTACTGAGGAGATGTTACTTACCTCCCTCCATCCCAAACAGCTCCCATGAGGGGTGTCAGCCCTTTTCACAGGCATTCTTTTTTTTTTTTTTTTTTTCAAATATTTTATTTCATTATTTTTAGAAAGAGGGGAAGGGAGAGAGGCAGAAAAGGAGAGAGACATCAATGTATGGTTGCTTTTCACCTGCCTCCAGCCACAGACCTGGCTGGAGACCTGGTTTGCAACCTGGTTATGTGCCCTGGCTGGGGAATCGAACCTGCGACTTTAGGGTTCACAGGCCGGCACCTTATCCACTGTGCTACCAGCCAGGGCTGGCATTCTTTTAAGTGTCTCAGAAATCCCTGTATGCTTTAAAAAACCCAAAGATCTACTTTCTGTCATCCCCATGCTGTGAGTGTCCATGTTGTACGTAACCTCTTTGGGACCCTGGTAGCTCCCTGGGCCTCATTTCCCAGCAAGTCATATGACACTGGCCTCCCTGTAAGGCAGCTGTCCCACTAATAGACTTAGTTGGGGGAGCAAATGTATTGACCTGTGCTTTGAATGGGATGGATATCAGTTGCGAAGAAGTAACACAGTGTTTTGCTTTTGTTCTTGCATTTTTCTTCCTGTTGGTGATCAGAGTGGAGCCCTTGGGACCCCTCCTGACACTTTATTTCTCACAGTCCTTGTTTGTGGTAACTGTGATGTTCCCCACACCCCATTCCTTTCTCTCCCTCCCTCACCTAACCCTTCTGGAAAAGTGTATGATGTTCAGGTCTATGGCAGCAGCCACAAGCCCACTTGCATGTATTTTCTCATTAACAGATGGCGGCTGTTTATCTGTAGTTAGATAGCTCTACTGAGGGGCATCAGGACGAAGATAACAAGGGGATTCTAGCTTAGGCATGCTCAGTGGGAGTCTCCTAAGATTTGACCTCTGAAGGAAGAAACTCTGCCTCCTCAGTGACATCACAGCTTGGCTCTTATTCTAGCAGTTGTTTCTTCAGGCTGCCTGAAGGTTCTGGGAGTTGTATCACTGACCCTCCTTGGAGGTACTGATGTTTGTGGTAGAACCCCTCTCAGACTGGGAGCCCACAGGGCCAAGGGTTTACCTAAGATTGCTCCCTGGTTAGCCTCCACTCCCCTACCCCTGAGAGAAACTTCCAGGCTCCCAACCAAGGGCTCATTTGTTTCTCAAAAAAAGGTTAAACAGGAGCTGATGATGAGGAAGAAACAAGGGATGAACTGAAGATTTTCACGAAAAGAGGACTAGATGGGATGTGCCACCTACATGCTAATAAAAGCCTGAGGGGGTGCAATGGGATGCCACGGAGGGGGGCCTCAGCTTCTGCTCAGTCCCCAATCAAGCCAGCTAAAGCCAGTCCCAGCCTCTCCCTGACTCAGGGAAGGAGGACTGCCTTTCCTTTCCCCCATCTCTGCGGTCCCAGGCCCTTGTCACTGAGGAGACAAGCCACTCTGTGATGCTCAGTCAGTCATTTTCCTGGTTCAGTGATGACAACTCTTCAGCTGAACCATCACCAGGGTGTAGGGCTCGGGGCAAACATTCTTTGTGGCCTCCTCCCACACATCACTCCCTGTGTGTGCTCCCTCTTATACACACATGTGTAGTCTACACAGCATCTGATTCCCAGGAAAACCTGGCACAGATGACCATCCCAAGCATCTCAGCTTGAGAAAAGCACCATGTGAAACTCTTTCTCTGATCAGCAGCTCTAATCTAGGGCCTCTGTAGGCTAGAGATTGCCCTCCTGAGGGTCTCGGAACCCTCTGGGTTCACGTAAAGCTGAATAAGCAGAACTCTTCACTTCCCTGACCCCTTGTCCAAAATGCCAAAGGAGTTTGAATGTTGAAGCCACTTGTAAATAGTTAAGAAATTGGAGATGAACACTTTCTTTCTCTTCTTCTCATTTCTATGAACTCATCCTGACTGCTAGCCAGCCTTCTGATGCCTGCTTAAACTAACTCAAATATCAGCCCCTGTTGCAGAAGCAAGAAAATTAATTCCCACACATTCTAGCTTCTCCAGGCCAAACACCTTCATTCAAATCTTGACATTCTCAGCTTTATGGGATGGAACTGGAGCTTTATAATGGGGGCCAGGAGCTGAAGGGAGTGTTGAAACCAGGCTACCTCTTTCCTGTGCAAACATCAGGTGGCGTTAAAGGCAGAACTCTGTATGGCTGTTGGAGAAAGTGCAAGTAAGCAGGGCCAGGACCTTGGTCTGACACCCCAAGAAGGCAAGCACTGGCCAAAGTCAGTGGACTTCGTGGGAGGGGAGGCTTGGGCCCAAAGGCTATTTGGGGGAAATGAGAGAACAATACTCAGGGCCTTTTTTTAAAATGTACTCAGGTACAATTCACCTAACAGCTATCTGAAAGTAAACAATTCAGTGGTACTTAGTATATTCACAGTATTGCGCAACCATCATCAAGCCCTTTTTTGGTTCCTTGACTAAGTAGTTATCTCTTTTTGTCCTGGTACCCCTCCTCCCCAGAGCTCAGGAAGCCACTGGACAGAGTGGTATAGTGGCTACAGGAAACCCAATGTGGTTTGGTTGGAGATTAGAGACGCAGTTCCCTCTACTGCCCCACTTTTCCAAGCCCCTCCACCTGGATGCGTTTGGGTGGCCTTTTAATTTTTTTTAACTGTCAATGAAAAGCAAAAGGCTTTAAAAATGCCTCTTTGGCTGAGGCATTTTTAAAGCCTTTTGCTTTTCATCCCCAAGCATTTGCTTGACCAGACTGTAGATTGTCTTCTTCCTCCCCTAGTAGAGATCCCACTGAGCAGAAAATGAAGGCAAATCCCTATAGGGTGCAGAAGGCTTCGTTTTCTGTAGGTGGAAAAAGTGAGCAAGAGCATCAGGATTGTGCCTTGTGTGGAGCTTCCCTCGTTTTGTACAAGGGCCCTGTTCTGGAAGAGTCTGGAAATGAAATCCTTTTTTAAATACACAAAGGAATGTCACTATTTACAGGTATTCTGTAGTGAGTCCTTTTGTAAAGCAGATGCTGATATTCATTGGGGATATAAATGTGGATTTTCTGTATTGGGCTGCCTTAAAGTGAGGCCCATTTCTCCTGAGATCATGAAGTATGTAGTGGCGCTCTTTCATTTGTTTATTGAACCATGCATTTATTCAGCACCTGTTAGGTTTTGGGTAAAAATTAGATACCCGAGGCTAGATAGTGAGCACTTTCTCTAATGTCCTGCAGCACCAACCCATCCAGACCCTCCCAAAGACCTTTGGAAGACCTCCTTCTCAGGCCAGATGATAGGCAGGCATGCGACTGACTTGCCTTTGACCTTTTGAAGGGAAGAATAATATGCAAACTAGCCCAGGGAAAACAGATTCCGTTTTCCACCTTTGTCTGAAAGAATGTTGGTGCTGTTGGCCTTTGGTTGGGGGCATTGGAGGAAGTATTGGGACTGCTTCCCCTTCCACTGATGAAGGGGTTAGTAGCTTACCACTTGAGGTCACTGAGTCACAGTTTTTTGTTTTTCCTGCCAGAGACCTCTGCCATATGGCCCCATGTTGAAGACCACTTGCTTTTTGTTTTGCTCTCCTTTAACATCTCTCAGCTGGTGACTTACAGGAGATGAGGAGGGTACGATGGGACCCTGGGAACTAAACTGTGATTGCCACGGTGACCGTTTACATTGAGAACTTAATGTTTTTTTTTAATCGAGGTGAAATTCATATAAAATTAAACACTTCAAAGTAAACAATTCAGTGACATTTAGTGCATTCACAGTGTTGTACAACCACTGCTTCTTTCTTTTTCCAAGACATTTTCATCACCTGAAAATGAAACCTCATACCCCATTAACCAGTTGCTTTCCATTTCTGTCTCTCCCTGGCCCCTGGAAACCACTCATCTACTCTCTGCCTATGGATTTGCCTGTTCTAGATTTTTCATATAAATGAAATCATACAATATAGGGTCTTTTGTATCTGACTTCTTTCATGTAGTAGCATGTTTTGAAGGTTCATCCATGTGGTAGCATGTTTCAGTACTTCATTCCTTTTAAGGTTGAGTAATATCTCATTGTTGGATGTATCACATTTTCTTTACCCATCCATCAGTTGATGGACGTTTAGGTTGCATCCACCTTTTGGTAATTGTGAGTAGTGCTGCTGTGAATGTGCATGTACACGATTTGTTTGGGTATCAGTTTTCAGCTCTTTTGATGCATACCTAGGAATAGGATTGCTGGGCTGAGGGTATTTTTGAAGGAAAGAATAAGACTCAGGGACTGGCTCTGGCTGGCAGCACAGTGGATAAGGCGCCAGCCTGCGAACTCAAAGGTCGCAGGTTTGATTCCCCAGCCAGCACACGTAACCAGGTTGTAAACCAGGTCTCCAGTCAGGTCTGTGGCTGGAGGCAGGTGGAACACAACCATGCATTGATGTCTCTCTCCCTCTCTGCCTCTCTCTCTTCCCCTCTTTCTGAAAATAGTGAGGTGAAGTCTTTAAAAAAAAAAATCTGAGGCCTTTAAAAAAAAAAAAGAGTCAAGGACTGAAAGCTGTGAGAGGGGGTAAGGGAGAATCAAGAAAAAGGAAAGTCACTCTTCATCCTGATTACATGTGAAGACCTGTGGAGAAACATGGTTTGAAGCTGCACCATCAAGCAAACCTTGCAGTTTCTTTGTGTGTGCCACTCCTGGGCCTGTTCTGACTCTTGCATCTTTGCTCATGCCAGTTAGTTTCTGGCTGTCTCAAAAAGGTAAATCCACCTACAAATGACAAAGATTTGTTGTTAGTGAGGAGAATTAGACAAATGTGCCAGGGGGCTCTGAAGGCAGTTCCTAGAGAAGAACCATGGGTATGTAGTGGCCTAGGGCTGCTCGGACAGAATCCTTGTGTGACCTCTTGGTGGGGGGGTGCAGGCAGCAGATGTTTGAATGCATAGGTTTGGGCATGCTGCTTAAGTAAGCACATTAATTTAAAATCTATAGTCTTGCCTTATGGTAATTTCTCTCTTCTTTTCTTTCTTTCCCATATATTTATTAAGTTCTTACCATATGCCAGGCACCTGGGCTTAAGTACCAAGGAAACAATGGTGAACAAGACAAATGTGGTCCAAGCCTTTTGGCAACTTACAATCTCATTCCTTTATCTCCTAGGATACCTAGCACAGGGCTAAGCACAGAATAGACACATACCTAACTGATGATACCTTAGGAAGAAACGACTGTTAACTCTCAGTGGCATAGTGCACCGAAGAGCACTTAAGCTAGGAGCTATGACTTCAGAGTGTTTTCATGGAATGCCCAAAAGACCTACTATACTTGAATAAAGGTTTTCTATTCTAGCTGCTCAATCATTACTTTGAAAGCTTCTCTCTGCCTTTTCCTACTGGAAGAAACCCTTCATCTCCTAGAAGGTTGCTAAAAAAGGACTTCTTTCAGTAGGTTACAACAGCTAATAGATACTTTTGCTGATAGAATGTGTGAAGGTATGTTAGAGTGCAATAGTACCTTCCATTGCTGGAAAATAGCTCTGCTCCTTTAAGAGTGGCTGCCTGCTCACTTCCTCCTGTGATTTCATTTTCAGGGGGCACCCTCGCCTCCTCCATGCCCTTTGGACTCTCCTGTCCTGTTGCCCAGGTGTCACTTAAGGGCTGGTGGCAACAATACATGGCTAAGTCATCTTACCAACTATACTAGGTGGCATATTGGTAACCGCTGGGCTATGTGCCCATAGATGACACAATTGAATTTGTCATGAAAACCTGCTTGTCTATGTGGGGCTGAGAAGTGAAATAGTTTCACTAGATGATGCTCAGCTAGGAAACAAGGAGGCTGAGGGGTGACCTGGTGTTTGTCCTCAGATCAAGTAAGCAAAATGTGATTTTAAATGTTTGGTGTTTTTTTGTTTGTTTGTTTGTTTGTTTATTGTGGTAATGTACTTACAACACAATTTACTATTCTAATCATTTTAAAATGTGAAATTGAGTGATATTAGGTCACGGTGTTATACAACCATCACCACTATCGACTTTCAGAATTTTCTCATCACCCCCAAAGGAAACCCTGTACCCATTAGGCAGTCACTTCCTGTTCACTCCCAACCACTGATCTGCTTTCTGTCTCTATGAATGTACCTGTTCTTGGTATTTTATATACATGGAGTCATACAATATGTGGCCTTTTGTGTCTTAACTTCTTTCACTTAGTACAGCGTCATCAAGTTTCATCCAAATTGGATCATGTATGAGTACTTCATTCCTCCCTATGGTTGCATCATACACCATTGTATAGATATACCACATTTTAGTTATCCCTTTATCAGCTGTGAACATTTGGGTTGTTTCAATTTTGGAACTATTGCGATCAGACCTACTATGAACCTTTGGGTGTAAGTTTTGTTTGAACACTTGTTTTTTAGTTCTTCTGGGTCTACAGGCATGGAAGCAGAAGGTTTTAGTGGGGATAAACTTGGGCACCTGCCAGATGTTACTTCAAAGATGAAACAGGAGGAGAAATATCGGTGAAAATATTGCTGCATGGGGTATCGGAAATTTTACTGCCTATGTTTTCCTCTAGGACTTTTATGGTGGCGCGGCTTATGTTTAAGTCTTTTATCCATCTTTAGTTTATTCTGGTGCATGGTAAAAGAAAAAGAGAGAGAGGAGAGAGGAGAGAGAGAGAAGAGAAGAGAAGAGAGAAAAGAAGAGAAGAAGAGAAGAGAAGAGAAAAAAGGGGGAAAAAAAAAGTAACAGGAATTGAGGTTCCTTACATCACTTTGAATTAAGGACTTGTGATTAGATAAAGGAACAACGTGACCTGAGGGGAGTTAAAGTCCCTGGCTAGGTCTAGGAGTCTGTTTGTAGAGCAATTACCAGCACCATTTAAAGTAGAGTTCTCAGACCTAAATGCCTTCAGGCTGATCATGTCAAAGAGCATGCAGGCTGGGTGGAGCTGTTGAATTGGAGAATAGCACTTGTTGCCTCTCCTCAGGCCAACTGTTGACATTCAGGAATGTGGATGCAGTGTTGCCAGATCTTCTGATTTTTTTTTTTTTCAAGAAAAGTTGGATATCTGTATTTTAAGTGAAATTTCTCAATTTTAAAATGATGGCTGTTTTTTTTATTATTATTACTATTGTTTTGTTTGTTATTATTATTATTATTATTTTTTTTTTTTTAGGTATAAAACAGTGAACCAGGCGGTCAGATTTGACTCCTGACTGCTGGTTTGCAACCTCTGATTGACAGCCAGAAGCATATCACTCTCATCACCCCCAGCCCCTCTTGGTCCTTCTGTTCTCTCATTCTCCTCGAAAGGCGCAAGGCGTGGACATAACTTTGCTTTTAGACTCCTTATCTGGTCTGCGCTTTTTGTCTCACTGCCTTTTCTTCTTTTATCAGATCACCTCTCAGATCTTCAGGGTCGGGCAGAAGGTGATCCTGGTGTATCCTGGGATTTTTACAGCAGTTCTGTGCTGGGTAAGTTTGCTGCAGGATTCTTCCCCCACCCCCACCCCAGAGATGTGGGATTTGCTTTGGATTTTACTAATTCTTCTCAAAGGCAGGAGTGACCTTGTGGAAGTAGCCTTTGTTCCTGTTAGTAACTTCAAGACTCTTGCAGCCCAAACTCTAGTGTGTGCCTCCCCCAGACTCAGAACGCATTGGCCTAAACTAGGGGATGCCACTTATTTGGGCAAAGCTATCATTAGCCCTCTACTACCCCCAACCCCGGGGTATTTATTTTTAATTCTCTCTCTTCCAAGGTATCTTCCTCCGCCCTTGTTTCATACTAACTCTGCCAGAAGCCCCACCCCTATGCACATTGTCACCTTTTCTGGTATGGCTCACACTCAAGAGGGGTCCAGCCCTTCATCTGGCAGCTGCCATTCCCTCCCTCCCCTGGCCCCATGATGTGCAGAGTTCTGAAATAGTTGCTGTCTCTTGAGCCCTTAGCCTCCTGGCCTAAGCTTTCCTCACTTTAGAGGAGCAGCCAGCCTTTGTCTATGCCAGTCATCTATCATTTACCATCAAGCCAGGGGCTACAGATTAAGGAAGGTTCCTACCCCTAAGTTTAGGGGAAGCTGGAGCAGGAGAAAGTTGGGATGGAGTGAGATAAACCAAAACCAAACTCATGACTGGGGAAGGGAACCAGCTGAGCCCCCTCAGGGCTTTTGGAGATTTCAGCAGGCAGTTGGGGTGGTTCAGGGGAAACTTGGGGAAGGGAAGGACAGGTATTTTTACCTTGCCTTTGACTGTGATGGTATCTTCTGGCTTTCCTCTCCAACTGCTGAGCAGCTCATCCCTCAGTTCCTCCAGTAGAAAGGCAGAGTAGTATAATGAACCTTGCTTTCCTCCAGTAGAAAGGCAGAGTAGTATAATGAACCTCTGGCCACAAAACACTACTATGTTCCCAGGCTGGAACTCTTATGTGCCCTTGCATGGATGGGAGCCATAAGATCATCAAACCCTGGCCCTAGCCAGGGGTCTATAGGCTTGTTGTTTATCTTCTGGTCACCCTTTTGTCTTATTGGGGCATTTCTGTTCTTTGGTCTTGAGCATGTAGCCAAGTCCTAATTCCCTGTCTGCTCTCCTTACAGAGGAAAAAGAAGGGTTCGCCTGTGACCTCCTACAGAATCCCCCAGGGAACTCTGATCACGAAGGAGATGATGTGGACAAGGATGACTTTATGTTCGAGCTCTCAGACAAGCCTCTTCTCCCTTGCTACAACCTGCAAGTATCAGTGTCCCACGGGTAAGTCAGAGATTTATGGGGACCAAGTGCCAGGATGCTGGCAACCCCGGGCCTGCCTCCCTGGGAGGAGTTCCCTAGAAGGAAGCTGAGACCTGAAGAACAAATGCTAGAGCCTGAGAACAATAACATACAAGTCCGACCAAGACCAGCCTGACTTCTCCAGCCCAGATTGGTTATGTTCACAATCGAGTCTGGGAGCTCTAGATATATCGACTGTGTTAATTTCCCAAACCCCAAATCTAGATTCACTCTCCAAAGGATTTTTGTGCTGTTCCTGGGTGTAAGAGGTGATCTGGGAGATATTTGGGCTGATGAACTATTAGAATCTCTGGAACATTTTTGTGGTTTTTAGGGACAGCTAGATAGAATATTTGAAATTGAGATTCTTGGAAAAGCCAGGACATATGGTTGCCATAGCTATGGGGCACTGGGGTCTTTAAGTAATCCTTGGGCTGCCTTCTCCTAGCCTTAATGCTGCTGAGACAACAGCATCAATGCTGTCATCTCAGATTACCATGTATATTCTAATGGACATCACCCACTCTTGGAGACCAGCATTTAGCTGACACTTAACAATTAGACAGAACCTGATTTAATCTTCATTTGGCAGTTCAGAATGGAGTTGGACAGCCCCCAGGGCCATGCTGCTTGTGGGGTTCACTGGATGGCAGTGCAGCAGTGCTGGTTAGGGCAATGCAGGATGAATTGTCCTAGTTTTCTCTAGCCTTCACCAAGTATTTTTTCTTGGTATCTTCTTCACATATGTCAAAGACCTTTGCAAACACCTTTAAGGATGATGGTTTTCCAGATCCTTTAAAAAAAAAAAGAAAGAAAACCCAGGAAGTACACATAAGGGAAAGGGCTGGACAATGGGTTAGGAACCCTTCAAGTTAGCCCCTTCATTGAGGACGCCAACCATTCCACCAGTTTCTTTGCATCCCTTCCCCCAAGGCCTGATAAGAATAAAAATAGCCTATATGATGACACTACTAGGGATCAAGTTTCAGGGGCTTTTGGTCCTTATTCTTCTGGGTATAAGCTGATCCCTGAGGATAGGGCGGGGCCTCTGGGATATAGTATTGCACAGTTAATTAATTCCTTCAAACTATTCAGCTCCTCCTTCTCTGAAACAGAAGAAGCTGAAGGACCCGAGGCAGTAGAAGGACCAGGGCAGTGTGCTTTAGGTAGGGACAGCACAGGCAATCTGGGAACCAGGGCTGAGCACCACTCCACAGCAAGGGTGCAGATAGGCTTTCAGTCAAGAGCTTGGTGTGGGTCACACTGCTTTTCCTGGTGTTAACTCTTCTAGCACCTCTTCTGAATCTGCCCTTCCCCACAGCCACAGCATGATGTGAAAATTTGATGCTTTTCAAAAAGTAGAGAGGTGGAGAACAGTGATTCTCTGTGGCCCTCTGGGATTCAGAAGTGTCTTCTGCATCATCAAAGCACAACTGAATTCTGGCCACTAGTGTCAGAGTTCTGGGGGATTTTCCAGTCTTTGATGGTCCAAATATATCAGACCTTTAGTCCCGTTCTGTTAACCCAGAACACTCCTTTCCCTGATTATGTTAGATGACAGAGTTTACACTTGCTTGGAAGAAATATTGCATTTTAAGGATACGAGTTGAGTGTTAATAGAACTTTTAGGCACTTTTCTAGAACCTTTAATTCTATAAACAAGTCGTAAGTAGTTGCTGCAGGTCAAATGCTAAAGACCAGAATACAGCTCTGACCTTCAAAGGGTCTGCAGTCTAGTGGAGGGATGGAAGGATGTACCATCAACTCTAAGACCAAATGACCTAAGTAGATTTATTATAGTGAACAAGCCAAACAGTTCAGAAGAGTATCAAGTGAAAAAAACAGTTCAGTCCACCCCAAACCCCCATTCCTATACCACAGAGAGAACTATTGTTTGTATTTCTTCTGCATGCTTTCTGAAACAGATTCCATTATGAGTAGTATAAAAGGGGTGTGGACCAAATACCAGAGATGAGCAACCAGTTGCATTGGGGGAAGGCTTCACAGGTGATGTGGCATCAGCTGGTCCAGAGAGGAGAGGAGGGAGGGTGTGGCCGAAGCAAAGGCACTGAGACATATGAGCTCAGAAAGTTCGGAAAGCAGGGCTAGTCCTGCAAATTGCTGGCAGTTGGTGGGGTGGGGGATACAGTGTGTATGTGTGTATTATTGGGTGGATATTGGGCTGAACAGGTTAAATGGGGCCATGATGTTTGGAAGGTTTTGCATAAGGTGAAAGAATTTGGAAGTGTTTTTTTTCTTTTCTTTTCTTTCTTTTCTTTTTTTTCCCTGAAAGTACTGGGGAATCTACTGAAAGCTATTTTAAGGAATGAGTGAGCAGGTCAGATGCTCTTTTGCAAAAACTGATAGTAACAGAGGATCCAGCGAGGGTCAGGGGTGGAAGAATGACTCTCAGTGGTGGGAAACCAGTTAGGAGGCTGATACGATACAATCCAGGCCAAAGGCAGTGAAGGCTGGATGCAGGACAGTGGAATGGCAAGAAGGAAAAGCCCTAGAAACAGGGACCTCTAACATGGGGATGCAGCATTTCTTCTTGTCTTGGTTTAGTCAACGCAAGCGTTTGGGCCTATGACTGGCCTCTCTAGCACCCCTCCCAGCTGTTCCCAGGCTGCCACCCAGTCGGGTATGCTCAGCAAAGGCAGGCTGGCTGTAATGTGAGCCCCGGCCCTGCAGAAACAACGGTGCTGCCGCCGTGCTGCCGTGCTGCCGTGCTGCCGCTGGAGAGAAAACTTGTCTAATGCATTCCAGAGCCAAAGAAAAATGCCTTTTGGATTACCCGCAGTTTCGGCCTTTCTCCATGGCCCCCCTCTGCTGGGGGAGATCTTGGAGAACAAGGAGGTAGGGGAAGCAGGAGTGAGAACAGGAAAGGGAAACCAGCCCAGGGCTGGCAGGGGTTGGTGGGGAGGAGAACTGGTCCCAGTGTATGTTGAGTTCCAGGCCACAGTGCCTGTAAAGGCCTAGGGAAGCCTGCTTAAAAGCTTTAGGTTCTGAAAGGCCCCTTTACCTCCTGCTCCCACTTTTTGGGAGAGGCCAGTCTTGGGTTGAGCATTCATTGTTACGTAGTCGAAAGCTGGGCCAGCTGGTGGAACAGGCAGGAGAAATCTTCTGCCTTAGCTACACCCAGGGAGCCACTCTGGTTTGGCTGGGGGTAGCCAGATTGGAAGCCTTCCTGGGCCTTCCAGAGGGTTCCTGGCACTCAGGCAGCTTCCCCTCAGCCCCCTTCTCTAACTCCCATCCTTGCCTTTTACAGGCCCTGCAACTGGTTTCTCTTTACTGACGTCCTGAAGAGGCTGAAGCTTTCCTCAAGGATCTTTCAGGCTCGGTTCCCGCACTTTGAAATTATCACCATGTCCAAGTCTGAGTTCTATAGGCAGGTGGCCTCCAGTCAGCTGCTGACCCCTGCTGAGAGACCTGGAGGCCTGGACGAATGTCCTCCAGGCTCCTCTGAGACTGTGGAGCTGGTGCGGTATGAGCCAGAGATAATTCGGCTCCTGGGGTCCGAGGTGGAGTTCCACCCTTGGAACAGTTGACCGGGAAAACAGCTCCTCCCTTTTCTTCTTTCTCCTCCCAAGTTTACCCTTCCCCACCTCCCATGGGTTTCCCCCACCGAGCACCAGAATGAGGCAATAATATGGACCAACAAGAAGCCGCCTTATCAATGCCAGCATTACTGACTGGATTTCTTGGGGAGGGGTTACATTTAGTTCTCATCTCCCTGTCATCGTTAATTGTTTTGTGGATGGTTATGGGGGTGGAAAGTTAAACTCCACATCTGAGGACAAGAGGTCCCAGGGGTGGTGGGAGATGGCACCAGGGTCCCTTGGACTGGCCTCTTTGTGTAAGACCAAGACCAAACGTGGGCCCTGGGTGGCCGTGGCCTGTCTGGAGGAGAAAGTAGAAAAGCCTAAATCTCTGAGCGCCCCTTCCATTTCCCTGCATTCTTCTGTCTTCCATAGTATTTATTTTATTAGTATTTAATTTGTATTTCATTGGTTTCTGATAAGTCTGTATCACTGTGATAATTTGAGACAACTTGTATTTGAGGGATTTTCTTCACTTCCTTTCTTTCTTTTTTTTTCTTGATAACCTCTGGAGCTGCTCCCTCCCTCTGACAAAGTTACTCCCAGGGTTTCCTCCCCTCTGGGGAGGGGGTGGAGAGGGGTGGGGGCCATCCACATTTGTGACTAAAGAAGGTGGCTGGTGCTGGCCCAGTGCTAGGGGGCTGGGGGTAAATCCTGAGGCTTTGGTGCTCCCCTATCCCCAGTTTTTTCTGTTTCACCACCCCCTACCCTTTGCAGCAGCCCTGCTATCTTGAGATTAGTGTTTACTGATGAAGGGACAGGATTGTGGGAGTGAGGGGTTAATGAGTGACTCTTAATGGAGGAGAGTTGACAATGGGCCTGGAGGATAAGATCAGCCCTCCTTGCTGCTCCCCTCAGAGTGCACAACATGGGTGTGATCCTGCAGGTCCCCACCCCCATCCCCAGCCACCCCACCTGGATCTGCCCTTACCCTCTCTGGATACTGAGCCTTTCAGCTCCCAGCCCTTGCCCCCTTTCTGTCACCATCACCAAACTTGCAGGATCTCTTTCCTCTTTGTTGTCTCTCATCTCCCTCCTTTTCCCTCTGCCCCGTATTCTTCTTTGGAATCTGCAGAGGGCTCTGGGGTTGACTGGTAGATGTGAAATCCAGGCCTCAGTTGTTTCCTAGGTGAGGGCAGGAGACTGGTCTCGGGCAGGACCCGGGTCTGAGTTCATGGCCTCCAGTATTGCGCATGTTCAGGGAGAGAGAGGGAGGAGTCTGGGCTGCTTCCCTGTCCCCACCTCCCTGTGTGGAATTGTCTTTCCCACTCTTGTTCTTATTTTTCTACCAATTGCTATTTTTCCGAACAATCCTTGTAGAGAGTATGTGCCATCCAAAGGCAGGGGGCCTAGCTGTGGCCGGCTCTGGTTGGAGATGGTACAGTTTTATTGTACAGGTGCTACAACAACAACAACAAAAGAAGAAAATGGGGAAAAAAAGACAAAAAAGCCAGTCTGAGGATGGGGACAATCTGTTCTCTGGAGACTCCTGACCCATTCAGGAGCATTGGTGGTTATTTTCTTTGTATTGTGTTTGTTCTTTGTTCCCAGGGGGAGGGTCCCCCTTCTGTAGGACTGCTCCCCACCCCCACCATACTGCCCAGTTGGTTTTGAACAGTTGTTCTCCCTTTTAAAACAAAATAAAAAATATATATATATATAAAGTTGAGTTCTGGGTTTTATTTCTTTGGTTTTCTTGGGGTTCATGGTATTCTGTGGTTTATTTTATCTTTGCCTTTACTTTTTTGTGCATTTGGGTGGGTATTTTTTTTTTAATTTTATTATTTTTAGAGAGAAGGGCAGGGAGGGAGGAAGGGAGGGAGAGAAACATCAGTGTATAGTTGCCTTTCACCTGCCACCAGCTACGGACCTGGCTGGAGACCTGGCTTGCAACCTGGTTGTGTGCCCTGACTGGGAATCAAACCAGAGACCTTTGGGTTCGCAGGCCGGCACCTATCCACTGAGCTACCAGCCACGGTAGGTGTGTATTCTGGCTGCCCTTCTATGTTTCGTTTTAAGCAACTGGCTGTGGAGTCCAAAACTCTTGCATACTGAACAACCTGTGTCAGGACTTCTGTCTCCTCTCTCTTTATTCTTCTCCCTTATTGGCTTTTCCACATTGAAAGAAGATGGGCATCTTGATGCAGTCAGAAGAACACCTGATCCTGCTTTGCAGTTTTGAGTCCTTAAGGGTACAGTGATGGAGGACAGGGTGCAGTGGCTAATGAACACTTGGGTCACTGGGCAAGATCTGAAAAGAAAAGGAAAAGGAGAGGGATATCCTGGGGAGTGGGCCAGTGGGGGCAATTGCTTGCCTTCATTGGTTTATTGGGTGTATGTGTGTGTGCACATGTGTGTACATAAGCATGTGTATGCACATTGGAAGGAGGAATCCTCTTTTAGGTGGCTGTGAAGGATGGTCATTTCTAACTCAAGGAAATTACCTGCTTGTTGGCTCTTTCCTGCCCTGAACCACCCATGTCATTGGCATCTGACTGCAAGGTCTTTTAAAAAAGAAAAGATTTTATTTTTATAGAGAGGGGAAGGGAGGGAAATAGAGGGAGAGAAGCATCGATGTGTGGTTGTCTCTCACACCCCTAACTGGGGATCTGGCCCACAACCCAGGTTTGTGCCCTGATTGGGAATCAAATCAGTGACCCTTCGGTTTACAGGCCAGCACTCAATCCACTGAGCTACACTAGCCAGGGCTGACTGCAGAGCCTTATCATAGCCCTTTACTGTTGTGCCAGGACACATAGAGTAGACCTGCTAAGGTTCGTGGTTCCTAAGAACCAGCTGTTGGAGAGGCAAGATGCTCAACTGGCCTGGATGCCCTGGATTTTGAAACTCTTCTTCCCCTTTCTGAGAAAGAATGGTAAACGCTATAATTCATTCTGACTACTGGCTCCAGAATGCACCTATTATTGTTTGAGGTAAAAGGAATGTTTGACAGGTCAGGATGAGGCCATTTTAAGCTTCTCACTATGGTTCAGGACTCTGGAGAACCCTGTCAAGTGTATAGGGCAGGAGGTCTGTATGTCTGGCCAATTGGAGTCCAGCCATCCCCAGGAAAGAGCCATGAGCTGCTCTTTGCTCAAGCCCAGGAGCAGCTTCAACCCATCTTTCTGACCGGATGGAGGAATAGCCTCCCCTTTGAGCCTGAACATGGATCATCTTCACTGGCCTTTGCTTCCCCACTTTCTGATCCCGAGACCCTCTAGAATAGTCGCTCTCCCAGGTTCCCAAACAATCTCATAACAGTACTGATTCTAGGTTAGTCCTCTGTTTGACACTTGCAATTAAGAACTTACATGGCCCTGGCCAGTGTGGTTCACTTGGTAGGAAGGTTGTCCCATTCTAGGCCAGGGCACATACCTAAGTTGCAGGGCTGGTCCTTGGTGCAAGTGTGTATGGGAGGCAACCAGTCAATGCTACTCTCCCTCTCCTTTCTTCTGAAAACAAAGAGGGTGTCCTCAGGTGAGGATAAAAAAAATGCTGAGATATGTCAATAGGTCATGGAAGCCATGTGGGCATTGCAATGATGCTGCTAAGCCTGCAATGGTCTGTGAGCTCAAAAAGATGGGCAAGGGTATTGGGATGGTTGGAAAAACTTTCTGGGAGAGGTGGTGCCCATACACTTTAATAGAAAAGTGGGAATTAGGGTTAGGGGGGAAAACCTTTGAACTGAGGAGACAATCTGAGCAAAGGCTTGGGAACAATGAAGGTAGTATGCGCTGGAAATCACAACCCACTTCAGTGTCACTGCAGTTGGAAGGGACAGATGGGGAGGGAGGATACAGGAGCCCTGCTGGCCAATCCAAGGAGCACAGCTTGGACTTCTTTCTGCCTTTGGTGATAGGGAACCATAGGAAACTGGGTAGTGACAGTGGTTTCTTTTTGTTTTAATAAATTAGTAATAATGTGTTGAAGGTGGGACAGGTAGAGGAAAAGGTTAAGTGCTTGAGATTCCAAAAAGGGATGAAGGAAACATGGTGGGAGTTCTATACGGATTTCCTTTTAAGGCAGGAAAGAGATGGTGTGGGTAAAGCCAGACTAACCCCAAGGGATTGACATTTGGGTTTGGGTGTATGGGTGCATACACCCCTTTATTCCCTGGAGAAAGGAAGCAGAGTTAAAAGTGGAACCAAACAGCAGCTTGCTTTTGGGTTCCTTTTCCCACACCTTTCCTGGAGTCCTCTTACTGCCCTTCAGGCTGGGTGGAAAGATCAAATCAAAGAGGTACGGACTGTGAAAAGAAATATGCATCCCTGATGAAGATTAGGGTAGTAGGGACTGGGGTCTCTTAGTGAATTACCTCCTAATCCTTTCAATGTGGCCTAGGGGATAGGCCCAGTTCCACCACCTAGGTTGGTTGACCTTGGATAAGAACCTAATGTTTCTGAGTCTTAGTTGCTCCATTTGCCAAATGGGGTTCAATTTTTGGACTAAGAATCATACTGAGTAAACTGGCTGTTTAGCTGAAGTTATAATGGTCTTAGCCGAATGTACCTTTTTGAAGTACAGGGTTGAAATGGCGGTCCTGTTCACATGTCCGCATTCTGGGAGAAAGGACCATCCACTATATCCGAATCCCTATTTGGGTGGGTGGGTGGGAGGGTAGGGGTGGATTGGTCTGTAAACTGCCACATATATATATATATCGTATAATGGGGGGGAGGCTTGTTAGATACTTTTATTATGTTCTGTCTCATTAAGTGTGTGTGTGTGTGGGGGGGGTCCACCTACTTAACCGCCAGGGCAGTGGCGGTGGCAGGGGCAGGGCTCAGGTCTTCTAGACCCCGCAGCTGGGCGGGCCGGGACTCCGCATGTTCCCCAGACCACAGATTTCCACCGTGAGGAGTGCTGGCGAGCCTGCCGCGTTGGGCGGCTGGGCACAGATGCATCCCGGGCCTCGCGCCCGTCCCCGGGGCGTTCGGGCTCCCGCAGAGGGCAGTAGGGCTGGCAAACGAATGTAGCGGGCACCCTCATCGCTCTCCGGTTTCAAGATAGAAAGTACCGCTGCGTGAAGGTGTAAAGGCAGGCTGCAGAGGGGGTGGGCCAGGTCGGGTGCCCTGCGGCTGGGGCGGCAGTCCAGGAGCACTGTCACCTCTGTGGGGGAGAGTGTGGCCGCTGAGGTGCCAGGCCCTCCCGCAAGCTCACCTGCTGGTCCCGTAGAGGCTGCGGGCGGAGGCCGCCAGGGGCGGGGCCAGGGCACAGCCAGCCAATGAGGAGAGAGCTTTCGATCGACTGCTCCGTTTGCCCTGGAAAGTGGAGGGGGCAGGAGCCAGGGGAAAGTTCGGAGGTTCAGAGCAATGGAAGACAGTGGTGGGCTCCGGAGTCACGCAGGGTTAGAGGGACTAGAAGATTCAGGCCCTGGCCCCCTCTGCCGGGAACGGCAGGCTCCGCCCCTGCTGCCTTTCCTTCCCGGGCGCGCGGGCCAATAGACCATGGTCGTTGGCTGGACAGCGCCCCCTCCTGGAAGTCGGCTCCCACGTCCGGCGTGCCCGGGCGGAGGGCTGGGAGACTGCGACCCCACGGGCTTCTCAGCCCTGGGAGCTACCTGGAGGGAGGGGAATGAACCTGTTAGCCTTGGGTCTAGCAGTTTTGGAGCTGGAGACAATGACATCTTTAAAAATACGTGATTGGGTCAGAAAGACATGTTCCTGAGAATAACTTCCTGTTCTGCCCCTTCCACCGGGCTTGAGCTTTCTAACAGTCCCACTCGGCAATGAAGAAATAGGCATGAGGACAAGAGTTCAGGGGTCGCTTGCAACACCTGGTGACCACAGACACTTATGCAGGAAGCTGCTACCTTCATTGTTATATGAGGTCAAAAAGCTGTGGTAGCCCCCCAAGGATGGGTTGTCCTTCTCCTTGCCCTCTTGCCTGCCATAGCATAGGGCTGCAATCCTCATGATTAGGTATAGGACTCATTCATTCTTTTATTTTTTTTAATATTTATTTTATTTTTAGAGAGAGGGGAAGGGAGAAAGGAAAAGAAACATAAGTGTGTAGTTACCTCTTGCTGTGCCCCCAACTGGGGACCTGGCCTGAAGCCCAGGCATGTGCCCTGACTGGGAATCGAACCGGCAATTCTTTGGTTCACAAGCCAGGCACTCAGTTCACTGAAGCACACCAGCCAGGGCGTCATTCTTTTAATAAACATTTATTGAGCACCTACTGTGTGCCAGGCACTGTGCTAGGCGCTGGGGATACATCAGTGACTAACACACAGTCCCTGTCCTTGAGGAGCTCACAGTCTGTTGGAGGGGAAACACATAAAACATGTAACTAAGAACCTATCATGTGCTAAATGCTACAGTAAGAGGTATATACAATGTGCTGTGGGAGCCCAAAAAAGGGAGTAATACATCAGCTGTCGAGGGTGAGGAGCAAAGTCTCTTGACTCCATTAAACCATTGCAAAGGCAGGAATGTTGTTGCCACGTGACCCTGGTGAAAAGAAACCTGTCTCCTGAGGTTCTCCTCTAGCCCTCTCCCATAACTATATCAGCACAGGTTAGTTTATCATATCAGCTAATTTAACACTTTAAGTAAGAAAAGAAACTGGACAGGGAAGTTTCTTTAGGGGTAGAGTATGTTCAAAATAGTAACAACTCTTGGGTGTGGTGACTGGGCATGGTGGCCGGTTGAGGGGAGACATGAGGGCACCCAGCCAGGGAGCGCCGGCCCTGGGAAGGGGAGCACCTGGGGTGAGTGCCTGTGCAAAGGGAAAGGTCAGCACCACCTACCTCAAAATTTGGTCCCCATCACTCACCAGCTCAATCAGTAACCGTTTGTGTATGCTCACTAGATGCTTCATATGTAGTGTGCCCTGCTCTGCGGGTGATACAGTCCCCTGCTGCTCAGAAAGTAACATGCCAATTGAGGGAGACTAAGTAAGTCCAGGTCATTGAAAATTTCAGTAATAATTTGTGATTGTAACAGAGGAGATGTCATAGGCTGTCTGTGGTCATTTGCCAAAAGATTGGCAAGAGCTGCAAGTTTCAAATAAAGATATCCAGGAAGGCAGCTGTGTCTTGAAAGATGGATAGTATTCAGTTGGTACTAGTGGGGTGGGAGGAACATTCTAGTTGAGCAGAACCAAGTAAAGCAAGAACACAAAAGTGGGGAACTTAAACAGAGTCTTGCTCAAAGACCAGTGAGTAAGTTGGGTTGCCTGGAACAATACACTGGGGGTGGGGGAAGCAATGTGAGAGATGACAGGGGAAATCAAATGGGACCTTGCTGAAAGGTCAAGGACCTGGGACCTTGTCTAAAGACAGAGCTGATGCTAAGCTCAAAATACTTGTTGGAACTACTGCCCTGAGCCTTAAAGTGCCCCCTCAGCCCTCCTCCAGGACTTCTCCGGTCAACAAATAAAGGGTTAATCCCCAGCTGCCTGGAATGGTTTAGAGGTTATTCTGAATATCACCCTTACCCTTAGGCAATATGGAGCCTCTGAAGGGTGTTTAGCTATCAGAATTGGTACCCTGGGAAAGGGAATACCACAAGTCACAGTGGGGCCCTGGATGTGCCTGGGAGGAGGAAAGGCTAGATTTGAGAAACATGGCAAATGGCACTGGACTTCAGGGGATGGGTTGAGTGAAGGCAGCCATCAGATGGCTCTGAAATGTCAAGCTTAGAAGTTCAGGGAAATGGTGATGCCATGAACAGAAATAGCCAAGTCATGACAGCTTTTTTTTCTTGGAAAGGGTGTGTGTGTGTGTGTGTGTGTGTGTGTGTGTGTGTGTGTAAACTTTCAAAATCGACTTTTGGGAGAGGGGCTGTCTTTGAGGGCCTGGCAGGCATCTAGGTGGAAATGGCCAGCAGACACACCCCTGGGCATGTGAGCCTGAAGCTGAGAAAAGTGGGGGCTGCAGCCCTAGATTTTAGACTCATCCCCAAAGAGCTGAGCCAGAGCCAAGAAGACAAATGAGACCCTGGGGTGATTCCCACACTGAAAGTGCTAGATCCGGAGTCAGCATGGCATGGAAAACAGGTTGACGGAGGATGCGGTTAAGCCCAGCTAGTGCGGGAGGTAATGAGTAGTGTCACATGCTTGGAGGGCTCACAGGGGTCAAGAACTTTGAAGACATTTGATATCACCATGAAGATATTGGTGACCTTCAGATGACGAGTTCTGTGGAGTTGGGGCGAGGGGGGCAGGGCCACCCCTAACCCATGCAGCATCTTTATGCAAAAAAAAAAAAAAAAAAAAAAACTTTAAAAGTGGCTTTTTCAAGATGCTTTACTTCCTACCATCAGGAAATTGTCTTAATAAGTTGATTTATTAGAAAAAAAAACACTTTAATGCCAAGTGCTGGAGACATGCAATAAATACACCTGGACAACTGTATATGGTTCCCTCCCAGGGGCAGAGCAAGAATAAAGTGGGAGAGGAAGACAGTAGGCTGGGCAGGGACTGAAAGGCAACAGAGAAGAGCAACCTGGGGAGGTAGATCAAATGGATGGTTTTGCACCAAGGACATAGCAAAGGTCCTGAGGCACTGATTCACATTAATCAAATTCACCAGAATACATAATTGTTTCTGAGGCTGACCATGTCTTAGCCCTTGGCTTTGCCCCCCCACACTTGGTAGGAGAGGAGCAAGCTTATTCAAAGAAAGGAGAGGAGATCCAGGGCCTAGGTGGAGCAGTTGACTTTAAGAGAGACTCGGTTGTCCCTTAGAGAAAGAGGGGAAAAAGCAAGAAGCCATGTAGAGGCAGGAGAAGTGTCACGGGAGCTCACATTTGCTGGCTCCTGTTTCCTTGGTGAAACAGGGTTAAGTGTGCTAGTTGAAATGGGGCAACAGTCCATGTGAATGTCTGCTGTAGCCATGGCGGGGCGAGTGGGCTGGCAAACTTGCGAGGTAAGTAGAAGGCTGGCTGAGCGGCAAGCGCACACGAGCAGTAATAGAGGCAGATCAAATCTACATCATTATGCAACTATCCCCAGCAGTTCCTGGTGGCAGGAAGCTATCAGGAGTGAAACTAATAAAGAGAGAAGCCAGGATTCAGGGTGTAGGTCAGGCACAAAGACTGGTCTTACAGTTCTGACCCTCAGTGAAAATATTCAATAAATTCAGCGCTACTTGGAGACTCGGTGGCTGGGTCTATCTGTGGAGGGGCACTTGGCCCCTGTCTAATTCTGCAAACACAGCCTTCTGGGGCAGTCAAGGTTCCAAGCATGCAGTCAACTAGCAATAAGGCCAACTCCAGAAAGAAGGCCTCAGTTTAGGCTGGGGGTCTGCCCCCCACGGCTGAGTTCCCTTCTCTCTCTTCATGCTTTTATCATACTTGGCCCTTTCCTGTCCCTTAAAATTGTAGTTGCTTCAGTACACACACACACAACAACAACAACAACAACAAATCAAAGCTCTTCTACCCAGGACCTGCGACAGCTCTGTGACCTTTTTCCAGATTTGGGGATCTAACCTGCATTCCATAGTCTCAGAACAACTGAATCTTGGTTTGTACAAAGAGAACTAGAGAATGCTTGCCCTTGAAGCAAATCCACATCTCTGTGGCTAACCCACAGAGAGACATGAATTCTTGAAAACCTCACAACTGCACCCTTGTCCTCTGCAAAGAAATGAAGATACAGACCCATGCGTACACAGAAATACATATCAAGATATTCACATATGGGATAGTAACTTCCCTGCTGAGGGAACATGGATGGTAAAATGCAACCAGGTCAAAACGGCTCTTTACCGTGAAGGCCCTGCACCCACCCTGGTCACCAACTTTTCAAGCCATCACCCTGACAAAAGCACATCCCCTACTGCTCTTGGAGGCCTTGGTCCAATGCCAGGGATGCTCAAACTGGGCATAGTTTGGCCATGATGACGTCAGGCAGGGGTGAGGGATGGGAGAGACTGGTGTGTTGACATTCTGCTAAAATGTAGGGGCAGGTGAGCTACATAAGTCAGTCTCCGCCAGAGACAGTCCATAGGAAAATGCTGATCAGCTTTGCCTGATAGGTCACACTTCCCTGACCCCTCTGTCTATATGTTATGGGGCTCCATCTTAATGAGAGAAGTGGGGTTGAATGGGGAGAAGGGAGCCGGGGTTGGAGATCTAGTCAGTAGGCTCCCAGATGTGGTCACACTAGGCTCAGCCATAAGCACGGACCCTGAGCCTGAGGAGAGCTCAAGTTCAGCCACTGGGGTCAGCCCAACAGTGGGGCGGCTGGGAGAAGAGAAAGTCTGGTTTCCCAGAAGGCTCAGATTGTGGGAGCCCCTTGAAACCACATGGGCTGGAAGTGGCTGAAGGTGAGCCTGATCCCTCAGAAGCTCCCTCAGGGTCTCTTCAGGAACCAGGAGCCCCTCCATGGGGGCCCCAGTCACCATGCCCTGCACATATGAGGAGGGTCTTAGTGGCCCGTCCTTGACTCCAGGGGCTGCTGTGGCACCCGAAGTCCTGATGAAGGCAGCAATGACAGTCCCGGGTGGCTGAGAGCTGGGCCCTGCCACGCCAGCCCCTGTGACGGAGGGTGCTATCTGATTGATGGAACGGTTGGCCCCAGTCAGAAGTTGGGGTACGCCACTGAGAATCAGTGGAGTTCCTGGTGCTGCCACCTGGCTCTCTTGGAAGCTGGTATTCAGTGGGAAGGAGGCCTGCAAAGTGAAGGTGTCCTTGAAGGTTGAGGCAGGTGGGACACTCTGGAGAACGAGGTGGGTTGAAGCAGTAGCACTAGCAGGAGGGCCACTGGTGAGCACGGTGGTCAGGGGGATTGTCTGCAGGGTCAAGGCCGAGGCTGACCCCACGGGGGCCACTCCTAGGTGGATGTTGCTGGGCACTGAAGACACACTGAGAACAAACAGAAAACAAATTTGGTTAAGGCAGGAGGCATCTCCCAGCTGGCTAGGGAGGCAGGCACAGGAGGAAAGGAGCTGAAGATGTTTTATTTCTTCATTTTTGTTTTGACTAATGTTTATTGAGTATTTGGTATAGGTCAAAGATGCTCAGAGTGATTGACATGCAGTATTTTTTTCTCAATTTTCAAAATAGCCCACAGGTTGAGTAAGATTAATCATCTGATTTTACAGCTTGAGGAAACTGAGGAAACAGAGAGGTCATGTCCCTTGTCCTAGATCATATAGCTAGTTAATGACAGGGGCTCCCACCTAGGCTTTCAGACTCCAGAGCTTATTCCTCACTGCTCCACTCTACTGCCTTCTCTCTCAGAAGAGCATCTCAATGACACATGCCAGCATAGTCAGAGCTACATACACACAGCCCAGACAAAGCCCAACCCTTTTCAGGGAAAATTGGAAGTATTCATCATGGACAAGAAGTATGAAGAGCTCTCTGGGAGGGTCTGGAGGGCTTGAGGAAAGAAGAGTGAGTGTCCCAATAACATTCTCTATTGCCTCCTCTTTCTTTCTCTTCTTTCTTTCTTTCTTTCTTTCCTTCCTCCTTCCTTTCTTCCTTACTTCTTTCCTTCCTTTCCTTCTTTCCTTCCTTCCTACTTTCCTTCCTTCCTTCTTTCTTTCTTTCTTCCTCTCTTCCTCCCTCCCTTCTTTCTTTTTAAATCTTCAACTAAGGATGTGGGTTTTTGTTTTTTAAGTTTTTGTTTATTATTTTCAGAGAGAGGGGTAGGGAGAGAGGCAGAGAAGGAGAAAGACATCAATGTATGATTGCCTTTCACCTGCCTCCAGCTACGGACCTGTCTGGAGACCTGGCTTGCAACCTGGTTCTGTGCCCTGACTGAGGAATTGAACCAGTGACCCTTTGGGTTCGCAGGTCAGCGTCTTATCCACTGTGCCACCAGCCAGGGTGAGGATGTGTTTTTGTATTGATTTTAGAGAGAGAGGAAGGGAAGAGAAAGAAACATCAATGTGAGAGAGAAACATATATTGCACAGGTGTCAAACTCATTTTCACCAGGGCAACATCAGCCTCATGGTTGCCTTCAAGGGGCCGAATGTAATTTTAGGGCTGTAAATAAATAAATATAACTACTCCTTAACAGTTAAGTCGGCCAAGTAGAAACAAGGTTCTGGGCCAGATAAAATAAGATGGAGGGCCGGATTCGGCCTGTGAGCCTTGTGTTTGCCACCCATGATATGTTGGTTGCCTCCCACACGTGCCCCGGCCTGGGATCAAACCTGCAACCTTTTGGTGTACAGGGACAACACTCCAACCTACTGAGCCACCCAGCCCACAGCTGTTGCCTCTTTTTGTAGAGTGGGGGAAGCTTAGGACAGGCCCAAATGTGGAGGGTCTGGGTGGCTCCTTGGGGAGCCCTCTAAGGTAAAAAGGAACAGCCCCAGCTGGAAATGAAAGTGCCCCAGTTCAAGTGCTGGCTTTGCCATCACTTTCGTGTGTTACCTCAGGCAAGTTGCTTTTCCTCTCTTGACCAACAAGTGCCTTACTGACTTTCCAGGGATTCGTGAGGGTCTCAGGGGATCAGACACACAGCAGAGCTTTGCAAGAAGCTGAAAACTGCCCCCAACTCGAAGTACTATGGAAAGGCTAATAATGACCTGGGTGCCCTTACCTCACAGCTTTGGTGAGTTTAGCGTGGCCCTCTGGTGGAGAGACAAGCACAGTGGAGGTAGTGGGGATCTCCTCATCTAGAGGCGGTCCCAATTCCAGACTTGCAGATGGCTGCAGGCCAAGCTGCTGCACCTTTGGCTTTTCCCAGGGAGGGCTGCCCTTGCCCTGGGGAGCAGCTCTGGATGAGACCCTGGAGCTGGCTCGCCGGGTCGTGTTGCCAGAGGAGGTGGAGGCCTTCGGGGATGAGGCTTCACTTTTCTCATCCTCATCTTCGATCACCACCAGGTCCTTGGGCATCTCTTTAAACTGGTACACCAGCCTCTGCCCTTCCACTTTGGCAAGGATGCCCCTCTGGTAGTAATATCTGGGGGGAAAGGAGTGAGGAGTTAGGGACATACTGCCCCACATACTCCAGTGCAGGGCAAGCATGAAACGGAGGCTGCCCAAGGGCTAGACGGCAGCTCAATGACAAGGGTAATGGACAAGGCCAACTCTTACACTTGGAAGACTTTTATGAAACTTCTGAGACCTCCCCCAGAGGGCTCAAAGAGTCCATGAAAGAAGTTTCGAATCCCACCCCACCCCCCTGCATTGGAGCAGAGGGTAAGTAAAGGCTGAGAGAAGATGGATGGTGGGTGCTTCTGCAGTCTTGCAGCCTGAGACACCAGCTGCGGGTCACTCTGACCCACCTCCCTAGGTCCCTGGCTTGAAAGATGTACACAAAGGCCTTTTGGGGATGAGAGGCCCTAAAATGGTCTTTTTGTGTCAAAAGAGAGAAAGTTATGACAGAGCTGCAAGAGGGGTGGGGGGACTGTTCCCTCCAGAGGGGGGTCTGGGGAGTGGGCTTAGGAGCAAGCAAATGGGAACATTAGGAGACCCTACAGCTGTACAACCTTCTTTGCACATAAGGAAGAGCTTGGTGACTCCCCCAGGGCAGGGACCCCCAGAAGCACCTACCTCAGTGCCCTCCCCATAGTCTCATAGTTCATGTCAGGCTTGTTTTTCTGTTTCCCCCATAGCTTAGACACAGCTTTGGAGTCCACCAGCTTGAAGATGCCTTTCTCTCGCTGTGTCCACTTGATGTACTTGGGGCAGGTGTTCCTGTCCTGCAGCAGCGCCAGGAGGAACTCCCACAGGTAGATGGTGTTGCCTAAAGAGGGGGCAGGTGGTGAGGGGTGGTGCAGGTACTCTGGCTCCCTTCCCACTTCCCCTGACTCCCAGTCATACCTTTGCCATCCTTAGATTTCTTCCGTATGGGGATACTGGGGTCAGTGACAGGTGAGGTACTGCGGTTGGCCTTTGCCTTCCGGACTGTAAGGAAAAGGTGAGAGCAAGATAAGGCTGAACCCATGGCAAGCACTAAGGGCCAGACTCCTGAGAGGGAAGGCCTGAAGCTTACGAAGATGGGTGCAAGCAAGGCAGAAAAGCAAGAGCCCAAGATCATTCGCCTTCACCTCAGCCCTCAGGTACATGCACCTGCCCAATATTCCACCCTCATTTTCAGAACCCCCAGATTGACCAGAATGCCACTACTGTGTCGGGCAACGTGGTGCTTGCACATGAGTCGCTAATAGGTCAGAATCCGCCTAACCTCATTTCTGAAATGAGAAGGCAGCCTAGAGGTGTGACTGTTGTGCAGGTAAGTGCAACACTGGGGTTTTGGTTGCCATGCTGACAGGCAGTATCAACCAGCCATCACCCAAGTAAATTAGTAACAGTGGGGCTTGGGAAAGCCCAAAGTCCTCTCCCATATATGGCCTCGGCTCCCTGCGTTCCCAGAAGGAAGATAAGTGCACAAAACACACAGCAGAGGCCCCCAAGGGGCCAGGGACTGGCCAGGGGGCCAAGCCTGGTGTCTGAACACCTAGCCTAGAATTCAACCCATTGGGATCATCACTTTTGGAAAAGTTGCTGTCTATGCTGGGCAGACAAGAGTGACCTGGGAAATGTCAGGCTTTGGGGAGGCCAGCTTTTACCAAAGGGACACCTTTTCATCCATCTTTGCCATACCAGACAGCTGTCCTCTTAATGTGTCTTTGAGCCTCCACCCACTCACCTCTATGGCCTCCCTGACCATCCCTCTCCTGCCACCCACTCCCTTGAAGACACACACACACACACTTTCTCCTTCTTGTTCTCTCTTACTTCTCTTCTTTGACTTTCCAGCCTTCTTGGCACCTTCCTCTCCATGGACCTTCTGCTGCAGAGGATGTTCCTCCTGGTCACCAGGGTCATTAGCCCTGTTGAGGGCACTGGGCTCAGAGACAGGAAACAGGTAGTTGGGCAGATTTGTGGCTGGAGCAGGGTCTGAGTCTAGAAGAATCTCGGAGGTGTTGACTACAAAAGAAAGGCCAGAGAATGGTGGGCTCCTGGGGAGGGCAGAGGTGCTATTCCCCTCAGCCCAAGCACAGCATGCATCTGAAAACGCCTTCTGTGTTTCACCCCATGAGGAGAGGAAGTATCTGCAGAGTTGTGGGCATGAGATGGCCCCAATCACAGCTGCCACATTTCGAGCATGCTGCTGGGGAGTGGGGAAGTTCCAGGTGACACCCAAGGTAAAGAGCCACCCTCATTTTTATACCTGGAAGGGGCCTTAGAAATTATGTAGTTCAATTCCTCTGCTTTCCTGATGAAGAAGCTACCAAGTCCCAGACATGGCAAGGATCAACCAATTAGGGCATAAATAAGTGGAACAAGTCTCTGTCTCTCTGTCTCTCTGTCTCTCTGTCTCTCTCTCTCTTTTCCTTCCTCCCCATCTCTAAAATCGATTTTTTTAATTTGGGGAGAAAAAGTCACCCTGACCACCTTCTTCTTGTCTGTGGTGCCCTCTGGCCCCTTCCTGTTCCAGTCACAGCTCAAGAGTGTGTTTACCTGTATGTCAGTGAGTGTGGGTACACATGCCTGTATGCACAAGTGCCTGAGAATCCAGTACATGTATATGATCCTGTTAAATGGTATTTTGTGTTGCTTTGAGTTAAGGCACTGGGGTTCACACTTACAGATCTGCTTCTCATCCAGGGTATTGTTAGGAGACTCAACATTCAGCAAGACTTCAGTGGTTGACATGGTTTGTGAGGTTCCTTCATTTTCATCTGGTTCCAGGTTCCATGGTAGAGGAGAGAAGAAAAGTTATCTTAGGGCACAGTGTAAGGGGTATAGCCATAACCAGGGCCAGCCCAGAAAATAATGCTAAGGGGCCAAAGGAGAGCCAGGAAGGGGTCAGTGGACCTCCTACCCTAATGCTCCACCTTCTCCATACACCCACTCCAGTTATCTCCACTCCTCACTGACTCCCTCCCCATCTCAAAAAAATCATGAATCCATTTAGATGGCTTCCTCTATGAAGTGGTACTATCTATTGTTTGTCCTAACCGCCCCATCTAATTTCCAACTACTGGGGACCTTGCCTTTGCTGCATGTGTCACTATAGGCCATTGTGTGTAGGCTACTGTTCCCTGAAGACAGACCCTTTCCCCTCCACACTTTCCCTGCCCATGAAGGGGACTGACCTGCCAACATAAAACTACCCTCCAGGATCTGATCCTGTGTCATGCACAAGGTCCTGTCCGCTATGACGCCATTGTGAACATCGTCCAGCTCCAGTCCTGAATACAGATGCAGTAATTCGGGGTAGGGTACCTGCTCCACAATCACAGCTGGGAATACTGAGGGGTCTTCCAGCTGTAGAGAAGAGAGGGATATGGTTCAAGACCCACCCCCATGTTACAGGAAGCCATTCCTACCAAAATTTGGCCCTTCTTGTAATTCTTAATTCTTAAAACCCTCAGAAGCTGTCCTTTGTATAAGATGACATTGCTCTGGGTCCAATCTCATTAGGTGATTGAGTGCTGGCCTCTGAACACAAAGGTTGCTGGTTCAATTCCCAGTCAAGGCATATGCCTGGGTTGTGGGCCGGTATCCCAGTTTGGGGCATGCGAGAGGCAACTGAGAGATTTCTCTTACACATTGATGTTTCTCTCTCTCTCTTTCTCCCTTCTCTTTGCTTCTCTCTAAATAAATAAAAAATAAAAATAATAACATACTAGAGATGGGTTATCTCTGTACCTCCTGCATTCAACCAAGGGAACAGTTTTAATTGGTTGTAGTTATGGGTTAATCCATGGCCAGTGTTGGTGGTCAGTCTATGGAAAGGGCTAGCTAGGTTGATTCTGAGGCCAGTGGGAAAGAACTAGTCAATGCTAAAGGCAAGGGGTTTGATCTGTAGTCAGGTGAGAGACTCAGGCTACAGTAAGTGTTGGGTACCCAGGGTTAGGGGCTCAGATTGTGGACATCTTAGGGCTCAGTCTTTGGCAATGAAAATGGAAGATCAGGGGCATTATAAAGGTAGAAACATAAAGACTCAGTCACTGCCTGGATGGGGAAAAGTGTTCCAATTTCCAGTTTGATTCAGTGGATGCATGGGACACTGTTCATGTTAAGAGGGAACCCAAGAGGAGGAGGAACAAGTTTTTGGAGAAAGATAGGTGAGACAGTGGCTGGATATGGTGAGTTTGAGGGCCCCTAAAGATATTAAAATGGAGATGCCTGTCAAGGAATCAAAAATATGTGTCTAAGAGCTCAACAGGGTGGTCACTAAATCCCTTGGAGTGGAAAAAAATTATCAGGATGAGAAACTGATCCCTGGAGGACATGGTTGCTCTAAAACCAAACAAAGCTAAATTAAAAAGGAGTATGATCACAACTGTTTTTTAAAAACTCATGCATAGCCCTGACTGGTGTGGCTCAGTTGGTTGGATGTCATCCTGCAAATTGAAAGGTTGCCAGTTTGATCCTTGGTCAGGGCAACTGCCTAGATTGCAGATTCAGTCCCCTGTCAAGGAACCTTCTCACATCAATGTTTCTCTCCCTTTCTCCCTCCCTTCCACCCTCTCTAAAAACAAATAAATAAAATGTAAAAATAAACATTGTGTATAGAAGGAAATATGCCAGAATGCTCATAAGGATCATATTTAAGTTATGGGACTTTGGGTGATTTTTCCCCTTTCTTTTTAGTTTTCTGTATTTTTCAAATTTTTTTCCAAGGGACTGTTAATTCTCTCTTCATGAAAAAAGAATGAGAATGCTCAGTTCTGCCTAATGTTTTTGAAGGATCCAGAAGAATCAATATCAATAAAATGCCTTTGGGGTTGGCCATTGGGTAGTCACCCTGGCTAGGCCAATTTCAGGGAACTGCTGGAGTCTCGGGGCACATTGAAATAGATTGCAGACAGGACAGACTGAGGCAGGCTGTCAGGGGTAGTGATTAAGTCCGTAAAGTTAAGAACTGTCTGTCCAGTATGGCAGCCATTAACTATAGGTGCCTAAATATAAATGCAATTTTTTCAAGATTAGAAATCAGTTCTTCAGTTGTGCTAGCCATAATTCAAGTGCTCCATAGCCACGTGCAACTAGTGGCCCAATACTGGATAAGGCAAATATAGAACACTTCTGAGAACAATCTCAGAATATTCTACTGGATTGTGCTGAGACAGAACATGACTATCTGGGTTTGAAACCAAACTCTCCTACTTACTGGCAGTGTGACCTTAAGGAAGCTACCTAACCTTTATATACATTGGTTTCCTCATGCACAAAATTGGGGTGATAACATTATTGACCCCATAGGGTTAATTGGATCAACTGTATAAAGCAATTAGAACAGGGCCTAGAGCAGAGTAGGTTCTCATTGTTTTAGGTATCAGGGGCTTCTAGGAGATTGGTAACATTACATTTCTTAACCTGGGTGGTGAGTTCATGGGTGTTCTTTCTCTTTCTTTCTTCTTTCTTTCTTTTTAATCCTCACCTGGGGACATTTTTCATTTTTTTTTCATTGCTTTTTAGAGAGAGAGGAAGGGAGAGAGAGAGAGAACAACATCAGTGTGAGGGAGAAGCATCAATTGGTTGCCACCCGTATGTGCTGGGACTGGGGGATCTTACTGGTCAGGACTGGGATCATATGTGACTGGATAGGGGATTGAACCCACAACCAACCAGGGCCATGGGTATTCATTTTATAGTTATTTTTTCAATATATATCTATACACACATATTTATGCACTTTTTTGTATTCATGATACAAAGTTCTTTTTGCAATAAAAATTGTTTGCTAAAAAGAGTGAAAGAAAGGAGGTGAGAAGGTAAACACAGAGGGGTGGAGCCAGGGCTGGAGAGAAGAAAGGCCCCAAGAAGGTGGTATTTTGAAAGAGGTGGGTAGAAGAGAAGGATGGTTTTCTTTTATGGTTGAGAAGAAAGGCCTGGGAAGTGTGAAAGATATAAGAGAAAGAGGAGGTGATCAATGGTTTGGGGTCTTCAAGGAGATAGGAAAGCAGAGATTAGGTACAGGAGCAAGAGTTACCCTTGGAAGGAACAGGGATACTTTTTTCTCCCAAGCCAGCAGAAAGAAAAAAAGAACAGTGATGTTATCAATAAAAGGGATAAGGGAGGGAAACTGAGGGTGTCCTTGGCTTTGAGCTTCCCTGTGGATTGGAGGAGAGGCTGTCTGCTGAGCGTGCAGGAGCATGTGTGGGTTTGGAAGGTATAGGGTCGGGAGCTTCCATAAACAGGCTCTATGAAGAACAGAAACAGTTGCTGGGCAGACTAGAAACAAGTTAAAAATGACTAGTAGCATTTGGAACCCAGGTAAGTTTAGATGTTCTTAGGTCCTCCTCCCATGATGCTTTCTACAAGGTTAGGCACTGCAAAGGTGTTCAATAAAACTGAGTAACTTGAGGTAAGACCAGGTTGGACAGAAAGCACGTGTGCTCAAAGTCCACTAGGGGGCAGCCCTTTGTAGTCTTCAGGACTGGACCAAGTTTCCCATCTTAAAGAGGATTTAGGATAGAAAGCATCAGAATTAGGCTGAGGTACCCTTCCAGATAATCCAGCTGGATCTCCTCTTGGTGAAGATAGGGAGATGGCAGCCAGCCAGAGAGGGTAAGGGACAGGACTGCGGCCAAACTGGGATTAGACTCTCGGCTGTTGACTCCTAATCTTCCATTCCTTCTGCTATACCTACCTGGCCACCTCTTTCTTCTTCATTTCATGGAAATGGGGGAGTGGAGGGTGGTGATGAGGGTACCAGGACACTATCCTAAGACAGTGCATGAAAAACGTTCTCTCTTAGCCCCAGTGCAGGGCAAGGTATGGAGTGGTGGACACCCAAGTGCCAGAATTTTGTCCTATTTTCCCACTTCCTCCCACCAGAAGACTCCATTTCCAGTTTATCTGGAATTTCAGATCAAGGCGATTTTGGAGGGGTTCACCAACCAGGCTAGGGGCATGAGTCTGAAGATGCTAGGGTCTGAACTCTACCCTGCGGTTCCAGGTGGCAGTGCTCACTCTTGCTATGTGGTTGTCCCAGCAACTTTCTCACTGGGACACTAGGGGTGAAGGGAAGTGACTGAAAATGCATAGGAAGGTCAGTGCACAACTGTGCATCCAGCCCATGTTGCCGCCTGGCCAACAGCTCAGCTGGTCTATTTAACAGCTGCTTGGCTGACTTAGTGACTGCACGTGCCCTGTAATTGCACCAGCAACCAGCTCAATAAATGAGCTCCCGATGATTACTGACTAGCTGACACACAGTCTGGCTGGCAAGCAGGCCCAGTACCCTGAACCTAGTAGGTGCTTAATCAATACTGTATTTGCTGACTGGCCAGCCGACCAGCCTACTGGCTCACTGACTGCCTGCCTGCCTGCCCGCCTGTGTCTATCTGATTGTCTGTGCTGGCTGACTAAGCTCTGTTCTCTGCGTCTGTACCTGGTGTATATCATCCATCCCGTTGCTTGCAAACTCAAAGATCAGGTCACTAGGCTGGAGGGTAATAGCCATACTGTCTTCTCAGAGCTCACAGCAGGATTCACAGGGCCCTCTGGAGCTGTGAGATTTTCTTGACGAAGAGATGCTCAGGGCCTGCACCTCAAAATCACCGGAGAATAGAGAATGTAGAGAGCTGGAGTAGGTGGTGGTCTAAGTCAGGTTCAAGGCTGCATGCTGGGCCCGGCCAACGACAGGAGTGACCTAGAGAGAAGGGAGAGGTGAGGGCCATGAGTAAGTTCCCTTCCTTGAGCTCTGTTCCCAGGACAGCTGATGAACCAAAGGGACCCTGCCACACCAGGGCAGACTGCCGGAAGAAGGATGGCTTAAAAGGGAAGGCAGTGAGAGAAGAATGGGGAAGGAGAAGAAAGGAGCCAGGAAAAGAAAGAGGGGGGAAAAGGAAGTTAACTGAGTCATCTCCAGTGGGAAGTGGCCAAGCCTCAGTGCCAGTCTAAGTCACAAGCATTTGCACCTGAGCTGGCCCTGACAATACGCAACCTCCCACCCTCCCTCCCCTCCCCCACTCCTCTGGAGAAGGTGACTGATATGGGGACTTTGGTCTCTCTCCACCCAGAACATTAGTCTCCAGGGTGTGGTCATAGGGAAAAATCAAGGCCTCATGGATCGGGCAATAGCATGAAAAAGCCTAAAATTCCCTTGGCTTGGGAAAGAATCTTGTGTGAGGGGGTGTGGGTGGGGACAGGGGGGTATAAAGGGTGCTCTTTTAAACGCTGCTCAGCTCCGTTTACCTTGCGAGTGGGAGTCCCTTAGCTCTGAAGGGCAGAGTCTACAGAGGAAGTAATGTCTTGCTGTGAGGCTTGTGCTGTTAGCGTGACCCTGCTTGTGGCAGTGGGACTCAGATACAGCCACGCCTTCAAAGAGTCCGGAGTCAGGGCTAGGTGGGCCACAAGTTCTGCGCACTCATCACCACCCTGGCTGCCGCTACCGCCGGACGGAGGATGGCCTCTGTGCCGGTTGTGGGTTTGTGTTCTTGGTTCAGCTTTGCTTTCAGTTTCAAGACTGAACTGTCACCCTGGGAACTTGTGAGGAGAGCCCCAGCTGGGGGAGGGGCCCAAGGAACCTTGCCCATCCTCCAGGGCTGGCTCAGGGGCCCTCCTTTTCCAGGAACTTCGTCTGCTGTAGCCCACACGTCGCTCTTATCCCTGAAGGCCTGAAGGCCTCTCTTGCGCACAGTCTTTACCTCAGGCGTTCGCCAAGGCACCCGGGGGCTCCAACTGTTTCCTGTGCTTGCTGTGTTTGTACATGATGTCTACGGCCCCACCCATGGCTGCCTTTCAAGGCCTTAACTCCTGCTCCCAGGTCCCTACTGCCAGTCTACTCTGCTCCTCCAGTCCTGAACAGTTGGGCTTCTCCATATTCAGGTGCCCTTAGTGTTCTGTATACACACACACACACACGCATATATATATATATATATATATATGCGTGTGTGTGCTGGGTCTAGAGACAGCCTCCTGGCTGGAAAGAAATGAGGAACTTTAGAGATGGGCAAAGAGGAGGAAAGGGCGGGGGGACCACGGGTGACCTCCCTAATGACCACTCTCCCCCACAGGAGACACCCAGGCTTCTCCCACTTCCTTTCCGTTAGCCCACAGGGCTGGCTCCACCCTCTCCCCACCCCCATTCTCATCCCCACACTTTTCCACCCACCCCCCAAAAAACCTTTGAGAAGTCACTCAACTCATCCTCAAGTTTGAATTTCCCTCTGGGTGACTGAGAGAATAATGCCTGCTATAAGACAGAGAGGAAGCACGGGCAAAACCATGGTCCTCGCCTGAGTTCCACCCCACCCCTCCCCACCTGACCCTGCTTGTGACCCGGTCTCCTGTGGCCTAAGAAGCCTCTCAAGGCCATTTATGCTCAGAAGGTCTTTCTCCCTGAGCCAAACTGCCCAAGGCCTGCATTCCACAGCTCCCTCTCACAGGCTCCGGGCAGGTTGTCTGCCCCCCAGGAAGCATTCTCAGAACTAATCAAACAACAAGCTATCACTTTCACCTAATCTTAGTTTGTCTACACATGACACTTCTGAAACTGCTGTGTCTGCTACCTCTCTTCCCCCAAGGGCCTTGGGCCTTCCTGCCATGGGTCTTCCCGCCATGGGCCTTCACTTCAGGTTTGCTCATCTCTTTGGCTTCTCTTCACAGGTAAGTATTTCATATTTGTGAGGTCACTGCAGGTGATCTCAGCCTGTGGAATGTCTGTGTACCTTCCTTACCCTCTCCATTAAGCAGTGTCTTCCTTGAAGACAGGGGCTGCTGTGTTGGTCATTAGTGAAACTTTAGTACCTTTCACTATGCTTGGCATGTAGCAGACACTCAATTTGTGTTTGTGGAACAAACATATGAATGAATGAATGAATGAATGAATAGTATTAGTTACTCAGTACAAGGGGAGTGTTTTATAGGCACTAAGTATGTCCATGTGTACACTGGGTGTGGGGCGGTTGTCATGCATTTTGGCTTATACGAGAATGAGAGGAATGTGTGCACTCTATGTGCATAACATCTGTATATTTTTGCATTGTCATTTACAACTCGAATTCGCTGTGTGTATGCAAACACATAAGAGCCTCTGTGTCAAAGGGCTGCCTTGCTCAGGCCCTCAGGGCAGCAGGCTCAATCATAAGTCCTCCCCACCCCCAACTCACACCAGCTCAAAGAAACTTTGGTGAAGGGGGATGAGGCTGCCACAGTCACTGCCCCCATCAAAAATTCAAAGACCTATGCTTCCCAGGGACAGAATGCCTACAGAATATGTATGTGGCCCATAGGTCCTTGGGGTAAATCTCACAAGGTCCACTGTGCTAGGGAGGTGGTAGGAGAGGGGAGGAAGCACATCTGCGTTGAATAGAACAACTGGCTATCAATACAAGGAGGAGATGTGTGTAATGAAAGAGACTAATCCAATTGCATTCTTAAGTGTCCACATGTCTGAGTCTCTAAATTAAGGGCTTGGTTGGAGCAGGTCTCACTGGCCCAGCAGCCACAGCTGATCCTGGCATCTCATTCTGCCTGAGCTTGAGCCTGAAGCTAAAGTGAAGGGCTATAGGGAGCAAATAGCTGTCCCACTTGTCCTATTCTTTTGGCTGAGGTTAAGATAACTGTCCCCCAACCCCTGCATGGAAACTTCCAGTCCAGAAAGTTTGGCCCCTCCCCCATCAGATGTTTGAGGATTTGAAAGTGAGAGGTGAAGAAGAGGCTCATTTGCATGTTAACCCACTCTCCCCAGCAGAGGAGCGAACAACCTCCCCAAGCCCCTCAAAATAACCTCCTTCTCCCAGGAACCTGAAACCAAAGAAGCCACCACCACAGATGGCCCGCCCTGCTGGAGGCCAGAGAGGCCCACACCAGGGGCTCCCCTCACCAGTGTCCCTAGAGGTGCAGTGGGATGCAGATTTGATGGCCCAGAGCCCTGGACACTGTCTTGCCAGCGAGTGGGGGATTAGGAGGTATGCACAGCCACTTGGCTTAAGGAATTGAGGTTCCTGGGAACCCTTAGTAACTGGCAGTGAATTCCCTCCTACCCCCCACTGCACTCCATTACTTCACCAAAGTCTGCCCCCTTCACTCCCTTGGAGGCCCTGGCTCCCAAGGCCTGTCCCACTTGGGCTGAAAGCAAAGCCTCTGTAAGAGCATATGGCTTCTAGATACAGTGCGTGGGCGTGTACGTGCCACAGGAGGGAGCAAGCAAGTGAGGGCGCCCAAGTCTCAGGCCTGCAAAATGCACACCTCTGGCTCTCTGTGGTTCTGACTGCATTTCAAAACCAAAATAGCAAAATAGAAGTGGTTTGGTCTGCTCCTGCGTCACCACAGCTGGGTGTTGGTGCAGACGTAAAGACCCTTTCTGGGGCTGTCATTGGAACACGTCAAGCAGGGCTTAGCACCCACCCATCTGGGCCTCCTCTACAGGAAACAGCCCCTATGTGAAAGCCACGTCCACAGCCTCTTAGTGTGAGTTTAAATCTACACCCGTTCAGCTGAGCCAATGGCTCTCACCAAATTGCTAGTAACACCCATGGCATTTTCACACATGCCAGGAAACATGGGGGCCAGATGATCAGCTGGGCCACAAAGCAGAGTTCTCCTCCAGTTACTTGTCCCCTCTGAGCCAGCTCTTACTCCTAAAATACCCGGTCCCCCATGAAACCTTTCTGGAATTCTCTGGAAAGGAAGTGACAATTTCCTTCATGCCATTTCCCACTCCCTCAACACTCCTCCCCCATAACCACAAACAAAATGGAAACTACCCCAGAAACAGCTGTACCCTCCAGTGAAAAACAGCCCCTCCTCCAGCTAATAATCATCCAGCAATGAAGCTACATTCTGTACCACATGACCAGTGGCATGTATTTAAGAGACAGAGGGCCTGAGTCAGGGAGCCAATCTCTAGCCACGGGTAGAACAGAGCTAACCCATCTATAGAATTCCCACACAATCTTTGCTCAGATCACCAGCTGAACTCTCCTCCTTGAGCAAATGCGCAGTGAAGGGGCCTCACCCACAGCTATTTTGTCAGCTCCTTTTCTATTCCTTTCTTTCCACCACCCCCTCCACTTGAGATGAAATCAGGAAGAGGGAGGGAAAAGTAAGTGTTTTGCAAACTCTGTTGGTTGGGGTTTCTCTGTGCTTATTTATAAGAAACTAAGTTTCCTTCCTTGATCCTCAGTCACTGCCTGATTCCAGTGTAGAGCTTGTCACAGCTCCAGTGGTGAGGTAGACCCAGAGCTCTTCTCCAGCTGCTCCCTGACCTTTCTCAGCTCGTTTTGTCCCTACCTTCCCAGGCCCTGAGCTCTCCCAGTGGAGACAGCAGGCCACAGGCAGGGATGTCCCCTTGTCTTTCTCCAGGAGACTCACCAGCCCACCCACCGTGTGTGATATATCCTGTCCAGGTTGAGGGAAGAAAGGGTAGCCCTTTCTTGGCTGCATGTCAACAAAATAAGTGACCCTGGACAAGTCAGCCATCTTCCTTGGCTGCAGTATTTGTTACCTTTAAAGTGGGTGAGGATTGAGGGTAACTCAGGCTTAGCAGATGCTCATGAGGAAGGTGGTGGTAGGAAAGCACTTTGAAAATTAAAAAGCACGCAGCCTAATGATAAGTTTTAAGTGACCTCCAGAGAGCACTCTGGAGGGGGACTGGGGACCCCACGAAGTCCCCTACAAGTCCCCCCTCATTGGTTCCAGAACATAGACAGGGTGGGGCTGGAGGTTTCTAGTTGTTGGCTAGGAAGGGGCTGGCTCCTCGCCTGGGTTGGGGGGGTCCCGCAAGGAGCAGCAGGCTTTTGTGGTTGGAGGAATGCTCCCTGTCCCCTGTCCTCACCACCTTCACCCCACCCCAGCCCTTTGGGTTGTGGTTATGTGGCAAGAAGAGCGCTACAGAAGCCCAATAGGAGAGAAGGGTGGGGGAGGGTGACTGACAAAGGGAACCTATTTCCTCAGCTGCCTTCTCAGGGGCCTTGCCTGAGCAAACCCAAAGAGCACCCCCTGGAGGTATCTGTGGCCACCACATCCTCCTCTCATACTCCAGAGACAGCAGAGACAGACAGGAGGCGGAGGGGCACTAAACTTTTCCGTGAAGTAAAAAACAAGCTAATAGCGAGGAGAACACACTGCAGGAAAGGAGGCAAGGCCAAGTCTGAGGTGGCTACTGAACCCTAGTATGGTAGCCTGCCAGCTAGATCCTAGATGGCAGCCACAAATCCCAGCAGATCATAAAAGACATAGAGATTCTGACAAACAGATCCATCTTTGCCTCAGAGTTTAGTCAGATCCCCTTTCTCTTCTGTAAAATGGGGACACCTCCCATAGCTCAAGGGATGGTTGTGAAAAGTCAGTGAACTAATGTAGGTGAAAACTGTTATGTCCCAAACATGTTTTTTAATCTCCTGGTCTGATTTGTGACTTTTTGACTAGGGTCACTCATTAAGGAGTCAGCATATCTTTACAAACAGGAAGAAAGGGAAATGGAGATGGTGGGATGAAATGAAGAGAGGGAAGACATAACCAACAACCATAAAAATTATGGTAGAGAAGGGAAACCAGCTTGACTGTGGAGAAGAGAGGTGACTCTGGTCAGGGAAATCAGTTGGATAGATGCCTCGAGATCCACCAGGCAGCAGAATTTGAAAATATGGAAAGCAACTGGGAGTTACTGTGGATACTTGAGCAAGGGAGAGGCATGGAGCAAGCATTTCTTTAAGGAGATTGGTTTGGTCTCATATATGAGTAGAAGAGATGAAAGAAAACTGGATTGGTCAGCCGCAATACAGAAGGTGGACCCCAGAGCCCCCTGAAGGAGAAAGATGACAGTGAATGGGGGAATACAGTAGTTGAAGGAACGCCAGGTTGTATACACTGTTTTGTTTTGTTTTGTTTTGTTTTGTTTTGTTTTGCAGTAAAAATGTTAAGAGATATGAAGTAGGGAAATAAAGCAAGAAGCTGAGTTCAGCTTGGATGTTCTGAAGTTGGGATTATCTCAAAAAACCCAGGGTTAATGATGGAGAAAAAAGACCCAGAGAGTTATTTTATTAAACACACACACACACACACACACACACACACTCACACACTGGCAAGAAGGGCCTCAAATGGCCTTCACCCCTCAAAGAAGCAGGCTTGGCCTGGTGAGGCAAGCAATCCGAACACAATACTGTGGGAGAAAGTTGTATGTGCTGAATGAAAGGTGACTTTGAATGGCACACACCTCACCACTATCCCCAAGAAGGCTGGCTTGCTTCTGTGGAGGCCTGGGTGGGGAAAGAGGGAGGGAACAGAAACACTGACCAGTGACTAATTCACTCCATTACTAGGTTTTTAAGAACCTGGGGGTAATCTGTGATTTGGCAGTGACAGAACAGTAGGTCAGATAACTTTCAGAGAAGGAACAGTGTTCTTTGTCAAGGCCTTTGCTGGTTCCTGCCCTAAAAACTGAGGCACAGGCTGCCTGCTCAGATCTGGGACTCCCCCAGGCAGGAGGGGCCAGGCTGGGCTCACTGCTGCGGCTCTGGAGCCCATCCAAATTTCCACCCCTGGTCACATCCAGGGGAGGGTGCAAAAAGATGAGATGGAAAGATGGCCTAATGGTGGGGGTGACATGAGTAGACAGAGAGGGCAGCCTTAGCTCTGATGTGACCATGCCCTTCCAGGGGGTCTCCTTCTCCCTCACCCACACTGCTGAAAGCCTCCTGTTGCCTCAGAGTCCCAGGATATCCAAGTTAAAAGGGATTTGAAAGATCCTCATATGCATCCCTCTTATCATCCAACTGCGGGCACCAAGTTCTCCGGGGAGAAGTGACTTGCTCAAGGTCACCTGGCTAGTTGCTATGGCTTCCTTCCTCCCCTCCTCATTGTCTCTCGGTAGCCTCAACCAAACCAACCATTTCCTCTGGTAAGAACGAACAGCAGCCAATGACCCAGAGCTGGCAAATAACAATGAGGCCACGCATGTGCTAAATACACTGAACTTTCACAGCAACTTCCCCACCTCCCTGCCTTTGTTCACACTGTCCCCTAGGCCTGATATGTCTGTCTCCAATTTCTGTGGCTCCAGTCCCCACATGGTGGTCAATATCCAAAGCAAATGCCTTAACCTGCTTCCTCCCCATCTGGTATATTCTATCCTCCTCCTCCTAACACCTTAGCCTGACTTTTCAGACAAAAGCAGGGCTCAAAAACTATGTACACGTGCCAAACTCAGGGTGCTGTCTATTTTTGTATAGCCTACTAGCTAAGAATGGTTTGTTACATTTTTAAAGATTGGGGGTAAATATCAAAAGAAGAATACTATTTTGTGCTACATGGGAAGTACACGAAGTTCAAATTCCAGTGTCCACAAATAAAGTTTTATTTATGCTCATTTATTTACACATTGTGGCTACTTTTGTGCATTATAAGTTGAATCGTAACAGAGTTTGTATGGGCTACAACGCCTACAATATTTACTATCTGGTCCTTCGCAGGAAGTTTGCTGACTCCTGGCCTAAAGGCTTCACTCCCCTTCGGCGTGAATAGATTAATCTTGCAAGTTCATTTCTGAGAAGAATATCACAGAGTATTCAGAAGCGCTGAGAGGGAGGTGTGGAACACCAAGTACAAACTTGGCAGCTTCTCATCAGAAAGTCCTGGCCTTAGCTCTGCCCATGGTGTGACCTTGAGCAAGTCACTTCTGTTTTTGGGTCTCTTGTTTCCTCAGCTGCACAATTAGGGGATTGGACTGCATGGTCTAAAGTCCTTGTTAGCCCTATGATTTAGAGAACCCTATGATTTACAGAGTCAGCAATCTGTTGCATTTCCAACTCACAGTTTCGAGCACGCACAGTCCTGATAATTTTCTCTCACAAGAGCTGACAGAAGGTTCCCCTGCCCAGCTGTGGTTTTCCACTGCCACCACAAGCCCCCTCGCTCCAAACTCACCTGCCCCACTCCACCCTTCCCTTCTGCTGACCTGTCTGCCCTTCTCTGAGAATTCCTCTCCTTGCAACATGAAAATGGCTTCCTCTGAGGGAGTGTCTTCCCCAGCCTGGTTGGCTGACAGCCTCCATTTTTTTTTTTGAAGGGGTGGAGGCAAGAAAAGAAGGGCTCTCAGCTCTCTCTCCCCAGCCTCCCAGGCCCCACAGCCTACAGGCAGGAGGTAAGGCCAGCTTTCTCCGCAGCCCTGCTCTGGCAGAGGAAACAGCCCCTCTCTGCCACTTCCTGTCCCAGGGGTTTCAGCAGTTTCCCCTTCAGGGCCTGCTGGCCCTCTCAGCCCCACCCCTGCCCCACACAGGTCAGAGAGTACAGGGAGGGGAGGGGCCCTTAGGGACAGTGGGGAGGATCCTTCACAGGAAGGCTGAGGAGACAGCTGTCTACGCTAGAGGACGCCCCAGCAGCTCCTCTGCTAGCCCGCTTGGGCTGGAGAAGCAGGGGCCTCTCCTGTTAGCAGGTGAGTAGAGGTGAATGTATCACTTTACCTACCTATCACCTTGGGGACAGAGTGAAGCTGGCCTTAGAAGCCTGGATAAGAAACTGGTGAGGTCAATGTCCATCTGGGCTGAGGACCAGCCCTGGGTGGCTTCAAATGGAAGGGCAGGTTGAAGCAAGAGCCTGGGGAAAGTGGCCAACAATGGGGGTTAATTGGAGGAGCAGGTGGCACTGAAATCGATGTCACTTCATAAATTTGCACCAATTTGTTCCCAGAACCAATGGACAGAGACATCAATGGAGAACAAAGTATTATATGTGGGTCAAGGCCAGTGGCATTTTCTGGGTGATGGAACAGGAAACTATCGCATTCCACAGCCGAGGCCGAGTTGGTGTGGTCACGTCCACTTGTAAATACCTCCTAGATGTCCTTGTTAGGTAGGGCTCCTGGCAGTGGCACTGTGCGCCTGTGAGGAATCCTGCAGGCAGGTGAGCATCTCTGCCAGGCCTTCCTAGGGCAACAGATCAGAGTAGGAGCTCAAGGCCCCGGACTTTGGCCAGGTTGCCAGTCCTCCTGAGGACAAGTTAAAAATCCATGATGATAGTTCTAGAAGACTAGATGCCTGGGAGGAGGCCTAGTAGTGAGTGGGTAGATACCATCACCTTGGCCTCCCTGTGGTAACACTGTTTCATCAGGTTCAAATAGTAGTTAGAGAAGCTTCCTAGAATTGATGGTTCTGGGTGAGCCAACCAAAACATGGATTCTCTCCTCTCGTGCCTTTGGTCAATGGTCCTGCCCAGCCAGGCCTCCTGTTAAAAGAGCAGAATCCACCCTGGCTGGTGTGATTCAGTGGATTGAGTGCCAGCCTGGGAACCAAGGGGTCTCCAGTTTGATTCCCAGTCAGGGCACATGCCTGGGTTGTGGGCCAGGTCCTCAGCTGGGGGCACGCGAGAGGCAGCCACACATTGATGTTCCTCTCCCCCTCTTTCTCCCGCCCTTCCCCTCTCGGTAAAAATAAATAAATAAATAAAATCTTTTTTGAAAAAGAGCTGAATCCCATTTTTCCTCTCCCCACTTCCTCCATACCCCTCAGGGCAAGTAGAATCCAGCACCGCAGTGATAGGGCCCTATCAGCCCTAAGAGCAGTGCCTGCTCCATGCAAGCCTGTTTCTCCACTTCTGTGAGTTGCAGTAAAGACTGCTTCACAGCTGGTATGCAGGGTGCCAAGGAAACCTCAGAGATGACATCTGGATGTGCACCTTGGCTCCTGCCAGCCCCTCCCAACATCTGCAGTCCAAACCAAAGGCCAGGGTTTGGTTACAAGCCCAACTCAAAGTTGGTGGCACGTGTTTGGAAAGCATATCTGGATGGGGAGGAGGGAGTGCAAACGGGTGAGATCAGTGCCAGCTCAGGACCAGCGCTTTCAGAGTTGGCACCCATCTGAGCTAGTGCTGGGCCAGAGATGGCAGGTGTGGCCACTGTGGCCTCAGCCATGGGCCTGTTTGGGGAGGGACAGAGGGATGTGGGTATTTTTCTAAACATGAGCAAGATTTTCTTTTGTGCCTTCTGATATCTGTTCAAGTTATTCCCTCTGCTTGTAGGGAAGGGGGCCAAAGAGTAGGAATTACAGGGTGACAGGATGGAGCACAGGGAAGGCAGTTGGGAGTTACGTTCACTGGGTATGAGCTGTGGGGCTGGTGTTATGCCAAACACTTTACTATGTGTTCTTTCTCCTTCAATTTTTACAACGAAGTAGTTGGTCAATGGCAGAGCTGGGGTTTGAACCCAGGTTTATTTCCAAATATTTCGCTCTTTGTACTTCATTTTCAGTGCAATCTCTTTTGGTAATAATCCTGCCTTCATAGTTCCATTTAAGTAACAGACGTGCAGCCCAGAGAAGACTAGGTACATGATCCAGGTCACACTGCCCGTCAGGAATGGTGGCAGAATTCAAACCCAGGCCTATGTGAACTCAATCTCAAAGTTCATGCTTTTCCCACTGCCCCTGGCTGGTGAACATCTGCTCAGATCCTTAGTTCAAGGACTTGCTCACAACACCCAACTTTGAAGGCTCTATGATGCCCCTTCAACAAAAGCTTCTCAAGCCGGTGTGCCAACCCCCTTGGGGCCTCAATCTCAACCAAAGCTCCATATGATAAGTGAACCCTAACTTCCTGGGCCAAGTCTGTACCAAGATTGTGACAAGTTGAGCCCAGCTGCAGAGGAAGGGTATTCTGGAGCTGGAGGCTTCCAGAAGGCTGATGCTATCTATTCCTGTGCCTCAGGGGCTTACAGTTCTGGAGACTTCCTGGCTCCAGACCTAGAGTGGCCATGGCACGGTTCCTGCCCCATAAATATACACTTACTCTCAGCTCACACATATGGAAGTCTGAGTTCTTATCTTGGGGTGTTGGTTCACATGTTTATTCAAATGTTTATGTAAAGTTAGTCCTGAGCATCTCAAGGGCTTTGCTGGGTCCACCCTACTCTTTTCTGTGGTAGGGTCTTTTCATATCTGAAGTTCCCAGTAACCTAGGTTAGCCCATCTGCCTGAAAAATATTACCATTTTGTTTTTTAAATTTATTTCAAGGTTTCTTGGAGAATATGGTTTTATTTTTTTTTTAATTTAAAGATTGTATTTATTATTTCCAGAGGGAGGGGAAGGGAGAGAGGCAGAGAGGGAGAGAGACATCAATGTATGGTTGCCTTTCACCTGCCTCCACCTACGGATGTGGCTAGAGACCTGGCTTGCAACCTGGTTATGTGCCCTGGCTGGGAATCGAACCAGCAACCTTTGGGTTTGCAGGCCGGCACCTATCCACTTCACCACCAGCCAGGGCTGGGCCTCAGCTTTGAAGGGATAGTTGCTATAGAAGTGTTCTTTAAAAAAACAAAACAGCCCTGGCTGGTGGCTCAATGGATAGGTGCCTGCCTGCAAACCCAAAGGTTGCTGGTTCAATTCCCCAGCCAGGGCACAGAACCAGGTTGCAAGCCAGGTCTCCAGCCAGGTCCATAGTTGGAGGCAGGTGAAGGGCAACCAGACATTGATGTCTCTCTCCCTCTCTGCCTTTCTCCCTTCCCCTCTCTCTGGAAATAATAAATAAAATCTTTTAAAAAACAAAACAGAACTGAGGCCCATAGGTTGCCAAGGAATGAGGAGTGACTGCTAGTGGGTATAGTTTCTTTATGGGGTGATGAAAATATGCTAAAATGGATTGTGGTGATGGATATACAACTATGAGTGTACTAAAAGCCACTGAATCGTATACTTTAATTGAGTGAACTATATGCTATTGAACTATATCTAACAAAGCTGTAACTAAAAAATAAAAACCTGAGACCCCAGAAAAAGAGTAGCAGCTCACTCAGGCCACACCCAAGTTCATGGAGCAGCTCAGTCCAGACTCCAGGTGTTCTGCATTATGACTCTAGGGCTCTCTCCTCCTATCAGCCTTCCCATAACCCTAAGCAAGGAGAACTACTGAAGTTCATCAAGTATGCAAGGCAGGGCCAGCCCTTCATGTGAGAGCTGGCAGCTGGACCTAAAGCAACAGTGTAGGCAGCGGAAAGTGCCCTAGGGGTGGAGGCTTTAACTGGGGTCTGCCATGAGTATGGTGACACCTTTTTCTGGATTTCGGTGCCTTCATGTGTAAAGTAAAGCTGATGAGTTTAGTGACCTCTTGCAAAAGGCCCCGCCAGCTCTGAGATTCTAATTACAAAGCGCTGCAAGATGGAACAGAATGGCATGTCAGCTTAGATGGTTCTCGGAGTGCTGCGGGAGGCCTTGGACACAATTAGGTGTTTCAATTGATGCTCTTCACTGCTAGTGAGGACCAGGACTTTCTCATGAGTCAGATTCTCTAAGCCAATTCTCCTGCTGCCTTTCTCCATAGGGGTGGGTAGCTTGGTTTTGACTTCCCCACCAGCAGTGCTAAGTGGAAGAATAACCTATAATAGAGACCCATTGATCACGTCCTTTGGAGACGTCAGGAACCAGGTTCTTGGCCAGGGGCCCAGGCAGCCCCACCTTGTGCTGAGCTTGTCTCTGCAGTGGAGGGAGTGATTGCTGATGGCCACTGGTCTAGCCCCCGCTGGACAGGATGTTTCCACATCAAGGCCCACTTCCTGCAGCTAGGCCTGGCCTCCGGTTCCCCCCTTCTCCTGCCATCTGGTCGCTTGCCCTCTGCCCCCTCCCCTTGCTGGGTGTTTACAGGCTGCCTTATCAGCCTGGGGAATCTGGGCCTCACCCAGCCAGCTACCCCGCCCCGCCAGCTTGCCCAGGGCCCTACCTGCTGTGGTTTCGTCACTACAGGCACTTACAGTCTGGAGAGGCCCCCTCCTGTGCAGGCATGTGTGTGTGTGTGTGTGTGTGTGTGTGTGTCTGTGCCTGTGTGTCTGTGTGTGTGGTGGGGGTGTGGAGATGAAGGCTCCCTACCAAAACCTGAATATTCATAGTGCTTCATTCACCTTGCCCAAGCAGGGGGACAATATGCATTGTTCTTTCTACAATGTCATGTTTCTGTCTGAAGGCTACTGGGATAGGGATGTAGTGTTCAGACTGCTGAGGTGGCTCTTTGGCCTAGAGTGCCTCCTGGGCTCTTCTGTTCTCAGTCTCTAAGAGAAGATGGGGACAGCACTAGGCTGGAAGGCTCTGAGAAATCAGGCAGACTTTTCTTTTTTCAATAGCAGAGTATGGAATGAGGGGCTGCAAGCTGAGTGTGCTGGAGGAAAAAAAGCTGGAGAATCCACGGGCATTGCCTCCACCAATTCATGCCCAGACTCCAGAACCTCATGGGTTCCATGCTGTCTACATCCTGGCCTGGGATCTGCTCACCCACCCAACTACTGAGCAAGTCCAACAACCTTCTCCCAGAATACAAGGCTTCAATTTGAATCAAGGAAAAGTAGGGGGGTGGCAGCAGTAAACAAACGAACATGCTGCGGGTGGTGGTTTTCCCTTCCAGCATTTGGGCTTAGATCCTGAAGGTTCAAGTTCTGACCTGTCCATAGTCCCAGGGCAGAAATCAAAGCCATACGTCCAAACCTAGCTCATCTTTGAGGGGCTTCCATTTTGTTCACTGATAAGTCAGTTAAATATATTTAGGGAGTAGATTGCAATATTTACACTTAAAATAAAATGCCATACCCCAGAGAAATTTTATGAGACTGTGACCTTCTAGGTGTAGAGCATACAATTCAATTATTTAGGGCGCTTGGATGGGAAAGTTTGGAAAGTCTGCTCAGACAATTTTGCCATTAACGGGCAATGTAACCACAGGCATGCCATGTCACGTGGTTCTCACAGCCTTGGGCCTCCCCTCCCCACTTCCCGCTATAGATCTCATGCTATCCAGAGCTCCACTCAAGCTTACTGACCCTAGTAGCAGTCAGGGCTTCCACAGGCCACCATCCTAACTCCTCATGAATGACTTTCCCACCATTCAAATATGTAAATCATTTAATGTTCATGTGTTAATGGGTGATATTGGGTTAATGTGTCACCTCTCTCCTTAACATATTTTCTTTTTAAAAGGCCATCTGAAGTTGCCTTGCTTTAGGCTAGGAGTGGCTCTGGGGCAATAGTGGAGCAGAACTATGGGTAGGTAGGTCAAGGGTGTTTCTCAGTGACTCTGCTTCCCATTATACCATTAGCCAAGGAGCAAGCTGGCCTTCACCATCCACCTTCCAGGCCTGTGGTCTATGTTAGGAAGCTGTACAGAGTGGATGTGAAAGCCTTTGAAAAAGCTAACAACTAGGCTTGGGGAAGCAGAAAGCCCACTTGGCGGGGTGTGAGGAAGATGAAGCTCCAGTTGTGGCCCTGCCTCACCCTAGATCCTCCCTCAGCCTTTGAGCTAGTGCCAACTCCTACTCCAGGGCACACATTTAGATCTACGGCTGTGGCCACACCAGCCGTACTAGGGCAGAACTTTAGAGTCCAAACTCATCTGCTTGGTTTCCAAAGGTCCTTACAGTCCGACCCCACCCTACCTACTCAGCCTTGTTTCCCATGATTTCTCAACTCAAGCCTGGGCTTCAAGCCCAGTGGTCTCCTCATGGTCCCCAGAGGGAACATTCCAGGCTCATTCACAGAGTTTCTCAGGCCTGCCATGCCTTTGCTACTCTGTCTTGGTTAATCAAACAGTGCCCATCCAGCAAGGTTCCAACCAAGTTCCTTAAACCCATGGAGCTGGTTACACACTGATACCTAGAGCCCATATCCAGGATGCCCTTCTTGAAACTCCCATAGCCCTTAAGTTCCACAGGAGCTCTTAATACCACAGATCCTAAATTGCTCTTTACTTCATGTGTATATCTTCTTTCCCCAACAGGCAGTAAAATCTGTGAGTTTAAAGCCTACCTCATCTTCTCCTGACTCTAACATAGGTCTGGGCATTCATGAATTAAGTCCATGTAAATTCTCAGCCTGAGTAATATCTCTAGAAAAGAGACTCCAGGTCCTGATAGATACAGTCAGTATAGGGATAGAATTAGGGGGCAAAGGTCTCCAGGCTCACATATTACTTGTCCCTTTTTGCTCTAAGCCTCTGTTAAGGGAAACACATACCAGTCAGAGTCATCTATTCTAAGCAGCATTGAGAAGGCAGTTGATGATCAACTAGTTCATCACAAAGTATTATCTCTATGTACAAAATCAGTGTTTGGACCTCAGGGATATTGGGTGCTGGTCGTATCACTAAATCCTTGGGATAGACTTCATAGTACTGGATCAGGATTAAGAGCTAAAATGATTCAAGAGAATGGGGTATGAGGATAACTATATGGGGATGATCTTTTTTTTTTTGAAGAGGCCTTTTGTTGTCTAGACAGATAAGATTGAAGAGGGATATGACATGCATTTATAAAATGAGGTATGGAGCAGATTATCATGGACCCACTCACCAAAAATAGGTTGTTCTTATACACTGTTGGTGGGATTGTAAATTAGTTGCATCCACTATGGAAAAACAGTGTAAAGATTCCTTTAAAAAGAGCTGCCATATGATCTAGCAATTCCACTGTTGGGTATTTATTAAAAGAAAACAAAAACATTAACTCAATACATATGCACCCGTGTGTTTATTGCAGCATTACTAGTAATAGCCAAGACATGGAAGCATCCTAGATGTCCATCAATAGATGAAGGGATATATATATATGTGTGTGTATTTTTCCACCCCAACTATTGAAACTGATAAATGAATTCAGTAAAGTAGCGGGCTATATATGTGTGTGTGTGTGTGTGTGTGTGTGTGTGCGCGCGTGTATGGAATATATATATATTCTGTCCTGAACATATCAGCTGCGCAAACTGTTTTAATTATATTGACATTGAACTTGATACTTTCTGGACAGACCTCATATTTCAGCAGTAAAAAGAGAATGAAATCTTGCCATTTGCAACAGCACACATGGACCTAGAAGATATTATGCTTAATGAAATAAATCATACAGAGAAAGAGACATACTGTGTAATTTTACTTATATATGGAATCTAAAACAAAACAGAAACAGAGCCATAGATACAAACGCAAACATTGTGTAATTTTGTTTATATGTGGAATCTAAAACAAAACAGAAACAGAGCCATAGGCATACATAACAAACTAATGGTTTTCAAAGGGGAAGGGAGTATGGGAATGGGAATAAAACAAAAAAAAAATTTTAAATGTGAAAATTAAAGGATGTGGGGAGCAAGATATATAACTAGAATTGAGAACAGATCCAATCAGTTCTTTACAGATATAATATTGATAGTTAGAAAGGTTATATATTATTTTGGTGCATTACAAAAAATGAGTTATAAATAAAAGGTAAACAAATAGTCCTAATTTGCAAATGCATAATAAAGTTAAGAAACTTTTTAGCTGAAGAATACCAGTGAAAATATTAAACATCTTCTAGAATGACAGTAATAACAGGGTCATTCATGATTATATAAAAAGATCACAAAAGCACAGCCAAGCATATATGTTGTATATGCTTTAATTGTAGCAATTAATGTACAAGGTCTGTCCTGAAAGTATCGGCCACATAAACTTTTAATTATATTGACACTGGCTTGATACTTTCTGGACAGACCTCCTAAATAGGATAAATTCAAGTATAAAAAGGAGATAATATTCCTTGGCTGGTGTGGCTCAGTGGATTGAGTGCCGACCTGTGACTCAAAGGGTTCAATTCCCAGTCAGGGCACATGCCTGGGTTGTGGGGCCAGGTCCCCAGTTGGGAGAGCACAAGAGGCAACCACACATTGATGTTTTTCTGCCTCTCTTTCTCTCTCCTTTCTCTAAAAACAAAATAAATAAATATAATTTTTAAAGATTTTATTATTTTTCATAAAGAGGGGAAGGGAGAGAGGCAGAGAGGGAGAGAGACATCAATGTATGGTTGCCTTTCACCTGCCTCCAACTATGGACCTGGCTGGAGACCTGGCTTGCAACCTGGTTCTGTGCCCTGGCTGGGGAATTGAACCAGCAACCTTTGGGTTTGCAGGCCGGTGCCTTATCCACTGTTCTACCAGCCAGGGCAATAAATCTTCTTAAAAAGATGATATTGACAATCTAATTATAAAATTCATGTGAAATCGCAAGTGACTTAAAATAGGCAAAAATATCTTTGAAAAAAGAACAAAATCAAAAGGCCAACACTACCTGATTTCAAAAATTATTATAATGCAACAGTAATCAAAATAACTGGTATTGGCATAAAGATAAACAGATCAATCAATGAAACAGAATATAAGGTCCAGATATAAGTCCACATATATAAGGACAGCTGCAGTAGAATAATGATAGCTTTTACAACAACTTGTGCTATAATAATAATATATCTACATGTAGTATAAAAAATGAATTTGAAGTCATACTTCTCATTGTACATAAAAATTAACTTGAACTGGATCAAAAATCAAAATGTAAAGCCTAAAATTATAAAACTTCTGAAAGATAACACTAGACAAAATATTTTTCCACCCCAACTATTGAAACTGATAAATGAATTCAGTAAAGTAACAGGATACAAAATATCCAGAAATTAGTTGCATTTAACAAACTATCAAAAAGATAAATTAGGAGAATAACCTCATTTAAAACTGTATCAAAGAGAAACTACCTAGGAATAAATTTAACCAAGGAAGTAAAAGACCTGTACTTGGAAAATTATAAGATACTGAAGAAAGAAACTGAAGAAGATACAAATAGATGGAACCATATACCATGTTCATGGATAGGAAGACTTAACATTGTTAGAATGTCCCTACTACCTGAAGCAATCTATAGATTCAATACAACCCCTATCAAAATACCAATAGCATTATTCACAGAATTAGAACAAATAACCCTAAAATTTACATGGAACCATAAAAGACACCGAATAGCCACAGCAGTCTTGAGAAAGAACAAAATCAGAGGGATCATGTTACCGAATATTAAACTATTCTACAAGGCTATAGTACTGGCATAAAAACAGACAAAAGAGCAATAAACCAGAATAGAAAGCCCAGAAACAAACCCACACCTAGATGGTCAATTAATATATGACAAAAAAGACAAGAATATATGTTGGGCTAAAGATGATCTAGTCAATAAATGTTGTTAGAGAAACTGAACAGATACATGCAAAAATGAAACTAGACTACCTTCTTACATCATGTACAAGAACAAACTCAAAGTGTATTAAAGGCTTAAATGTAAGATTTGAAACCATAAAACTCCTAGAAGAAAACATAGGCAGTAGCCTTGGCTGGTGTGGATTGAGTGCTGGCCTGTGAATCAAAGGGCACCAGTCTGATTTCCAATCAGGGCACATGCCTAGGTTGCAGGCCAGTTGGGGGCATGTGAGAGGCAACCAATAGATGTATCTCTCACACATTAATGTTTCTCTCCCTCTCTTTCTTCTTCTCTTCCCTCTCTCTAAAAATAAATAAAGAAAAATTTAAAAAACAAAACAAAACAAAAAACCATAGGCAGTAAATTCTCTGACATCGCTCTCAGTAATATGTTTTCTGATATATCTTTTCAGGCAAGGGAAACAAAAAATAAATAAGTAAATAAACAAGTGGGACTACATCAAAGTTCTGTAAAAAGCCCTGGCTGGTTGGTACAGCTCAGTGGATTGAGTGCCAGCTTGTAAACCGAACGGTCACTGGTTCAATTACCAGTGAGGGCACATGCCTGGGTTGTGGGCCAGGTCCCCAGTTGGGGGTGCATGAAAGGCAACCACACATTGATGTTTCTCTCCCTCTTTTTTCCTCCCTTCCCCTCTCTCTAAAAATAATTAATAAAATCTTTAAAAAAACGAAAGTTCTGTAAAATGTTTTGCTGTGGCTCAGTTGGTTGAGCTACAGCTTACAAAACAAAAGGTTGCCAGTTTGATTCCCTGTAAGGGCACATGCCTGGGTTGTGGGCCAGATCCCCAGTTGGGCCATGTGCAAGAGGTCACCAAATGATGGTTCTCCCACACATCAATGTTTCTCTCCCTCTTTCTTCCTCTCTTCCCCTCTCTCTAAAAAAAAGTAAATACATTTTTTTAAAAAATTTTGCGCAGCAAAAGAACCATCAACAATATTAAAAGACAATCCACTGAATGGGAGAGCATCTGATAAGGGGTTAATATCTAAAATTTATAAAGAACTTATACAACTCAACACCAAAAAAAAAAAAAAAGACAAATAATTCAATTTAAAAATGGGCAAAATATTTGAATAGACATTTCTTTAAAAAGGGCATAATGATGGCCAACAGACATATGAAAAGATGCTCAAAGTCACTAATCATCAGAGAAATGCAAATTAAAACCATGATGAGATAGCATCTTAGACCTTTCAGATTGGCTATCATCAATAAAGCGTAAAACAATCAGTGTTGATGAGGTGCAGCCACTATGGAAAACAATATGAGGTTTCTTCAAAAAGATAAAAATGGAACTACCTTATGACCCAGCAATTCAACTCCTGGTTATTTATCCATAGAAATCCAAAACACTAATTCAAAAAGATATATGCACCCTTATGTTTATTGCAGTGTTATTTGCAATAGCCAAGCTATGGAAGCACCCCCAGTGCCCATCAACAGATAAGTGGATTAAAAAGTAGTGGTGCATACATACAATGGAATATTACTCAGCCATAAAAAAGAATTAAATCTTACCATTTATGGCAGCATGGATAGACCCAGGTGGTATTATGCTAAGTGAAATAAGTCAGACAGAGAAAGACAAATACCATACACTTTTACTTACATGTGGACTCTAAAAAACAAAATAAATGAATAAAACAGAAACAGACTTATAGAGAACAAACTGATGATTGCCAGATGAGAGGAGGAATTGGGAGGACTGGGTGAAAAAAGGTAAAGGAATTAAGAAGTACAAATTGGCAGTTACAGAATAGTCACAGGGATTTAAAGTATAGCATAGGGAAGATAGTCAATAATATTGTAGTAACTTTATGGTGCCAGGTGGGTACTACACTTATGGGGGTGATTACTTTGTAAAAAATATACATATATATCCACTATGCTCTACACTTGAAACTAATATAAAATAATATTGAATGTCAAATATAATTTTTAAAAATGTTTAAAGATTTTATTTATTTCTTTTTAGAGAGGAGGGAAGGGTGGGAGAGAGAGGGAGAGAAACATCAATGTGAGAGAGAAACCAATTGGTTGCCTCACATACACACCCAAAACCTAGGCATGGACCCTGACCCAGAATCGAACTGCTGACATTTGCTTCAAGGCAGGATGCCCAACCAACTGAGTCACATCTCTCAGGGCTAATTTTTTTTTTTTTTTTTAATTTTAAAGTGAAAAAGAAAACAAAAAACCAAAAAAACTAACCTAAGGTTAGGTGAAGAATTCTTAGATATAATACCAAAAGCATGGGCCATAAAAGTAAAAAATTGATTAGTTGGACTTTTAAAGCCATAATGAGATACCAAAGCACACATGTTAGAATGGCTGAAATTAAAAACACTGCCCACACTAAGTTTTGGAGAGGATGTGAAGCAATTGGAACTTTCATATGCTGCTTGTGGGAAAGTAAAATGGTATAGCTGCTCTGTAAAACAGTTTTCACAGTTGCTTAAAAAGTCGAACGTACAACTACTCTATTATCCAGCCATGAAACTCCTAGGTATGTAACCAAGAGAAAATGATATATATACCCACACAAAGATTTGTACACATATATGCATAGCAGCTTTGTTTATAGTAGCCAAAAGCTGAGGGGGAAACACATCAACTGTTGACTAAATATACAATGTATACTATATCCACACAGTGGAATGTTACTTAGCCGTAAAAAGAAATGAAATACTGGTGTATATAACAACATGGATGAATCTTACCATAAATATTCTGCACAAAAATGAGGATACATGCTATATGATTCCATTTACATAAAACTCCAGTGCATAGGACAGTGAATACGAAGGTCTGTCACGAAAGTATTAAGCAAGTGTCAATATAATTTAAACAGTATGCACAGCCAATACTTTCAGAACAGATCTTGTATAGGCAACAATAATGTATTATAATCATCAGACTTGCTAAGAGAGTAGATCTTAATTGTTCCAACCACTAAAAAGAAAGGATACTCATATAAAGTGATAGAAATGCAAACTATCACAATTGGAGCCATATTACAATATATAAATGAATCAAATCTGCATGTTGTACACCTTAAATTTACACAATATTATCCCACGTGTAGTTCAACTAAAAAAAGAATATGCATACTAATCAATAGTGACAGAAAGAAGACAAGCAGTTGTTCAGGATGAGAACAAGGGATTGCAATGGGGCACAAGGAAACTTTCAGGGGCAATGGTTTCATGAGTACATATGTCAAATATTATCAAATTGCACATTTTAAATACATGCAGTTTCTTGTATGCCTGTATTACCTCAAAAAAGCTGCTGTTAAATAAAGGGCAAGTTCCTCAGATGGATACAATAACAACAACAAATGCTCTATAATTTTACTATGTCATATTACTATGTAACATAATTAACTTACTATATAATTTATGTAGAGCTTTGTTCTTTAACAGCAATAAAGACAAAAGAAGTAAAAACTCCCATGCTCTCCCAGGAAACATTCCTTCATGCCACCAGTAGAGCCAAATTCTGAACCTTGGGATTTATTGAGTGTCCTGATTCTAGTGGGTTTATGTTGCTTTATCTTTTCTTCACTCTCATGTTGATGTTATTATCCCACCTAGCCTGGAATGTCCCTATAGCACAGCCAAAGTTGTCTGCCCACTCACCTCCAGGAAGCCTCCCCAATGAAGCTGAGGATGGAGAAGAATGACCTTCCTCTAGGTAAACCATGGGCCCCCATCGTCAACCAATCTACAAATTTTGTCATAGGCTGGTTTGCACTTCAGCTCCTGCCTGCTGTGGGGCTAAGTGCACGTGTATTGCTACCGCTCAAGATTTGGGTTTAGGTCCTTCAGAGCAGGGGCCTGGGCCTGTTTTTTGTTGTGTGTGCCCATCAGCACACGGTTTTAAGATTAGGGTGGTGCCAAGAAAGTGATTACCTAATGGGACAGCCATTTTCTGTGCATGGATTCTGAGGAAATCCACGGAGCTGAACTACAGTCTTATCCTCTGAGGGCATTGTGGGGGAAAAAAAACACATTATCTCTTAAATGTATGTCTAAGTATCTCCTTTTTTTTACTAAGTCATCAGGAATTTGGGGAGGTTGAGTCATTGCCTGCTGTCCCATCCCCTGAGGCCTAGCAGTTCTAACCTGTAGAGCAGGAGCCAAGGGGCTGAGTCAAGTAGTTCAGAGGTCGTCCAAAGATGATCCTATTCATCCTTAGCCTCCTGGCCCTAAGGGTCACAGCCTCCTTGAGCAAACACAATGCATTTGATAACACATGGAACCTCCAAGTAACTTTCTGGAAGGCCTTTGGAATGGGAATGGCCCAGCCCCCGAGGAACTGTTCTGGACAAAGGCACTGCCCCAGTTCTAACCCTAGGCCTCTGGGCATTGGTCCAGAGTCATCCTATCATCTACTCTAGCAAAAGGAAGGAGAAAGTGAGCAGTGTTGACCAGTCAGTTCCCAGAATCCTACACTCAGTAGAACAACTGAGGATTGCTAAATACCAGCCAGGAATGGAATGTGAGGTCTGTTCTCAAAGCAACTTATTCTGATGTCTATGGCCAATGATAAGATAAAAGTGGTGAAGAGATAAAGATGGCCCTGTTAATACAAATATTAAAGATGTGTTGCATTCTACATGCACCCACACACATGTACATGAACACAGTCTTCCACATTGCTTCCTCATTCTGTGTTATGGGAGTGTTAACACAAAATTAGCAGAAAGAGCTGAAAAATCTTCCTCTTGATTTAATTTCAATTTAATTTTATTTTAAAGATTTTATTTATCATTTTTAGAGAGAGGGGAAAGGAGAGAGGGAGAGAAACATCAATGTATGGTTGTCTTTCACCTGCCTCCAGCTACAGACCTGGCTGGAGACCTGGCTTGCAACCTGGTTATGTGCCCTGGCTGGGGAATTGAACCAGTGACCTTTGGGTTCGCAGGCCAGTGTCTTTCCACTGTGCCACCAGCCAGGGCTTTTCCTCTTGATTTTAGGCATGGATATGGCATACTCTGCCAGCACTGCCTGAGAAGCAGCTGATCCCTGGAAGCTGGCGATGTCAAGGGTACGTCAAGGGGAAATGATAACAACAACAGCTACAGGAATAATGACAGCTAGCACTTATGGAGAGGTTACTATGTGTCAGACACCATGCTGAGCGCTTTATATGCATTATCCCCTTTAATCTTGACTCCCACCTTGTGAGGTGGGAACTGAGACCTAGAATGGTTAAGTGAGAAACCCACAGTCACACAGCCAATAAGTGGTAGGTCTGGGATAGGAAGGCTGAGAGCCTGTGCTCTTCCTCGCCTTGAGACAATATGCTCTCAAGAAGAAGTTGGGTTCAAGTAGAAAAAGAAGTGCCAGCACGGACCAAGAAAATGATCTATCAAGAAGGTGGGAACCTAAGGAAAACAAGTTTGCTCCACTTGGACAAGCTGCTTAGCCTCTTGCTTCTTTTTCATCTGTCTGGGTAATGTTCTGGCACTTTTCCTTGCAGATCCTCCTGCATGAAACACCTTTCCCTGCTGCCTGACTCCTTCCTTACCTTGGGAGCGGGCTGAGATTTCTTTACAAGAAACTCACCTTAGGACACAATTTCCTATCCAAGAAGTCACAGCATTCTGGTATCCCTTGTGGTGTTGAAATGAGCTGGGGAGGGGACAGAACAAGAGGGCAAAAAGAGAGGAAAAATGACGCATGAAGGGGAGACATGTATGTGTCGGGGTGTTTATATCCAGCTAAACCCAACAAGGGCAAAGTTCCCCTCTATGCCCAGCCATGGGATACACAAAAGCAGCAGAACAAATACATGGCTAGTATTTGCCCTTACCCGGTGGCCTGGGTACAGACTGGTGGGAATCTCTAGAGCCTTTGGTTCCCGGATGGATGAGAAAATGAATATCTCTTTCCTCCACCTGAACCCCTGGGCTTCCAGAGAACTCCCAGAAGCCTAGGGAAGGTGGGACCCAACCACCATTTCCTGCTATGAACCCCTGTGGCATGTCAGTTTTCCTGGTGCTTTGGTGCCCCTTATCTCTCTTTTCCCTTCTCTTCTCACCAGGGCCTGTGCGTGTTGGGGGTGGGGGTGCCAAAATGAAATCCTCTCAGCTTGGGTGGCAGGGAAGCCCAGCTATTTTTTATGTCTCATCAGTATGTGCTGGGCTCCTGGTCTGGGCCTGCCACTTTATACCTTCTAGAATGGAGATCAGGGACTGCACCAAGCTACCCACACATGCTGACCTAGTCTTTTACGTGATGCACTTGCCAAACAATTATCCAAACTTCCATCTTCAGTCTGTAGCCAGGGAAGAAAGAGGAAGGTGTCTTTTCTCCATTCTCTGCCTAGTGAAATCTCCCGGGCACCACCCCCACCCCTCTTTCAAAGCCTAGTTTGAGGCCCATACCTCACAGAGTCCTCCCTCCCTCCTCCAGCTGCTGCCGACCTCAGAGTTCTGACCGCCACTGGCCCCCAGCTCCAAGGAGCACAATTCGCACCTGCCTAGCCACTGACCTGGCTGTTTGTGCTAGCCTCTGATTGTTTCGGTCTTAGTCATCACTCCCCTACAGCCTCCTTCACGCGCTTCCCCCACAGCACCTAGCACAGGTTGGGCACACAGTAGGTGTTAATAAATGCCCGTTGAATCGAAACTCAGCAGCCCCTATGAGGTCAGAGCCCTCATAAGCTCCCCAACAAGCAGTTCCCTGGCAACCAGCGCTGGGGCCCAGGCTATAGGGCATTAGCGACAGGGTCGCGCGATGATTATAGGACACTTGAGGCTCAGCCGCTAGAGATCTGCAAGTGGGTTGGTGTTGATGAGAAAAGCCCCTGACCCCTAGGAAAGCGCCCGTGGGATTCTGGGTATGGCGGATGAGTTTCCTTTCTCCCCTGTAGAACTAGTTTTCAGTCTGTGAACCACAAAGGGAATAAATTGGCAGTGAAGCCAGAAACCTCTTTGCAGTTTAGAAATCCTGGAGAGATAATCAAGCCCGGGTTGGGGTCAGGCACAAATCTGAGGAGATAAGGCTGCTCAAGGCTCTTCCCAGTTTATGGGGGGACCTCCCGGAGATGGAAGGGTCATGGCAGGTACTGGGCCACTCTTAAGGCTAGAGCGATGCTTGGAGGTAACCCTAAGTAATATCTGTTTGCGCTAGAACCCTGCAGATGATTCCATTGAATGCCTGCCATCTGTAGCTAGCCTACACAAGAACCAGGTGTCTTTCCCTGTCATTCACCCAAATTCCAGGACAAGCCTCTGTGTGGGTGTGGGAGGGGAGACATCCAGACCAGAACCCAGTCAGGATTCCCAGGCAAGAGGGTACCTAGCTCCCTGCGCTGGCTCATGGATTCCAGTCTGGTTTTGACTTAGGGTTACTTATACAGATGACTCGGCCACTGTTTCCACCCCTCCCTCACCCCCTACCCCAGCTCCCCAGTGAGGGATGGTGATCTCTTCACCACCACATTTTTCTCACTGCCAGTGGTGCCTGGTCCTGGGACTGACTCTCAACAAATGCTGAGTTGAATCTGAGGTTTAGGCACTATGTTACCAGATGTCACTAGCCTAGTCTTGGCTTCCTGTGTGTCACATACTGAACCTTATGATGTGGGTCCCGTCAAACAGATGAGGAAACTGAGGCATACAACTGACTCCTATTAGATGACTAGTAAATAAGAAAGCTGGATTTAGACCCAGACAGTGTAGTTTGTGGGATTGGAGGGAAAAGGAAAAAGTTAGGGTGGGTGAGGACCACAGCTAAGCTTAGGAGAGAAGATTCCCCTGGGAAAATAGTCCCCTCAGCCCGTGACTAGCTGCGGCTTTTGGGGAGGGACAGACCCTGGATTTCGTAGGTTGGGATATTGTGCACATCCTTGCAATCAGGCCCATGGCTGACAGACCACACAGCACCTTCATTTCTAGATCACAGTACAGGAAAGAGGAGTTAGAAGCCACTGTGCCACCTCTTAGCCCTGGACCGGAGGAGGGTGGGTTTTGGGCCTCCAGCTTGTCCAGGGGTGGGCGCCAGTTCCTGAGCAACCACGGAGCAAACAGTGTAGCAGTGGGAGGAATGCCAGACATAGTTGCAAACAAGCCACTCCTTAGGCTCACAGTGGAGGCTGGGTGAGGGTGGCAACGTGGAGCCTGCTCAGTGTGCCCCCTCCTACCCCAAGACATCCCAGTCTTGCAACCCAGGCTCAGAGAGGAACGACCACAAGCAAAGCAGCTTCTTCCCCAAACTGCCCTGTGGCAAGTCTTCAGGATAGTTTAGCCCTTCACTTAACAAAACTCCCAGAGCGGCTGTTTATGCTCTGGGTCCACTGAAATAATGGTAGAAAGCGTCTGATAACCGACCAAGCCCTGTGTAAGTAACTATGAGGAGGAGTTTTCATTTTTTCCAGGCATGGTGCTCCCTGTGCATTTTCAGTGGGACAGCTAGATTTGTCCCCTTCATCCCCCTCCCACCTGGCATTGTGGCCAGGGGTCAGCTCTAAGGGGGTGAGTCCCCGATGGGCGTGCCCGCCAGCTGTTGGGGCCCAGCAGTGGTGGCTCAGGCCCTGGGGTGGTGACCTCACTTCCGCTCCTACCTCCCCACCTCCCCAGCACTCCTCCCATTTGAGGCCCCACCAGGCAAAAATCGAGAAGTCCAAGGTTAACTGTTCCTCCCCATTTTAAGAGCTAATTAAAATGATTAGCCACAATGAACTGTCAAACATTAACCAGAAGAAGCTGCAGGACCAGACAGGGCTCAATCTTGGGCAGAGGGATGGGGGCTAAGAATCAAAAGGCCACCAAACCCCATGGTCGGGGTGTGGTGGTGGTGGGAGCAGCCAGCGAGAACTTGGCTGAGCCAGGTGCCAAGGGTTCAGGAGGTGACTCTGGTCCGAACGGCACTGTCCCTGCACACAGTCCTGAGGTGAGAGCGGCAGAGTTAGGGTGCGGTGGAGAGACCAAGAACTCATAACACCACTACCGCCTGAGCAGCGTCCAAAAGCTCGGCGCTGTCGGCAGGGAATCCCGCGCTGTGTGGCTGCGGACTATCCTTGCAGGCAGCGGCAGAAGGAACAGAGAGGCGGGAGAACTCGGGAGAGCGGGAACACGGGAGAGGGAAGGCTGCAGGCTGGCTCACACGCAAACTCCGGCGCCGCCCCCCCCACCCCCACCCCGCCCGTCCCAGCCGAAAGGTCTCTATTTTAGAGACCCAATTATTCAAGTGTGAATGTCTCTGTGTGCATTTTACCCTAAGGCGCCTGGTCCCAGAAGCCCTACGGGCCGCTGGATCAATCTAACAGCCCCGCCACGGACCCGCCCAACCTCCTGACCTCAGGAACCCAGCTTTTGGGGCACTGTGGTCGCGATCGGTCTTCTCACGGAACGCGGGCTGCCAAAGGCGCGGGAGAAATGATCCCCCACCCCGACTCAGAAAATCGATTCCGTTTCTAACCCTGGATCAGGAGCCGGGGGATCCACAGCAAACACGCGGTGGGGCGAGGCAAGGGCGGGACTCAACACGCTGTGGCTCTTCCCCCTTCCCTGGGCCCCCAACCCGTATACTCTGGGGCCCCGAGACCCCCGATCCCGCCCTCGGACAAACTTTTCGAGGTCTCAGAAGACTGGAAGAAGCGGCGCCATCGACGTACCTGGGCAGAAATGGGCTCGGTCGCCCAACTGTGACCGATCGATCGCCTAGCTCCTCTCCCCTGTCCGGGGGCCGAGACGCGCGGGTCCCCCAGCCCTGCCGGCCCGCCTTCTCCCTTGAGAAGCCGGACCCGGCGAGTGGCGCCGGGATTTCGGCGCGGGCGAAAGGAGAAGTGGAAGTTGAGCGCAGCACCCGGTCGGTCCCCGCGGCCGCTGGGGCCAGCGTCCGCCTCCCTCCTTCCTATCCTCCTCTCCTCCCTGCCCGCCTGCCCCCGCGGCCCTGCGCCCGTGACTCACCTCAACGCGGGGGCAGGCCGGTCCGGGCGGGCGAGGCGTAGGGCTCTCCCACACGTCGCGCCGCCAATGGCAAGTTAGAGGGCGAGATGCAAATACCAGGTGAACCCAAGGCGCCTCTGAAAAAAAAAAGGCTCCGGGGGGCGGGGTGGACGCAGCAGGGGCCCAGGCGGGCAGCCGGGGCGGCGGGGACGGCCGGGACGGTGGGGACGACTGGGGAGTGGGCGCGAGCCAGCAGAGACCTGCGCGGAGACAACCGAGCGAAAGGGGAAATTGCACCAGAGCCACACACGTCCCCTCAGGCGGCGGCTGGGGCGGGCGCGAAGGAGGCTGGGTGGGAGGGAGGGAAGAGCCGGAGGGAGGGACCGACGGGAGGGACCGCGGCGGGCGGGGTGAGGGAGGGAGCGAGGGAGGGAAGAGGCGTCATGGTGGAAACAGCGCCCCTCCACCCCCGGCCCGCCGCTGTCGCCAGCACAGCAGAGGGAGCCGTGCCAGGGGCCCGCTCGGCCTCTCCTTGCCCTCGCTGTTCGCTCGCCCCCAGGGGACGGCGATGGCAGGTCTCCCTCCCAGGGCAGAGCTCACACTTCGCCCTGGCCCGGGTGGGAAGCCCCCACACAGTGCCTTGTAGAGAAGCCCATTCTCAGGGGACCCTGGATGGCTCTATCCAGCCCCTTGGCCTGTGCAGTCCACTTGCTCGACGCCTTTGGCCGCAGCCCTGAACCCGAGATTATTGACCGCCTGCTGTGTCCGAACCTGGCGGGAGCATGGGCTGCAGGGGTGGGGGAGGCCAGAAGATGCCTAGAGAACACAATTCAGGAACAAATCGCAAAGACTGCAGAATCCCCAGCCAAATGCATAGTGCGCTGGGGGTGACTGGAGAGTTTGGGGGATTTCTGAGGGAGGTCGAGCCTAGAGCTCTTCGTGGAAGAGGTGGGAAGGATATGAATGGAGGAAAGGCTGGGGAGAAACGGACTGGACTGCCACAGCAGGTGCCAAGATAGCCAGAGTTGGGGTGCTGGGAGAAAGCTCATGCCCCCTTTTGTCCAAAAAGCCAGGCTGCTTTGCTTGAGGCACCCACTTGAACCCCATTTTCTTCTCTTTCCCCCATGTCATGTTCTTTGACCTTCCTCAGTCTCCACATAAGCGTCCCACATGGTTCTACACCTAGAATGCTCAAGGAGGGAGGTGTCAGGAATTGTCTCTTTTGCAAGGTCTCTAACAGGGTGACAACAAAGCCCCAGCTCTGGCCTCTCCTTGGCAGAAATCAGCAAGGCTGAAAGGACCTCAGGGGTAGGAAGGCCCTCTGAAGGACAAGGGTGGTCAAAGGGCCTGAAGTTCAGGGACCTGCTCAGCCACGGGCATCTGCCTGCTTCCCCAGCCATGCGAAAAGATGGTCCTTGGCACAGGATTGAGGGACAAGAGTGGTGGTGGAAGATGCCTGAGGAGGCAGCTGCAGATTACAGGTTTCTAGGGAAAGCCCTAGGAGCTGCAATGGGACACTGGCCCTTGAGATCTCTTAGCTACCTATAGCCAAGTCCCTGAAATCAGCACTAAGAGCAAATTTCCACTTTTTTCTTTTCTAAGTAGGCACACATTCCCCCATGGGATTCTGGATCCTGGACACACACCATTCTCTGCTAGCCTCTGGTCCATGAAGTTCTGCTATCAAATTGTGGTAGGTCCCAGCTGTCTTTTAAGGCCCCTTTATCTTGACCTTGGAACTCACTAATGGACACACACATACACATTTTCCCCATTTTGCTAACAATTCAGTGGTCTTTAACAACAGACAGAGTTGAGTTCCTCTTCCAGCTGTGTGTCTTTGGGCAACTCAAACTAAACTTCGCTTTCCTTATTTTTTAATTGGCAATAATAAGAACCTACTTCATAAGGCTGTAGTGAGGATTGAATGAGGTAACCCATGTCTGTGGTGGTGCATAGGGCCTAGTAAACCCTCAATAAATCATAGCTACCTTCAGTATTATCTTTAACCACATTTCAATTTTCTCAACCTAGCTCTCAGGCAGGAATGATGGGAGGTCTGACAGGGCCAGGCCAGAAGCTTTGGAGGGCCAGGGGTGGATTGTTCCTGTGAGTATGATTTAAACCAACGCTGAAGTTTCAAGATACAGAAAACCCAGAGCACAGATCTTCCTCCTGAGAAGATGGAGCAGGGTGGGGGTGGGGAGAGGACAGCACTGCCTCAACCAGTTCATAGTAAATGACTCTAATGCTTTCCAGTGACCTGGAGCCCAAGACTGGTGGGAATCCCATAAGTTCCCACCTTCCCTAGCCACTCAGAACTAACCACAGCCCCATGACCTGGGAGTTGCAGCCAAAGCAAACCCTATCCCCTTGATGAAAATCTTATGCCAACCTCACCTTGGGGAGCCTTGGGCCATCTGAATGACATTCCTGACTCTGTGGCTCCAGGTCACCTGGGCTGCCCTCCCTGATGACCTTGCTGCTTCCCAGTCTGCCAGCCCTTCCTCACCTGGCTCCCTGCTCTTCCACTCACCCGTCGTCGGGTGAGCCTCAGCCAGGCGGGGCCAGCCAGCTGAGATCACCACTCCTGATGACAGCCATGCTGTCTCTGCCAATGGCTCATTCCCTGACTTGGCAGGAATTCCCCTTCTCGAGTTGCCCGTGGATGCCCAGGCTACGCCATCCAATGTGCACTCTCAGCCTGTGTCGTTCCAGCCCTGTTTTTCCCTCATTCTCCAACCCCTACAGGGTCCTCTCAGTCCTCAGGACTGGGATCATTCCAGGAGTGGAGAAGCCTGCTGGCTGCCCATAGGCTGTATAAGGGACACTTCTCTACTTCTCCACTCAACGTGCCTTTCCACCTTGGCAACTTTCTCAGTCCCTCTTTGTCCCCTGTTTAAGTAGTGCCTAACAGCATATGTTCTGCAGATCACCCCAGGTGTTTTGGAGACAAGGTTGCTTCCTCCTCCTTGAACCTCTTGGCCTCAACAAATTCTATTCAAACCCATGGCCAGAACAAACTACCACATTGCCACAGCATCTGTGGCCATGGCCTTTACTTTGCACCACAGACGCATGCTAGAAAAGTTGCCTATAAATCAGACTTTCAGAATGAGAAGCATATTCAAAAACCAGGAGGGCCCTGGCTGGTAGCACAGTGGATAAGGTGCCGGCCTGTGAACCCAAAGGTCACAGGTTCGATTCCCCAGCCAGGGCACATAACCAGGTTGCAAACCAGGTCTCCAGTCAGGTCCTGTGGCTGGAGACAGTTGAAACGCAACCATACATTGATGCCTCTCTCCCTCTCTGCCTCTCTCCCTTTCCCTCTTTCTAAAAATAATGAAATAAAATCTTAAAAAAAAAAAAAAAAAACCAAGAGAAAAGTTATAGCTTAAAAGGAACCTTCCCACCTGTAAAGTTGAGAAGCCCCCTATAATCATGCCTATCCAGGCACCAATTACACCTCTGTTAATATGTTCCATAACCCCAGGTCGATCTCTATGGGTTTTATATGACAAGGCTATAGCTAGATCCAATGATAGGCAGAAAGCTGTAAGTCCCATGCTGTGGTTGGGCATCACACGGAGTGTTTGTTTGAAAAAGATTGTTGAGTCGCTGCAAAATAAAGGAATTCCTTGGGATAGCTTATACAAAAGTGCACCCTCCTGGGATGGTAGGTAGTCTGTTGCCCTGGCCCATATTAAGGGGTAACAGGGGTGGAGATGTGCCTAAGCCAAAGTACAGGCATACAGATGGAAAGATGAGGTTGGGAACAACTTCCCAGACCATAATTTTCATCTGGCAGGCCACCTTCCTTGGCTGGGGCTCTTAGAAAGCCACTTGGTTTCCCATCTGAACTATGCCCTCATTTAAATGGAGAGTTATACCTTTGTTCTCAGGGCTTTGCAGGGACTGGCCCTGGCTCCATGGGAGCCCCTACAAAACTTCAGAGGACTGAAGTTCAGAGGGCTGAACAGCAGTTAAGGGGCCTGCCTGGAAGCCAGGACTCAGCCTGGAAAAGTCCCTGGGACCAGGGCAGAGGGCACCACCCTGCTTTGGGGCACCTATCTGAGGCAGCAAAGCAACCAGAGCTTCTGGGACACTCCCTGACATCTGTTGGTCTAACACCCATCTTATGTGGCAGGCAGCTTCACTGTGTCCCCAGGCCCTGCAGAGATGCTGAATGATGTTCTAGAGGTGCTTCCCCTCATGGCCCATAGGACAAAAATGACTGGGCCTAAGGAGGCCTTGGCCATAGAAGCTGCTGCTGGGCCAAGGGATTGGGATGGGGAGCAGAAGGATAGCAATATGTGGAGTTCTTCTCTGGGCCCTTGGGTGGGCTGGGGGATGGGGTCACAAGCAGCCATCAAGCTGGGTGTTTCCTCCTCGGGTAGGAGGCTCAAGGGAGTGGAGGGTGCTCCAGTGACATTGCATTAGGGCACTACTTATTATATATGGTGAATAGCGCCCTCTGGAGTTGTGCAGGGCACTGGCAGTAAGAATGGACGGGAGAGTTGGGAAGGGATGTTTCAATGAAAGGAGAAATCAGGACGGACTCAGACTAGGATACCACAGTGGAGCACTGTGCTTATTCTGATCCTTGGGCCTGGGGATAAGGTAGGGTAGTAGGGAGAGGCTGTGAGGGGGGCTTGTCAGCTCCTAATTTTACCTACTTTACACCCTGCTAAAGGAAGTTTCCAGGCTGAGGTTTGTACCCTGAGGCAGATGATTCTACTTTTTCAGGATTGCTCATTCCGCAGGGGGTGAGGACAAGCCTGAGACATGTGCCAGACAGAGGCCCAATGGGAATGCAGCCACTCCTCAGTTTCCCCACCATGCCCCCGTGACAGGGGTCGAAGGTTGTTATTGTTGTTTAATCCAGAAGGATACAATATTTAATGTCTATAAAGGTGCAGTATGAGTCATTTCACGGAATGTCTAGGCCCCTTCACTGGCAGCAAACAAACTTTCCAGCCCTCTTTTGAGGAAATCATCCAACTCGGCTGCTGCTGCTAGTTTGTGTGTGAGCGGGTGTGTGTGGATCTGTGTGTGGGATGGGTCTCTGTAGGGCCTTGCCTGCCTTTGTGTGTGTCCTTGCTGGTCTCTCAGATGCGAATGAGGGCGTAACCCTGGCCCAAGTGTGTGTGTGTGTGTGTGTGTGTGTGTGCCTGCACACACGCAAGGGTCAAGTCTTGGATGTGAGTGTCAAGTCCCCTGGAGCGTGTGTCTGCAAGGCAGTATGGTATGTGAGCCTGTGTGTCTGAGGGTGTCTACGTGTACATTTTTTCCTCCTTGCTGCCAAATTATCTTCCCATCTCTCCCCTCACGAAGCGAAGGGCTGGCTGGGGGAAGCTAGCAGTCCAAAGGGGGGCAGCTGGGGAAGGGAGAGGGGTTGGAGGGAAACCAAAGCAATTCCACTCGTCGGAGGAAAGTGTCAGCCAAGGATGAAACTGAAACCGAGGCAGCAGCTCGAAGGCACCAGCACCCTGGGATCGTCCGGGGCTTCAGTTCCTCCCACTCTCCCGCCCCTGCAGCCCGCGGTGGAGATTAGTCAGCCTAAAATTCCCAGCCCTGCAGCCTTGACTTGGGGCTGAGGCCGGGAGGCTGGACTAGAAATTGGCCCATGGTTAGCACGTGACCCCATTAGCGCCCATTATCACATTAACACAAATTAGTATATCAGATCCTCTCCTTGTCACCTAGCGGGGCGTTGGGCCAGGCTGAAGGGAGAGGCCACAGCTCAGACTCTACTTGGCGAGGAGAAGCCAGCCCCGAAGGCATTAGAGGAGGGGGCAAGCTGAGGACTTGCAAGTCAAGTTGGGGACAGAGAGGGGACAGGGGACATCAAGCATTGATAATACATTCCTTTTCCTAGGACATGCTCTGAGAGGAGACACCTTGGGGAAGGGGTTAGTAGAAAGGAGGGAGTTTCCAGGAATAGCTGGGCACCGCCCTGTAGGAAGGAGGCCCGAGCTCTGAGGTCTGGGCGGGAGACAGACGGTATTTCTCCTGGCACACACTGAAACCTGGGAACGTTTAGGATCCTTTGGCTTTTTTTTTTTTTTTTTTTTTTTTTTTTACCCCTTTCCTCTTCTTTATGGAAAATCCTTAGATAACTTTCTCAGATGGCTTTGGACACCCTGAAAACAAGGAGAACAGGCACCCCAGCATACCAGTATGGGGTATAGCTTTTATATCTTGGCACAGAAAGAGGAGACACCCTTTGTACACATGTAAAGTTTTATCATGGGAATAGCCACTGAAGCCCCTGAAAGGGTGAGAAAGGAGCTCCAACAACTTTTTTTTCAGCTTAGAGGTGTCTGGCCACAGGTTATTTTTGTGCCCTGATACTCTCAATATATTAACTAAACAGCCACCACATAATCATGAACCAATATGAGGTCAGCAGCACGACTTGTAGAGCTCAGGCCCTACTTGCAAGGAGGTAGGACATAAAGTTCTATCTGTCAGGGCCAAGGTTATAAGTTTGAGCCACAAATGGGCCTCTTAGCTCCCCCCTCCCCTTTATGGCTGCTGACTACCGGATTGTCAAGTATGGAATCCTTAACCATCGTCCTACATCTAGCCCAAGGCCGAGCCTCAACCCCTCACCTAGGCTAAGCCCCAGACTGCGTCGCAGCACCATCCACAGCCTTTCCCTGTGGAGAAGATGCATTCTGGGTCGCAAGGGTGCCAGGCCAGAGAGTGGCTGTTCAGGAACACCCACCCCCAATGCCCAAGACGCGACTCAAAATTTCCATTCTACTGCCCGCGGGTCAAGAGCGTGGTCCACAAAGAGGAAAGACATTTGGAAACCGCTATCCCTTTGCTGAAGGTGAGTTGTGGGCAAGGGAGGTGGCCCAAGGGCCTATTAGAAGTGCGCCGAGCCAGCCCCAAGCCTGCGCACTAGCACAGCAGGTAGGGGCTCCGGATCTCTCACCAAGTTGGGGAAGCACCGGACCCTGGGGCAGAGGGGTTCTGAACGCCCCTCCTGCCTTTGCCTGGTCACCCCCTTTCTCTGATAGCTCGCCTTTCAAAGCTCAGATCCCCGCGGGCTGAGCTCCACCCACGACCTCCACACCGGAGCCCAGAGCACCTCCGCAGCGCCATCTGCAGGCGGGACAGGCGCCGCGCTGCCTCTGGGGCCCAGGAGGGAACTGGCGTCCCGGAGGTGTTGGGGAGAGGTGGCGGGAGAGGTCAGCTGCCGCGCCCGCAGCCTTCCAGTCTCGCACTTGCCTTCCCCACGCTGTCCCAGCCCTAGACAGCCTGGCTAGCTCTGGGCCAGTTTAACACCCGCACCGCACTGGCAGTCGGCGGCTCCTGCTGCCGCATTCCTCGCAGCTTCAATGACCCAGGCGCCTCTTCTTGGGAAGCAGTGAAGTCACACTGACCTCGACCCGCTGACTCATGAGAATTGCCTCCCATCCCCGACAAACCCTTTGAAACTTCCCCCTCAAACCCTTCTTTCTCGCCCCTGCGGCCCCTCCCGCTTCTTCCCGGCCTGTCAGGCGTTCAAGAGCAGCTCGGGGCTCCCGGGAAAACTCAGTGGGGCAGCTGGGATGGAACTTGCAGGAGTGAGTTCCCGTGGAGACCTCTGCGCTTCTGTCACAGTTCAGCCACTCTGCCGCTGTTCTGGGCCGCACAGGAAATGCCAAGGAGGGAATTGCATATTCCCAACTCTGAACGAGACTCTCACTAAGGTATCCTTTTTCAATGATCCGCCTCCCACTGGGAGCACCTGCTTAGAGAAGGGCGTCTGGGGATTTCCTTCCCTCCTCAATGCTTCAGAACTGGCTGGGAAAGTCACTTGAAAGCTGCGATTTCTTCTTTGGAACCTACTGTTCCAACAAATAGACCAGCACACAGGGCTTGTGCCACCATGGGATCAAGTGTGGCATGCTCTGAGCCTTGAGCTGCCTTTGACCCTTGCATTAAGTCAAGCTGATTACCTGAGAGGTCACTATGGTACTGTGACCTCCTAAAACTTGGTACTGGCCTGGTCCAGATTGAGGTGGGGGTGACTTTGAAGCCAGGGATTCTCTGTTTTCACCACCTGCCATCCTACTGTGCCTCTAGTTTGAGGACTCCCACTGGAGAGGGAGGCCAGAATCTTACACTGGTTGCTCAAGATATTAGTCTCAAAAACCTTGCCAAGGGCCTCGGATCAGGGCCAGTAAAGGCTTCAAGCTGGAGGAGCTCTACTGGTCTCATCTGAAACACCAAAAGCTCCCCATCCCCTCCCCAGGGCAGTGATCCTTAAACATCTTTCCCCACCCAGCAAATCATGGCATTGGATGTAGTTTTCTTTTGTCTCTAGTACAGTAAGAGCCAAGAGCCAGAGGCTGCAGAAGCTTGCAAGCTTCCTGGCTCACTTGTCACTGCACTTTTGAGCAGGCCCCTGCCAAGGCCATAGCCAATGTTGAAATGGCCATGAACTAAAAGCAAAGGGAGTGAACAGGCTGTTCTTGGGGCTTTTATGGCAGGAGGGCGTAGGGGCTCTGTACTCTTCTCTCAGCATGAAGTTGAGAGCTGCCCTGGGTTATGGTGGCTACCCAACCACCAGCTCTGCAGGGTGTATTTGTTAGGGGTCGGAGCTATTAAATGCTTGGGTAGCAATGTATATGCTAGGATCGTGGCTGAGCATAGTCCAACCAGAAAGCCTTACTGGGGAAATTCTGAGCTCAAAGCCAACCTTTTTAGGGGCTGAGAGATGCCACCTTCCATGGAGCCAGTTCTGAGGCTGTCATTCTCTCCATGGACAGCAAAGAAAGCAATGGTGCTATTTCTAGGGGTCCTAGGTTTAGATATAACTTGCTAGGTCAAAGAAAAATTATAAGCTACCAACAAACACATACTAAGCCTGTAAATCTAGTTAAGACAAAGGGACAGCAGAGGCAATGCTCGGAGATGCTTGCCAAGGGCTTTGGGTCCCATTAGCATCTGCTCTCAATCTTAGAGATCAAAGGCAACTGAGTCCATGGAAAGATGAGGAAAGTTCTATGCAAGCACCCAAGAGATTTTGCCCTATACAGGAGGTTAGAGCTGAGGGTGGAGAGATGATCTAATATGTTTCCCTCATTTTACAGATGAGGCTGCTGGGGCTTTAAAAAGTGGCTGCCCAGGTCCTCCAGGAGTGAATGGCAGAATCGAGACTCAAAATCAGAATAGTGTTCCTCTCTGGGGAAAAAACACATGGGCAGGGAGCACTTACTGGAACCTGAGGAAGAAACATAGGGAGAAGGTAAACAGGGAGGGGAACCTGCAGAGATTCTGAGAGGAAGCAGAGAAAATGGAGGGATTTAGGAAAATTGAAGAGAAAGAGGCATAATCTCTTTGAATGTCAGCTCTGTATTAAGCATATTAGCATTCATGTAGGCATAGTGAACATATTCATGTTCTGCTCCTAGAAATGCAAGAGAAGATATAACCACAGCATGGAAGAACCATAATTTGGTTGGTGAGAGAAAAGCTTAGATTAGACAGAAGCAGAACCATAAGCAATCTGAGGAGTAACAAAGTTCCAGTTTGAACTCACACACCATACTCCCAGCACTGATAGTTCCTCTGACCTGAGTTCACTACTCGATTATAAAGCTACTGAGAACAGGGACTGTATTACTCATCTTCTTATCTCCTGGGCCTATTGTACCATGATATGCAAGAGCTACACAGTAAATGTTTGCTAGCTGACCAATACATATTAATGTACATATGCATTCATAAATTCAACACCCATATTAGGTGCTCCTCCAGAATCATCTCTGTGTTGTGCTGCAAATAATAAGACATCATAGGTGGGAAACTTCCTGGGAAGCTAGGCACCTACATCCCAGAGATGAGTCTTGGGCTTTCCCTAACTAAGACACAGACCTTGGACTGTACTGGAAGTAGGTAAGATCTTCAGGAAGGTACAAGACTATGCAAAATTCCCAGGGTTCTCTGCCTGGAATTGGGCCTCCAGAAGATATTTTGGCTCTTTGTTTCCAGATTGTCAATGTCTATCAGCCAGAGACCACTACTAGGATGATGTTATGATTGAACAAGTTGGGTTTATGCCCACTGCAGCGAGAGGGAATATACATCATGGGAAATCGTGGGGTGTCTTAGGAAGAGGGTGCTAAAAAAGGACTTAATAGGATTGGAGCTGGTCTGGGCAATTTTGGGAGGGTTTAAGGAAGCTGGGCTTTGCTCTGGATTGGATGTTGTCAGGAAGCAGGGAAATTCAATGATTGAGTAGCTTATTAAATCTTATCCATTAGAACAGGCTAGAGTGAAGTTAATGCTGTCACTGGTAAGGAAGCAACAGTCTCTCAGATTAGTCAGGAAAGGGGGGAGTGTATTTGATCATTTCTGTGGTTTGGGCAATGCTCATGTTTTTGTCTGCGTTTACACATGATTAGGGAGTACTCTTGTCTTTGTCTAGGTCCACCACGGTCAGAGCAGCCTTGTACAGTGGCAATGTCATGAATTTGTTTATGTTCAGCAGAACACCCAGGCCTAGCATCAAGCACTGGACAAGTTTGTAGCAACATCAAGGCCTAGCCTTGTCCCAGGCCAGCTTCTGGATGCCAGGGGCTATGTTTCTCTTTTTCAAAATGTTCATTTTAAGATGATCCCTGTTTTCCTACCACAGCCCAGCAGTTCTAAATATTTAGACCCTCCCTGTACTTTGACCTAGTCACACACATCTGTAGAACCAGCCAGGCAGGGGAACGTCATAACTGGCTTGGGCTGTGTCTCTGTGTGGTTTTGTGTACATGAGTCTGTGCCTGCCAGAAATTCCCTGATAAGATGGGAAAGAGGCCAGAGGCAGTCCTGCTTCACCTCTGGGAAAGCAGGGCTTTCCCTCTCCTCAGAGAGCAAGGCACTGGGATTGAGTCCCAATGACCTCTCGGGCAACAAGGGTGCCCAGCTTTAGGTGGAGTCAGGGAAGGACAGGGGTTATTGCCACAACCAAACTTGAGAGGAGCGGGAAAGGGAAAGGGTAGTGGTGGAAGGGAGGGGAGGGTTCCTTTGTATAAATGGGTCTCTAGAGGGGCTGATTTTCCTTCAAGGAAGCAGCCTGCAGTAAGTCACTGTGGATTCCCCACCCGCCTCCTTTTCTGCTTTCGTCTCGTCTCCAAAACAGACCCTGTTAATTAAAACAACAAAGTCGCATATGTTGCCCTCATCCTCTACTAAAAGGCTTACTCTGACCTCTTTCCAAACACACTTCCTTCCCTCAGGTCCATCTCTCCAGCTAAAGTATGTGAACATCTCCTGCTGTGCCTTACAGGTGGTCAGGCAGAGGCCAGTACCATCATGAAGAGGTGCTGCATTGCCATAAGACAGCATTTGTAAAACGGCAAAGAAATGTGAGGTTGAAGTGAACTGGGTGGGTCCCAAATGCTTGATATTTTGGCAGAGCCCCGAAGCTGCTTTGCAGGGTGTGACTAGCCCTGTTCTGCACTGTGCTGTGGCCTAGCTAATTACAGGCTGGCTATCGAGGGCCAGACCTCAACTGGCACTGCTCATCTGTTGTCAAAAACTGGTCCCTGTGATCCTTGGCTTAAGTGGCAAGTCACAGCAGTAGGCGAAGTGATGAGGGTCTCATAACCTGGATTATGGAGAACAGTTTGCAAGACAGAGACTCATTTTTACAGTGAGCCCTGTTATCTATCATTCAACCAAGCAACCAAGCACTTGCTCAGCATTTCACCAGTGTAGTGTTTTTGCGAGGTGGGGAGTACATTGTCCCCATCCTGAGACAAAAAGTCTCTGCTCTGGGATAGTTTATAATCAATTTAGGCAATGAGCACTAATAATGCAGAGAATGACTTAAAGAACAATCAAGTTCAAAGGCAGTAAGTGCAATTGGAGTTCAGAGATGAAATCATCCATGGGCAGTAGTCCAACTGGTACCACGTCACCAAGGTGGGATTTCATTTGGGCCTTGAAAGATGAGGATTTAGATAGGTAAAAGGGAACAGGGATGGTGTTCCAGATGTGAAGAGCATGAACAAGTTTACAAGCAGCAATAAACTAGATATGTACATGTGCATGTACACATGTGTATGAAGTCATGAGAAAGGAGATTGCACAGGGCAGAGCAGGCCAAGATCAGGAGCACTATGGAAGACTTTGGACTTTATATGACTGGTGATGGAGTCACTGTATGTTTTTCAACAAGGGGTTGGGGTTGGGTACTGGGGGCCATAGACTGATTGATGCTTTAGGAGGTGATCTAGCTGTAGGGGTTGACTAAGGATTGATGCTCTGGTTGATCTGTTTTTGGTGTGGTCATAGTACTTTGTGTATCTTTCTATGGACACATCTCACTATATCATACTTTTTTTTAAAGACTTTATTTATTATTTTTAGAGAGAGAAGGGAAGGGAGAGAGGCAAAGAGGGAGAGAAACATCAATGTATGGTTGCCTTTCACCTGCCTCCAGCCATGGATCTGGCTGGAGACCTGGCTTGCAACCTGGTTATGCACCCTGGCTGGGAATTGAACCAGTGACCTTTGGGTTTGCAGACTGGCGCCTTATCCACTGCGCCACCAGCCAGGGCTATACCATACTTCTTTGTGCACACTTCTGCCTTCTTCACTGACACCAGGAGTTTCTTTCTTTTTTTTTAAAGATTTTATTAATTACTTTCAGAGAGAAGGGCAGGGAGGAAGGAAGAAAGGGAAAGAAGTATCAATGTATGGCTGCCTTTCACCTGCCTGCAGCTACGGACCTGACTGGAAATCTGGCTTGACACCTGGTTATGTGCCCTGACTAGGGAATTAAACTAGAGACTTTGGGTTCATAGGCCAGCACCAATCCACTGAGACACCAGGAGTTTCTTAAAAGAAAAGGCCATATTTCCACCATCTTGCTCTTCTTACATCCACCTGGCTCATAATAGGCACTCATTGAATACTGATTAGACAAATAGATTATTTCCTTTTAATTAACTGAATTACAATGACATTCCATACAAGGCTCACAACTGTCAAAAAATTAAATTATACATAATGCTAACACAAGATAATTACAATTTGATCTTTTTTTGAAATGATGTGTGAAACACTTCAGTATCTTACCACCATCTTTGTCAGCAACAAGTATTACTGTATAATGAATTCTATCCCATGAGAAACTAGATGAGTTTTGTGCTTACAGATTTGGATATGTCCTGTGTCAAGTTACATTTCTCCAAACCTGTATATATAGTATAAACTGTTTCAGTACAATTCATTTGTAAAGTGGATATTGGACAGTTCTAGAGTTCAAAAGTAATTTTGTTGTAGCTATAACTCCCTTTAAACAAACCCAATATTTAAAAAATCCAAACTGGTCATAATTTTCTCTTTACAAAATGATTCACAACTGGATTCCTAAAAGTACGAAAAATTTTCTTTTAATTGAAAGATTTCGCTTTTAAATTTTATTTAATTTTTTTTTATTTATTTATATTTTAGAGGGAGGGGAAGAGAGGGAGAGAATCATCAATGCGTGGCTGTCTCTCACACGGACCCAGTCAGGGACCTGACCTACAACCCAGGCATGTACCCTGACTGGGATCCAACCAGCAACCTTTTGGTTTGCAGGCCAGCACTCAATCCACTGAACCACACCAGCCAGGGAAGATTGGACTTTTTAAAGTTTAAGTAATTTGAGACTTCTGGCCAAGATGGAGGTGTGGGTAGATATACTGTGTCTCCCTCCACAACTAAGAAGGAATACATCTACCTCAAAACTAGAGACAACCAGAAATTTCAGAAAATTGAGCAGCATGGAAGTCCAACAAACAAAGATATGAAGAAGAAATACTTGCCCTGGCTGGTGTGGCTCAGTGGGTTGAGCACTGGTACATGAACCAAAAAGTTGCTGGTTTGAATCCCAGTTAGAGCACATGCCTGGGTTGTGGGCCAGGTCCCCAGCTGTGGGTGCATGAGAGGTAGCCAACTGATGTTTCTCTCCCTCTCTTTCTTTCTCCCTTCCCCTCTCTCTGAAAATAATAAAATCTTAAAAAAAAGAAATACTCATCCAGACAGGTGCAACAGCTCTACCTAAGAAACAGAGGCAAATACAAGAAAGAGCCTGACAAATTGAGGAGACAAAGAATCATGACGCAAAGAAGGAAAGATTAAGGTTCCAGTGGGAGAACTAAGCAATGAGGAGATAGCCAACCTAATAGATGCAGAGTTAAAATGCTGGTGATAAAGATGCTCACAGACTTGACAGGTATTCTTGAGTACAGCAAATGCAGAAGAGAAGAAGTAAAAGCTATGCTAAGTGAAATGAAGGAAAATCCACACAAAGCCAATGGTAAAGGGAATGAAACCAGGGTTCAAATCAATGATTTGGAATATAAGGAAGAAATAACCAACCAGTACAGAATAAAGAAACAAGAATTGTAAAAAGCTAGGAGAGGCATAGGAACCTAGGGACAACTTTAAACATGCCAACATCTGAATCATAGGAGTGCCAGAAAGAGAAGAGGAAAAGCAAAAAATTGAAAACTTGTGTGAAAAAAAAATGAAGAAAAACTTCCCAAATTTGGTGAAGGAAATAGACATGCAAGTCCAGGAAGCACAAAGAGTCCCAAACAAGCTAGACCCAAACAGGACCACACCAAGACACATCATAATTAAAATGCCAAAGGTTAAAGATAAAAAAGAGAATCTTAAAAGCAGCAAGAGAAAAGAAGAGAGTTACCTATAAAGGGGTTCTTATAAGACTATCAGCTGATTTCTCAAGAGAAACTTTGCAGGCAAGAAGAGACTGGCAAGAGGTATTCAAAGTGATGAAAAGGACCTACAACCAAAATTACTCTATCCAGCAAAACTATCATTTAGAATAGAAGGGCAGATAAAGTGCTTCTTAGACAAGATCAAAGCTAAAGGAATTTTTCATCACCAAGCCATTATATTAAACATTCAAGGGACTTACTTAAGAAAAAAAAACAAACCCTGGCTGATGGCACAGTAGATAAGGCACTGGCCTACGAACCCAAAGGTCGCTGGTTCGATTCCCCAGCCAGGGCACATAATCAGGTGGCAAGTCAGATCTCCAGCCAGATCTGTAGGTGGAGGCAGGTGAAAGGCAACCATACACTGATGTCTCTCTCCCTCTCTGCCTCTCTCCCTGCCTCTCTCTCTAAAAATAATAAATAAAATCTTTAAAAAAAGAAAAAGAAAACAAAAACTATGAGAACATTAAAATGACAATAGACTTCCAGCCAAGATAGAGGTGTTGGTAGTCATGCTATGTCTCCTTCACAACTAGAAGAAATTTACATCTACCTCAAAACTAAATAAAAACAACAAAGAAATTTCAGAAAATCAAACAACTTGGAAGTACAACAAATGAAGAAGTAAAAAAACACTCAGCCAAACAGGTAGAAGAGGTAGAGCCAGGGAGGAAAGCAGCAGCAGCAGCACTGGAGCTGAGGCTGAGGTGAAAATTGCAGTGATAACATTTAAACCTGGAAAGCAATCCTGGAGCCAGACCACACAGCCCATGGTTCCATTGTCGGTGCAGGGAGAAGCAGAGCCACATTACTTGCTAAAATGGGAGTCAGGGCAGAAGAAGCTGCAGGACTGAACAAACAAGAGGCACTGTTTCCCCTAAGACCCCTCTACTACATACAGTGCCACAACGTGTTGAAACAGATTACCCCATGCTGATGAATTCCTAAGGCTCCACCCCTTACAACGTAACAGGTGTGACACAACTACCTAAGACAGGGAGGCAAACACAGAAAGCTGTCAAGCTGAGGAGGCAGAAAAGTATGGCCCAAAAGAGGGAGCAGAGCAAGGCTCCAGTGGGAGAACTGAGTGACAAAGGGATAGCCAACCTAACAGGCATGGAGATAGCCAACTTAACAGATGCAGAGATCAAAACGCTGGTGTTTAGGATAATCACAGACTTGACAGATATGCTTAAATACCGAAAATACAGAAGGGAAGAAGTGAAAGCTAGGCTATGTGAAATGAAGAAAAATCAACATGAAACCAAGGGTGAGAAGAAAGAAACCAGAGTTCAAATCAATGTTTTGGGATATAAGGAAGAAATAAACAGTCAACCAGTACAGAATGAGGAAACAAAAATTGAAAACAGTGAGAAGAGGTGTAAGAACCTCTGGGACAACTTTGAATGTGTCAATATCTGATTCACAGGAATGCCAGAAAGAGAAGAGGAAGAGCAAGAAATTGAAAACTTATGTGAAAAAATAATGAAGGAAAAAGATATCCAAGTCCAAGAAGCACAGAGAGTCCCAAACAAGCTAGACTCAAACAGGACCACACCAAGACACATCATAATCAAAATGCCAAAGGTTAAAGATAAAAAGAGAATCTTTTTAAAAGTAAGAGAAAAGGAGAGTTACCTACAAAGGGGTTCTTATAAGATTCTCAGCTGATTTCTCAAAAGAAACTTTGCAGGCAAGAAGGGACTGGCAAGAAATATTCAAAGTGATGAAAAGCAAAGACCTACAATGAAGATTAGTCTATTCAGCAAAGTTATCATCTAGAATGGGAGGGCAGATAAAATGCTCTCCAAACAAGGTAAAAGCTAAAGGAGTTCATCATCACCAAGCAATTATTGTACAAGGTCTGTCCCGAAAGTATCAGCCATGCAATCTGTTTTAATTATATTGGCAATGGATTGATACTTACTGGACGGACCTCGTATGAAATGTTAAAGGGACTTAACAAAAAGAGGATCAAAACTATGAACATTAAAGAGACAACAAACTCACATACTGATGCCAGTATGGCTTAGCAGCTCCAGTCATATTTTCTCCAGCCAATCTTCCACTACAAGCTAAGCAGACAACCAGAGAGGGAACAGAATCAAAAATATGGGGAACATTTGGAGGGGTGTCAGCTGGAAGGAGAAAGAGGAAGAAGGGGGAAAAGATGCAGGGATTAAGAAGCATAGTTGGTGGGTGCAAAATAGATAGGGAGATGTTAAGAATAGTATAGGAAAAGGTAAAGTCAAAGAATCTACATGCATAACCCATGGTCAGGAACTAAAGGGGATGGGATCGCTGGAGGGATGGGGGCACTGGGCAGAGGGGAGCAAAATGAAAAGAATTTGGGATAAATGTAACAGTATAATCTATTAAAAATTCAAAACATTTTAGGAAAAAAGAAAACAAAAAACTTTATCTGTAAAACCATAGTGCAGTTTCATCATTTCAAACTACATAATTAATTTTTATGGTAGTCTATAAATAAGTCTTTCAAAAGTATGAACATCAAATTAGTGGGTAGGTAGTTGTGGTATCAGGTATAAATGTATATACAGTTTTGGAAGTGATGAATGGTATATATGGGCAAGGGTGTGTGTGTGTAATTATAAATGAGGAAGTGACAGAGCAAAGTGCAGAGGAGGCAAAGGACAGGTCAAATCTCCATCAAAAACACTTCTTCATGTCACTGATTTATATTTTATATGTGTAGGATAGAAACCCATTATTACAAGGAATAAGTATAAAGGACCCATGGACATGGACAATATGGTGTGGATTGACTGTGGGAGTGGGGTGGGGGGCACAGGTGAGAGTAACAGGAGAAAAACCAGGGCACCTATAATTCAACAACAATAAAATTTTAAAATAAACCCGTCATTAAAGATGTTGCAATAAAATAAAATGACAACAAACTCACAACTATCAACAATGGAATCTAAAAAAATAAAAACTAAACTAAACAAACAACCAGAATAGGATCAGAATCAAAGGTATGGGGATTATCTGGAGGGTTATCAGCTGGAGGGGGTGTGAAAGGGGAGAAATGGTGCAGGGATTAGAAAATATAATTGGTGGGTATAAGACAGACAGGGGGAAGTTAAGTATAATATGGGAAAGGGTGAAATTAGGGAATTTATATGCACACCTCCCACCCCCTATAAATTAAGGGGGGATGGGCGGGATTACAGGAGGGAAGGGGGTTCCTGGGTGGAGGGGAGCAAAGGGAAAAGAAATTAGGACAACTGTAACAGCATAATCAATAAAATATACTTTTTAAAAGTTTAATTTGAAACACAAAAAATAAAAAAATGAGTGGACTTATGAAATTCTGACTCTATTTCCAGGAAATCACAACGAGGTCTGTCCTGAAAGTACTGAGCCAATGTCAATATAATTAAAAGTTTGCTCAGCCAATACTTTCTGGACAGACCTCGTATAAAGTGAAGTATGCCCATAAACTTCTCTTATAGATTAAAAGGGGTTAGGAGAGAGCAGATTTTTAGTTTGGGGGACAGTGGGTACAGGAATCAAGACAGCACGACCCCTCAAGGAGTCAGTCTCCAGGTTTAGCCACAAAGTACCAGATCTCTGAACCTTTGTCTCTGTTTGCAATAAATGCCCTTTCTGCCTACCCCCTCTCTCCCCAAGGGCCTATTCAATTCTGGGATGAGGGTAGAGGGTAAGCAGTGGCACATACATGTGCTGTTCCAGGTAAACCAGAGTCTATTCCATATGTTTATGTGTTTGCTTATTCAATGGTTTACTAAGCACCTCTTGTGATCCACACTTTACACTAAGGTCTGGAGATATAACCAAGATCAACATATTAACGCTAGGATCCTATCTTCCAGGAAGCCTCAGGCCATCAGGGAGACATAAGCAAGGAAAAGTCTTGAAGGGCCAGGAAAGTCTTCAAAGAAACCAGGACCTACCCCCAGAGGAGGGTAAAAGGGTCCAACACTGTGGGCAGAGGCCATAGTTGGTGCACAGAGGTCCACAGGGGTGAGGTCCACAGGGGTGAGACAGAAGTTTGAAGAACTGAAAAGGAATTTAGAGAGTGGATCAGGGAATACAAGGTTGAGAAAAATCACACACTTGGCAGTAGCTCCAATTTGCATGCTCTCTGATATGCATAGCTTTTCTCTCTTCACCCATCCCCTCTTTCCAAGAGAGCAGAATTTAATTTAGAAGAATCAGATTTTATTTAGTGATGTAAACATTAAGAATTCACCTACATTGTTGAAATATTTACCAAGGACATGACCATTCACACTCACACACACAGGGAAAGTCTGCTGAATAAAAAAATGCCCTTTTAGTCATCCGAGCTGCTGTCAGGGACAGCAAAGTGCTTGCCTATTCCACGGAAAGAGTTTCAGTCTTCATGAATGTTGAACAGTTTAGCTACTTCATTGAGATCTTCATGTGGCTCACCATCCTTAATGATCTGAGAGAGAGAGAGGAACAGTGGGTCACCAACACTCCACATGCATTCTGGCTGGGCTATGCAATGGGGAAGCCTGGGGCATAATGGGAGGGAGGGAGTTGAGGGAATAGCTTTCTACTAACCCCAAATGAGCGTGTGCCAACTCCCATGCAACCCAGCCAGATCCCAAGTGAAAGAGAAACATTCTTGAGCCAAGGCTCTATGTTTGTTCTGCTCAGGCACAACTTGACCTGAGTGCCTGGTCAAATTATACCTGACCAGGGTACCTGATGAAAACAAAAAATCACAAGAGTGTTGTTTTTGTGTGTGTGTGTTTGTTTTTCGGTTTTTTTTTTTGGGCCTGTACCTCCCATCTTCCTCTAATAGCTCCACCAGTGACTTACCTTCCTTGCTATCGGCATTCGGTTGAAGATGTTCCACAGCACAATTCCCACCACCACTTTGTCCCTGAGGTAGAAGATGACTCCTTTGCCGTAGTCCTCCCCTTCGGCAGGAGCCTGGGGGACTGCAGAGACGCTGGGAGGAATGGTGATTTCTGAGGCCTCTAACTCTGTCTCACTCTCTGATCGGATACCAGTCCCTGTGGCCAACCCCCAAAACAAACAGTCAAAACAAAACAAAGTCAGTTACTATGAGCTTGGAAAACTCTAGAAGGAAAGTGTCTTTCAATACCTGCTTCAAGCTGCTTCTGGATGATTTTCCTATGCCCTCTCAGTGAACCCTGGCCTGTTCAGCTCCCCTTCATTAACAAAGGCAAGAAAAGCTCTTCCTTGCCAGCTCATGGGCACTGCATCACTCTGACTCAAAACTTCCCTCCCGAGCAAAAAGGGGATGGATGTAATACAACAACAATAAAATTTACAAAAAAAAAAAAAAAAAAAAAAAACTTCCCTCCCTTACTATCTCATTTATTTTAAATTTATGCTATGGAGTCCTGGCTGGTGTGGCTCAGTGGATTGAGCACTGGCCTGTGAATCAAAGGGTTGCCAGTTCAATTCTCAGTCTGGGCACATGCCCGGATTGTGGGCCAGGTCCCCAGTTCAGGGAGCGCAAAAGGGAACTACACATTGATGTTTCTCTCCCTCTCTTCCCCTCTGTCTAAAAATAAATAAATAAAATCTAAGAAAAATAAATTCATGCTATGGATATTTCCTAGTATCTGGAGCTCTTCAAATTGCAAAAGACTTGCTCCTGTCCTCTGAGAAACATTCTAGAGTTACATGGTCCAGTACAACAGCCACTAGCCACAAATAACTATTCCCAGTCAGGGCACATGCCCGGGCCGAGGGCCAGGTCCCCAGTTGGGGTCACGCAAGAGGTAACCATACATTGATATTTCTCTCCTTCTCTTTCTCCCTAACTTCCCCTCTCTCTGAAATTAAAATATTTAAAAGTAAAATTAAAAAATAAAATACTTTAGGCCCTGGCTGGTAGCACAGTGGATAAGGCGCCGGCCTGAGAACCCAAAGGTCACTGGTTCGAATCCAAGCCATAACCACATAACCAGCTTGCAAACTAGGTATCCAGCCAGGTCTGTAGCTGGAGGCAGGTGAAAGGCAACCATACATGGATGTTTCCCTCCCTCTCTGCCTCTCTCCTTTCCCATCTCTCTAAAAATAATAAATAAAATCTTTTAATAAATAAATAAAATATTTTAATTAAAATTAGGTAAAATGTACAATTCAGTTCCTCATTTACATTAGCCACAATTCAAGTGCTAAATAGCCACATGCAGCTAGTGGCTAATGTACTGGACAGAGCAGAGAGAGAAGAATGCTACCCTAGCAGAAAGCCTTATTGTTCAGTGCTACCACAGAGACACTAGGGTCAAAGTAGGAGAAAGCATTCCCATGTGAAAAACCACAGTGGAGGTGTTTCCTCCTGGTGAGGGCAGGGCAGGAGGTGGCATGGGGAGGGGGCACCTCATTGTCTGAGAGCAACCAAGTTCCAAGTAATGCTTCCCAGTGGATAGACTAGTGACCTGGAGTTTATAAGTCCCTAGTTCCCTCTCCTGGATCCACTTTCCAGGAGAAGTCAGAATTAAGTATGTAATCAACTTGGATCACACAGAAAAAGACCTAAATACCCATATAACATCTTGTTTTAGCCTTAAAGGACTTGTCTTAGCCCTGGCTGGTGGCACAGTGGATAAGGCACCAGCCTACGAACCCAAGGGTTGTTGGTTCAATTCCCTGACAGGGCACATAACCAGGTTGCAAGCCAGGTCTCCAGCCAGGTCTGTAGCTGGAAGCAGGTGAAAGGCAACCACACATGGATATCTCTCTCCCTCTCTCCCTTCCCCTCTCTCTAAAAATAGTAATAAAATTCTTAAAAAAAAAAAAAAAAAGAGCTTGTCCTTACAATACCTCTAACAAGAGGACATGAGGGTTAAATAACTTCAGCCAAGGTCATGGAAGGGAGAGAACAAGCCTAGGAGTTAATGAAAGATGTGTGTGGGAGAGAAATTCATTCTGAGAGAGCTGCCTCCCATCTAAAGAAAACCAGGCATTAAGATCTGATAAATGGAATTAGAGGTAGCTCAGGAATTATTCAGCCCACTTCTTCATTGCCCAGGACCTGTGGAGGAAAGCAGATCCTAAACCAAGGCTCTCAGGCCTAGTTCTGGGGATTGGCAGGAAGAGGAAGAAGGAAAAAACAAAAAACAAAATGAAACAAAAAGCATCTAACAAGTTTAGGTTTCCTTTATCACGCAGATCTTCCTATTCCCTAGAGACTGAACAATGGAGCAGTTGAGCTAGCCACTGTTCAGAGTCTAGGATGGAGACCCACAATATCTATGCCTCTGCTTTGACCTGGATGCTGGATTTTGCCAGCTCTCACACCACTAGAGTGAGGGACTTTCCCTAGCTAGTGTGGCTCAGTGGATTGGCACCGGCCTGCAAACCCAAAGGTCACTGGTTCGATTCCCAGGCAGGGCACTTAACCAGGTTGCAAGCCAGGTCTCCAGCCAGGTCTATAGACGGAGGCAGGTGAAAGGCAAACGTACATTGATCCTTCTCTCTCTCCCTTTCTTCCTCCCTCCCTGCACTTCTCTCTGAAAATAATAAAATCTTAAAAAAACAAAGAGTGAGAGACTTCGGATTTGGTTTATATTAAAGCACATGTGAAGAGAGGCTGTCACTGCCAGTCCTCCCTGGCCAAAACAGAAACCCCTTGTGCAGGAGAATGTGGACCATTGCTTCTCAACAATCTTCCAAGGCATGTGGGTGGCTGGTCTTCCTTACCTGACTGCTCTGTGGCAGACTTCGGATTGTCTTGTGCAGATGCTTTTGCAAAAACCCCAACTGTGGGCAAACTACTGTCCACGAGACCAATAGCTTCATAGCCAACATCGGGGCCCAAATCACTCCTAAAGGAGAGGGAAGAGAGTGTCCTGTCATGGGACTGTGAAGAATGACACAGTAGGACATTTTTTCTAAGACACCGCACTTTTATGCCAACCAAAGAACTTTGTGTATGAGAACAAGAGGCACACCAAATTGTTCTATCTCCTCTTAGGGCACTTGGGAACAAGTGTGAGAAAGTATGATTCTCCCAAGCAACTTTTACTTTCCTTAAGAAGCCATTACATGTGTCACATATCCATACAACATTCTACACTTGCTTCAATTTAGTCATGCTTTTATTCCATATCACATCTGGGGAGTGATGGGTTCCCCACATTTACTGTTCACTAGCTTCCTTTAGTTTGTCCTAAAACTGCCTTTTAGAAGCTTTAAAGAGTGATCCATATTTATGGAATTCAGAATCTGAGATGGTTTATGGTTTCATTAACTGACAGTATTTCCTCGTAGCCTTCATTTTCCAAGGTCAGAATGCTTTCTATAAAGAGGCACCTTCACACATTTGAGTCATTTTATTTTAACTATTCTTAGAAAGTTTCCCTATCATCATCATCTGTTCTTAATATGCTAGGAACTTCACAGACTATTTACAGCACAGACACACCATGGTTCTGTAATCATCTAGGGTACTTGAGCTGTTTTGTTTCTGGTGATACACATTTTGTTATCTTCTTGTCCACAGCTCATTGGACTGGTGTGTTCAAGGAACAGTCTACAATGACTTCTTGCTTTCTGTTTCTGGGACCTAGCAGATAATTGCATAGCTATGGGCTAATTTCTTCCGAACTGCATCGGCTTGTACATGTTGACCCTGAAATCCATCTGCTATGTTTTTGCTGCCCATTCATAAAACTGTGTGTGATCATCCTAAAATATATTCTCATCAGCTGAGAATTTCCCTGAGGCTTCTGAAACTTGCAGATTTTTCATGTACTCCATCTTTCAAATCAGCAAGAGGAGTGTGGCAAACCGGGCCAGGCCCAGTACTCAGGAATGTCTGCTGCCAACATTTTGTTATCCAGAGAGCTGCCAATATATGCCTGACTTTTATAAACTGATACATTCTGCTACCTATACCTGAGTACACTTTCATACCACCTACTGTAGTTTGAACTCTGAGCTATTTTAACAGAAGTGCTGCTGATACCCTCTCCATCCACTCGGTTTAAGTTATACCAAATGGAGCCCTTTTACCGGAAGGCTGCTCTGGGGTAGAATGTGTGGGCATGAGTTGGAATCCCACCCCCAAATAAAATTAACTGACCCACAAGGAAACCGAACCACAACCCTGGTTCAAATCAGTTCAGTCCTCAAGGCACAAAACTATTACCAGAACATTGACTGATGCCAGTATGGCTTAGCAGCTCCAGTCATATTTTCTCCAGCCAATCTTCCACTCACGACAGCATGATCATGGTGCTCTACCCGCCTCCTCCCCAACTTTATGTCGTAGAAGCATGCGGCATCTCCTGCCTTTGGAGACAAATACATTACATTAGCATGTGATTTTTTAAAAAGCAAGTTAGGCCCTGGCTGGTAGCACAGTGGAAAAGGCGCCGGCCTGTGAACCTAAAGATTGCTGGTTCAATTCCCCAGCCAGGACACATAACCAGGTTGCAAACCAGGTCTCCAGCCAGATCGTAGCTGGAGGCAGGTGAAAGGCAACCATACATTGATGTCTCTCTCTCTCTGCCTCTCTCCCTTCCCCTCTCTCTAAAAGTAATAAATAAAATCTTTAAAAAAAAAAACAAGCAAGTTAAAGATAGAACATAAACTTTTGGGGCTCAAAAATGCTTGTGATGTCAACTAATTAGTGTTTTCCACCTACAGGCTAGAATCATATATACCCTATAAAAAGCAGCTGAGCCCTGGCTGGTGTGGCTCAGTGGATTGAGCATCAGCCTATGAACTGAAAGGTCATGGGTTCAATTCCGATTCCCAGTTATGGCACGTGCCTGGATTGCAGGTGAGGTTTATCAATGTTCCTCTCCCTCTTTTTCTCCCTCCCTTCCCCTTTCTCTAAAAAACAAATAAAAATTAAAAATAATTATAGTCCTGGCTGGTGGCTCAGTAGATAGGCAGTGGCCTGCAAACCCAAAGGTTGCTAGTTCGATCCCCCAGTTTCAAGCCAGGTCTCCAGCCAGGTCTGTAGCTGGAAGCTGGTGAAAGACAACCATACTCTGATGCTTCTCTCCCTTTCTTCCTCCCTCCCTGCTCTTCTCTCTGAAAATAATGAATAAACTCTTTAAAACATAGTAATTATTAAAAAATAGTTGAGACTTAATTTTTTAAAACCTATTCTATTCTATGCTTCTACAAAGCTAACCTTAATAGTTTATTCTCTAGCTCATACTTACTTCTTCTCATTTTGCCCTTAATAGAGACAGGATATTTAATAACCATGATTTGCAGACTATTCTTTTCTATGTGTGGAAACCAGTTTTTAGATGTGAGCATCTCTTACCTAGAAATCTTTTCTGAGATAAGATTGTTTTTTTGGTTATTCATTATTCATTCATTCAACAAATATACAGAGAGTACTTATTCTGTACAAAGCATTACACAGTCTGGGTTGCTGAGACACACCCAGCATGGACCTTGCCCCAAGGAGCGTATAAGCTAGTTGTGGAAAGCGCAGCATTGATCCTCACTGCAGTGCAGTGCAAGGCAGAAATGTGCCACATGAGAGATGGAAATTAAGTGAGGTCAGTATTTCAAGGAGAGAGAACCTCTAGCTGGAGGTAAATGAGGCCAGGTCATGAAGGAGGAGGCATGTGAGCTCTCCAACCCTTTGCTCATCTTTGTGGCTATTCAGATTCTCCCAAAGACTTCTCTAAACATGCAACAGATGAGCAATAGTAAGCTAAACTATGAAATCTACTTAATGGACTATTATACAGTCATTAAACTATTTACAGAATCTGAAGCCATACGGAAAATACATTATAATATTAAGTGAAAGAGAAAAGAATGTAAATATTCATACATGGTATGCTTGCCACAACTGTCAACAACAAAAGAAAAACAAACCTAGGCACAATAAAAATTAAGGGAAGGAAATAACACCAAAAACCCAGTGGTTGCTGCAGGTGATTTCTCCCTTTTTTCCTTGTCTATCTTCCATATTAAGCATGTTTTTCTTTTATAAGAAGTTTTTTTTTAAAATCCAGTACACTTTATCTTTAAAAAAAAAAAAGGTTTAAGAAAAAACATTCTTCAAAGTTCCTATGCCCTTAGCTGTAGTCCATAATCAAACACAATACACTTGTAATGCTCTAACAATGGGGAAATTACCTCATGGTTCCTACATACTATAGTCTTGTTTGTGTCACATCAGACTTTTTTAAAAACAGCTAAAAATAGTTCTCAAGGAAAATAAAAACAGAGTAACTTTCCTTTCTAGAGAATGTCATAAAATTGCCTCATTCTCCAATCCCTGGACTCATGTTCAGGCAGAGGGAACAGCAGACGTGTCTGAAAGCTGTACATGTGCCCACCAGGGTAATGCTGATGGCTGTTCCCAACAGTAGCACCAGAAAAGCTCTAGTTCTGTAGGCATGTACAGTACTCATTTCCTTTTCCACTAGCTTGCAGCATGAGGCTATACCCGATCTTGTAAATCAAGCAGTTCCTAAGTATCTGTTCTCTATCCTTGGCCTCCAAACACTCCAAACCTATTGTGCTAGACTACTAATGAGCCACCGGACAGACTTTCTCTTAGAATGGGGACAAGGAATTGTGCCTGGTCTTGCTGTAGTATACGTACCACCCAGATGTTAGAACGTGCTTGGAGCTCTGCATTAACCCTGAAGCCACCAAAATCGGAATCTATCTCTAGTCCGCCAGTCTTGGCCAACTCGACATTGGGCTCCAGGCCCACTGCTGCCACTATGTGGTCAGTTTCTACCTGAGGGGAAAAAAAGAAACAATTCAGTTAATTACCATAGTTTCCACGTATGCCTATGGACACAGTAATTGCATATGATGCCATTAAGAATTGGGGTTTTATTTTTTAAAAAAATCATTGGTCAACCAACCTCTGGTAAACAGATTTTAAGTTCTATTTTATAAAGTTTCCCACTCCACACACTCATACCCCCTATCACCTGAGTCACCCTAGTCAGGTCTCAAAAATCTGCGATAAGATAGAAAAGGGAGATGGGAATGTGGGTTACAGGTATCTTCTCTGGCTCTCACCATTCTTAATTTAATGCAGGGACAGTTCATTCACAAAATCATGACAGGTTAATGGTGGTTGCCAAGAAAACAAATCTACTGGTATCAAATTAAAGAGTAAGAATGAGGAAAGGGGAGGGGGGCTGGAAGGTCTTCTGGCAGCCTTACTCCCCCTTCTTACCTTCCGGCCGTCTTTCAGCTTGATGAGTAACTTGCCACTGCTGACTCCAACCGATTGCACAATAGCATTGGGCAGCACCTTAACCCCCTCTGTGAAGGCAAACAAGACCTGAGGCTGAGCCTGTAAGCCTACCACCTTCATGAAAAGTAGGGAAGCTGACCAGAGACACCCCATCTTAAAACTAGAAATCGCCTGCATGCAGGCAACCTTGGAGAACCACAGGAACCTATAACCGTAGTTCATTTTCAGTATTTCTGGGAATTTGGTGCATCAGATTTACAACACCTATATGATTTTGGCTGGCTAGGATGTGGTGGAAACATTTCATCTGCTGGGTGATATCGCTTATGTCAAAGGGGTTCCCAAAGAAGTAAACATTGCATTAGGCTTAACTCAAAGGAAAGAGTGAAAAAGTCTCTCTACCTTGTCTGACTTTTTCCATGGTCCAGTTGCTGAGGTATTCAGGGAGAACCTTTCCCATATTTCCTTTCTCAGGGAAGAGCTGAATCACTTCGGTGCCTAAGGCTCGAGCTGGTAAAAAGAAAAAGAGTAGGTATAGCAGGAGGCAAAAGCCAGTCCTCAGACAGGAAGAGAAAGAAAGCAGCAGCAGGCAGGCAGCCATTTACTATGGAAAGGATAATGTGCTGACCTAGCCTAGAGTTTCCATTTGTGGGGCACCGGGGCATGAGGACATTCCCAAAGCCAATACAGCAGGTGCCAGAACTGTTGTCCTTAGATTGGACTACATACTGTGACCTCGGTGCACCTGCACTCAGGCCTCACCTCAGGCTTACACAAGTGCCTTGGGAACCTCTGAATAGTAAGTACCCTCCTGAGAAGATGCCCTGATTTCACACAGCTCAAGGAAAATAGGTGTCATGAAATAGTCAAACTGGAACTCAGATATGTCAAGCTGGGAACTGTTATATATCTGAAGAAGTCTGACTTTTATAGGGTGCAGTAACTCAAAGACATGCACACTCCTGGAGTGCACACTGCCTTTACCATCTTAGTAACTCACTTTCCTTAATACTTTATTTTTAAGGAGTCTTGGCCTGGAAGCTAGAGGAAAGGAAAGGAGCCACCACGGCTCAGTGGCTCAGAGAGCAGCTTTGTGGCCACTAAAGGATCCCTCATCAGAACTAAGCTCAGAACTAACTAGCTTCTTACAACATAAACCTTAGTCAAACTTTTTCTACTGATCCTAACAAATGCATCTCTGGAATTTGTGAGAGCATCCAAAAGTATGTGGTATCAGACCAGAGGAAAAAAATCAAGGTCACTTCCCAATACTCACCTTTTCTGCCAAGAGCACAGGCCAATTCGCTACCAAGGAAGCCTCCACCAATAATCGTAATTGACTTGACTTCCCGGGAAATCTTCTCTAGGGTTCTAAAATCTCCAATCTGCAGGATCACATCAGTTTAGTCCACTGATTTTCCCAAAGGGGCACAGGATGATAATACCAGGGAATATTTTCTACTAAATCTTTGACAACAGTAATTTGCACATACAATCTCCTTGTAGAAAGTGGCTCGATTATAGCTCCTATGTTATTTTTAAGCATTAACGTAGTGTTTTTACTTGAATACCTTTTATATCAAAGAATGGGGGCGGGGCACTGGCTTCTTGTATAAGTAAAGTCTGGAATATTATTTCCAGAAAATAGGTTTTGCAGCTGAAATGTCTGTGTTTGAAGTCCATCTTAGCCATTTATTGCTGCCCAGATCACTTCACCAAGCCACTTTCCCTTCTATGCTTCAGTTACATCTACTATAAAATGAAGACAATGAATGACTGCAGCAGCTGATTTTTGTAATAAGAGATAAAACAGATAATATATAAATAAAGCAGTTCCTAACACAAAACTGTGTTCAGATTAAGTGCTTGATAGAAGATAAATTTTAACTGAATGATCAGAAAAGGGAAGCCCAGAGAGGACAGGTGACTAGCTCAGGTCACACAGCTTGTTAGTGCTCTTTAACTAGAGAAGTCACCTTGCAGGAGAGAGAACCCATGTTGTTGATGTACATTTCTTTTTCCACTGTCACATTCCTCCTAGCAAGAGTGGCTCAACTGGGGGCAGTTTTGCCCTTTTACCCCAGGACCTTGCCCCAAGGCAAGGGGACATTTGGTATTTTGGACTGTCATAGCTGGGGGTGGGGAGGTGCTGCTTGCAGCTAGTGAGTAGAGTTCAGGGACAATGCTCAACATCCTACAATGCACAGAACAGTCCCTCACACCAGTTGTTACCCTGTGCAAAATGTCAGTAGTGCAGAGGCTGACAAACCTTGTTCTGCCAAGGACTTAAAGGATAATACAAATCTTTTCAAATACCCCTAACAGTGACTAGAACATTTCTGCAGTTTTCGTAAGCACAGCACAGTGATAAGACACAACCCCTCCTTCTTTCTTCACTTACATACTCTTCACTTTTCTTCCCATACTCTTCACTATAGAACTTGGTGATGAAAAACGCCAAGAGGCTGTAAGGAGTTCCAAAGACTCAAATGCATCAGGAAAAAATAACTACAGAAGGGCAATCGGAAGGAACTATAGCACTCAATAAAAACACCAAATGCATTTTTCTCCTAGGAGCTTAAAAACCCTTGAGTGAGATATTTAAGGTGCAGAGAGAGGAATTGACTTGCTTAAGTCCAAATAGCCAGTCTCCAGAAGAGCCATAAATAAAACTTGAATCTCCCAATTCCCTGGGTAGGTACTTGGGGACCACAAGATTATGTGCCTCTTCAAAACCAAGATGACAAAAGCACTAAAGCAGATAATTACCTTTCTAAAAAGTGTTGTTCTACTCTTCACCTCTGCTCCAGCCCTATCAATGGCAGACAGAGTTCTTGGAGTGCCTCCTGGAAATGAGGAGGAAAACCTTTTAGCCCAACAAGCAAGAGCTAACCCAAACTATCCCCGCCACAAGGGTGGCCCTGTGGTGTATTCCTGCTGGGGCCACAGCAACAGCCACAGGACTCCAGGCTTTGTTTTCCTGCAACTCCACTCACAGCAGGCTTTTATCAATTTCCTTTGAGAAGCAGATTTAAGAGTATCTCTTCAAAGGGCCTGCACTCCTCACAGATGGTCACAAGGCCTCACTTTCTGCCTCCCTGTTCCCTTTCACTAGTTTCTCACCAGATAGCTGAGCTACTTTGTTTAAACAACAGCTTCAGTGTCTTTTCTTAGGGGCAATGAACCCACAAGGCTATTTCACTTTCAGGAGACAGGGCAGAGTGCAGGAACTGAGCAGGGAAAGTAAAAAAAAGTAATCCTCCTTAATACCCATCCATGCCTTCTGGGTAAGGAACAACAAGGCTAATCCAGAAGGACTGTTGATGAGATAGCTGGGCTTTGTACAAAGATAAAAGACATCCATTTTAGAGTCTGGGTTTTGGTGTTCTTAAGATTAAGTAATGCTTTCTCTACTGAAACTGGAATGAGCTACAGATCATGGAAGAAAATAATCTCCAGAAATGCTCACCTGTTGCAATCAAGCACTTTTCGTAGGTTATATGCGAGCCATCGTTAAGTTTCACCATGTTGCCTCTCACATCCAGCTGTACTACCTGGTGCAGTCACAAACGTACACAAAAAGATTTACAGATAAATTAGCTTTAAAACATGTTTATTAGATATAATTCACTTAACATAAAGTTCACTGTTTTAAGGTGTACCCTTCAGTGGTTTTTATTTATATTTATTTTATGTTTATTTGGCAAAAGGCTCCAAACATTTTTATTTGGCAAACCCAATTAGCAACAATACTAAAAAAATTACTAACCTTCTGCTATCAAAACTCCTATTTTTAACATTTAGTTTTTAAAAATATTTTAGTAATTATTTTTAGAGAGAAAGGAAGGGAGGGAGGAAGAAAGGGTGAGAAAGAGAAACAACAATGTATGGCTGGCTGCCTTTCACCTGCCTCTAGCTGGGGACCTGGCTGGAGACCTGGCTTGCAACCTGAGTATGTGCCTTGACTGGGAATTGAACCAGCAACACTTGGGTTTGCAGGCCGGTGCTCAATCCACTGAGCCACACCAGCCAGGGCCCCATCCAGTGGTTTTTAGTATATTTAAAGGTTGTGCAACCATCACCACTGTAATTCCAGATCATCTATTTCCATTGCCCCTAAAAGGAACCTGGTACCTATTAGTCATCAGCCCTATGAGAAGAAGTAGTTCTTGACCTAAGTGGATCAATCCATAAGAAACCATTTCTGGGTAATCACTGGCACCATGGTTTCTGGTACCATTTCTTCAGGTGGTCCTTATTCCTTAAGTAGCCAACATTAGAGCAAGTCCCTGCAGTCCCAAAGTTCCCACTCAGTTTGTTAAGATAAAGAAGAACAGAGATAGACTTAGTTCTGTTTGGTGCTTTGGAACCCTGACTTCCTTGTTAACAACTCTCCTACATTGTCATCACTTTGTCCAACTCCTAGCCCTCACTAAAACTTAATAAGCCTCCCAAGACTGCTTATTTCTCCCAACACTCCTCCCTGTCACAAGGCCAAGAGGGGGTGTTGACTGCTGCTGCTTCCAGATCCCTGTGTCCTCACCTCCTTTCGAGGGACAGCTCCCTGTATCCCTGCAAATCACTGGCACATACTTTTCCTCTGAGTCACCTCTAGAGTCTTGTTATTGCTTAACCTCTACTTCTATCTCAGATATCCCACTCTGGTCACAATTTTCCATCCTTCCAGCTTTCTCCCTGTTCCAACTGTCATCCATACTTGCTTTCAATATTCTCTGCTTACTCAGCAGGCTATTCCATCTCAACTGAGCTAATGGTCATCCAAACTGTTCTCTTGCTAGCACCCCTAATTCCTTAGTATCCTATTCCTTCTTCTGGTAAAAAGCTTGAGCTTTGGAGTCATAAACTGGGGTTTCAATCTCTGCTCCACTCCTTACTGGCTTTGAGACCATTTATTCAAGACATTATTTATCACACACCTACTATGTGTCAGGCACTGCTCTAAATGCTGGGGATACGATGGTGAGAAAAACAAGACACTTTCCCTGCCTTGAGAGTCAGGTAGCAAAGACAACTTAATAAGCAGTACAAGCAAGTATGAAAAATCAGGTGAAAAATGCTATGATAAGGTCAACAGATAGCTCTAGGAACATGTCACAGGAACACCAGGATCAAGCTTTCCAAGAGGCAATGACATACACTGAGATCAAATGGATGAGTAGATTCTTTATCCTCTCTTGATTTATCGTGGGTAAGCTCCCTCCTCAATCTAACCCCTCTACTCAAGCTTCACACAGCTCACTCTCACATAACCGCCTGGTATCCTAGTTTACTGCAAAAACAAGTGAAACCATTAGATGTGGTTTTCCTCAGCTTCCCATAAGGTTCCCATCTTGCAACTCCCCAAATAAAAACCTTTCTTTTCTAACAACAAGCAAAACAGAACCAAATATCTGAATACAGGGAATAGGCCTTCAGTGGTGAGAGGGAAGGGGATTGGGGGGAGAGGGGAGGCAGAGGCAAGGAAGGGGAGCAGCTTAGACAAGAACCTAGTATAAAGGAACCATGGACATGGACAACAGGTGCAACTGACTTTGTTGGGGGGGGGATGTGGGGGGAGGGGGAGAGAGGGGAGCAAAGGGGATGGATGTAATACAACAACAATAAAATTAAATTAAAAAAAAAAAGAAATCCTAAAAAAACAAACAAACAAGCAAAAAAAAAAACACCTTTCTTTCTTCCAGCTTCTGGGTTGACTTGTCTTTCCTGTTCTCTTCTGCATCTGACCCCCATTCCTTCCCTTCTCTCCCAGAATGTTCCCTTAGTAGTCACCCATGCATCCCCCTAAGTCTGTTCCATCCTAAAAGTCTCACCTTTGATTCCAGGTCCTCCTCAAGCTCTTGTCCTATTGCCATCACCCTATTCTCATTCAATCCTTTTGGAAGAGTTGTTTATCAGCCCTTTCTTAACTTCACAATGATATCTGAGTCACTAAATCAAATGGATAATTTTATAATACTTTTCTTACCAAATTCCTTTGCTTCAGTAACAATGTGGATCACATTGTCCTCCTAGAAACAATCCAACCTTGGCCCCTGTCCTGAGCTCTCCCTATACTGTCCCTGAATTTGTTTTCTAGTATCTTTTGTGGACTCTTCTTAAGCCGGCCTCTGAAAAGTTAGGTTCCCACGGTTCTATCCTTAGTTCTACCCATACCCTCCTCCTCTTCTGACTAGAGAACTTCATGGGAGACCTCACCCACTCACATGGTTTCAACTCCTACACACATGTGAATAATTCTTGAATCTCTGAGCCCAGAACCCTCTTCTGAGCATCACAGTCATATATCCAACTGTCCACAGAACATCTCTACAGATGTTACACTTCATACTTAATACATTGTTGACAGGCAATTTTACACAAAAGCTAATGCAAGCGCAAACACGAGCTAACTCGTGTAGCAAACTACATCCATCTGTTTATTAACAGTCCAGAACTAAAGTTCATTTCCCTTTTAAACTAGATCTTCCTCTTGTAATGTCTCTGTCAATTGGGGATACTTCGGCATCTACCACACAAGCTGGAAACTGAAAAATCATCTTTGCCTCCTTCCTGTCCCCCATGCGCCACCTTCGATCTATCACCATGCCTGTCCAGTTTGCCTCCTAAGCACATCAGCTTTCCCAACTCTTCCCCACCTTGCTACCAGGAAGCTACACACTGATGCTGGTAACAGCTGGAGCTCTGCAATCAGAATACTGCAGTCAGACGCATCTGGGCTCACATTTTTTCTCTACCCACTTATTAGCTGGGTGATCTTGGACAAGTTCTTTAACCTCTTTTTATATTTTTTCAAAGATTTTATTCACTATTTTTAAGAGAGAAGGGTAGGAAGGGAAGAAGAAAGAGAGAGAAACATCAATGTATGGTTGCCTTTCACATGCCTTTAATCATGGACCTGATTGGAGACCTGGCTTGCAACCTGGTTAAGTGCCCTGACTGAGAATCAAACCAGCAACCTTTGGTTTCACAGGCTGGCATCTATCCACTGGGCCACCAGCCAGGGCTTAACCTCTTTTTATAATCTTAATGTCTTACTCCATAAAGTGGAAATAATAATAGCACCTATCTCATAAGATTATTGAGAGGATAAAATGAGATAACAAAGTGTTTTAAAACTGTACTCACTTCATCATCACCACTACTGTCCTAATTTGGGCTCTCATCATCTTGCGCCTGGATTATTTGTTGCCAAGTCTTCAAAATGGTCTATCTCTAGTCTTGTTCCTGTAAAATCCATTCTCATCACAGCCAATGGAGTGATGACTTAAAATTCAATCCAACTGTATTATATCCTTATCTAAAACTCAACAGCTCCCCAGCGCCTATGGGATAAAGTTCAGCCTTGTTCACATGACAGAGCTGTCTGAGACCAGGCTCCTGCATGACTTCTCGATTTGCTCTCTTTCCACTCCTTAGCTTGTACTTTCTGCTCTCTGAGTACCTAGCTGCTTGTTTCCCTCCACCAAACATGCTTTTCCATACTCCTGTACCTTTCCTTATCTGGTTCCTTTTTATTTGAATGCTCTTCATTTCACTCTAATGTTGTCAATGCCTCTTCACTCTGTCAAATTTCCCTTTTTATAAGACCTCCTCCTCCAGGAAGCCTTCCCTGAAACCACCACTATATTGGATATGCTCCCCAGTATATACTGTGCATACTCCACATCTATTTGTTATGATTATCTGAGCCTATTTCTGTCTATTACAGGTAGCCCCTAGTGGGCAAGGGCTTTGTGTGTTATTTACACAGGGGGACTTAATACATGTCTCATTACCAGTTTATCCACGAACATATACCCACCTTCTCTGCCTAATGTCCTTTCATAGAAGTGGGCCTGTCCCTACCACAGATCAATGCTTCTATTTGTTCTCTGGATCCCATCTAGTCTGATCTTTGCTCCTAATAACTGTTCCCTCCCTACTGGAACACTGCCATTAGTTTACAAATATACTCTAGTACCTGCCATTTACAAAAGTGAAACACAACACAACAATACAAAACCCTCCTTGTCCCCAACAAGTGCCCTCTAATACCTGCTCCCCTTATTCAGATGCTTACCTTTGTAAAGTCTGACAATATTTCCATGCTGATGTATGCCTAAATTCTTTTACTATCTTGAATGCACATTTGTCAATCTCTCATCATCAATAATCCCAAGGAAATGTTAGTGTGAGGAAACAGGAAGGAGGAAGGGCAGAGGAGCAGATCAGGAGAGGGAATAGCCTCCAGGCTGTGGTCCTCATTGATGTGACCTTCTGGGAAAGGTTAGTTGGCACGCTACTCTAGGTGCAGAGGTGTTTTCCCCAAGAAAACACACTAAGCACTGTAGACTGGCAATATTAACCCTAAAATGACACAACACTTCTTTGATAAACTACAATGGCAGGACAGATGTAAATGGTACTGGGAACACAAGTCACCATATTCACTGTCTACAAAGCAAAGGCAGTCACCTACTAGCTCACCTTCTTCCCAGTGAGGACAGCCACACCACCATTCTCAATGTGAGGCAGATCCTGAGCAGAGACATAGAAAGAAGGTGGCTGGAAATATATGCTGTACAAAGAAAAGGGAGAAAATGTTATAATGTTATATGCACCTGGAACTACAATCAACTTTCCCCATAAATGCAGTAAAATTGTTTCCATCATGAAGCACTTTAAAATTTTTTCCAAAGTCAGTCTCCAAGGCCACTAAATCTTGGTCATGACTTATACATACACAGGTTATTTTAGATCAGTGATTCTCAACTGGGGGCAGTTTTGTCCCTTCCCTGGAGTATTTGGTAATGGCTGGAGACCTTCTGGTTATAGCAGCTTGGGGTGAGGGATGCTAGAGGATGTAATGGACAGAAGCCAGGGATGCTGCTGAACACCCGAGAGTCCACAGATCACCCCACAACAAAGCATTATCCAGCCCCAAAAGCCAATAGTACTGAGGCTGAGAAAAGCTGCTGTGGATTTAGATTTATTTCAAAATGAACTAGGTTTAGCTCCTGAGATGATTGTGCCTCAAAGAGTAGATAGTAACAATGAGATATTAATGAAGGGATGGTAAGATAATTGGAAGTATGCATCCTGCTTGAGAAAGGAACATGATAGCGAGGGTGAGGGAGGCAAGTAGATTTATAAAATTTAGTCCAATTATCAAAGGGATCACTAATGAAAAAAAATTGGGACCCAATGTATATGATACTTGAATCAAGAGATCCAAGCCATCCTTTAAAAGGAAAAGGCTTGGACTGGCATGTCTAAGTCCCTTGTGTAAACATTTTAATAAAGGGGTTCTTTTTTAAAAAGTGCCTCCTCTACCCCTGCAATCCTGAATGTCTGCTATGGTGTCAAAGTAAGTGCTATAGAACAGTGTCTTTTCCTTGGCCTTAATGGGATATGCCCGGGCAAGTGCAAGGAAGTGACCACTCAGCTTGAGCTGATCATCCCTGGACAAGTCTAACATAAAAGTCCTAGAAATAGAAGCATTAATATTAATACTTCAGAGGTCAACATTACACCTTTAATTGTTGGTAGATTTGGTAACAGAATGCAGGTCTCCTCATGGAAACAAGGAACAGACTTTCAGTATGCAGAGGGGAGGGGGTGGGGGAGAAAGAAACAAAGAGGGGGAACAGTTTAATTAAGGAACTAGTATAAATGACCTCTGGACACAGACAAAATGTGGGATTGACTGTGGGAGAGGGGATGGGGCAGGAGAGAGCAATGGAGGAAAAGTGGGATAAATGTAATACAACAACAAATTAAAAAAAAGAAATATCCATTAACATATTTTTGGAACACATGTTAAAAAAAAAAGAAAAACAAGTTTGTTAGGTTGTATTGTTGATAACTGTCATATCAGTGTGCACTTAAAAAAACTTACTAAAATTGGTCAATTTTTGTGTAGCCATTTTAATATTGAAGATGAAAAAAACACCCAACATTTTTGACATCTTATACTCAATATTTCAAGAAAGGTAAAAATGCTACTGAAACACAGAAAAAAGATTTGTGTAGTGTATGGAGAAGGTGCCATGACTGATTAAATGTGTCAAAAGTGGTTTGCAAAATTTCATGCTGGCGACTTCTCACTGAACGATGCTCCACAGTTGGGTAAACTAGTTGACATTGATAGCAACCAACTTGAGACATTGATGGAGAACAATCAATGATCTACCATGCAGGAGATAGCTGATGTACTCAAAATATCCAAATTAATAAAGTTACTGGTTAAAATGAAAAAAAAAAAAAAAAAAAAAAAAGAATGCAGGCCTCCTGCCACTATAATCTGTTGTCCCTAAGCTGTAGCAAGTACGTTAAGGTCAGACTCCAGTGTGCCGCCATGCCATCTGTCCTACACCCTGTACATGGTCCATACAAAATCTTGATCTAAACCTTGTTTTTAGTTGGAGTTGGTAGTCAGGCCCAATTTACAGTTGTGAACACACCTTCTCTCTTTTCCATTCCACTGTTTGAATCGTAGTGTCTTTGTGACATTTGGATCATCTGAAAACCACAGTTCTTTTGAAAGAGGAGGTCGCATGTATGGAAGTTCAGGATCTTCAGTTACAATCAGTACCTTTAGACACAAAATAAGGATATTTATCAGAACCAAGTCATTTACTTTATTTACTTACTTTTTTAGAGAGAGGGGAAGAGAGGAAGAGAGGGAGGGAAACATTAGTGTGTGGCTGCCTCTCATGCACCCCCAATTGGGGACCTGGCCCACAACCCAGGCATATGACTGGGAATATGAACCAGTGACCCTTTGGTTCACAGACCAGAGCTCACTCTACTGAGCCACACCAGCCAGGGCAGAACCAAGTCATTTAACAGGCAGATGTCAAAGTGTTCCCATTGGCTAAGTGATCTGTGACAAGCAAGACAGCACATGCCTTACCCTGGCTCCAGGATCCCGAGCCCGGATGGATCGAGCTGCAGCAAAAGCAGCAGTACCTCCACCAATGAGCAGGAATGGAACATGAGTTGGTACCCTTCCTTGAGAATCTGGTTCTCCTTCTGGAACTGTAAGCAACAGACCAAACAGGATGAGTTTTCTTCAAGTCTCAGATGACTCCTTGCTACTTAAAAAAAAAATCACCTTGCACTTGTCTAAATTCTTTACATAAAGATAGCAAAACACTGTATATACATTTTCCTTAAACTTCTCACCATCCTGATGGGACAGGAAAAGTAAGCATTCCCTTCATTTCATAAGTGAAAAATTGGAAAAAGGGAGTAAATGATTTGGCCAATGTCATTCATTCATGAAATCTGTCAGAACTAGAACCTACCTTAAATGTTTAGTTATTTCTAAAATTCACTAGAAAGTAAATATTAGAATGCTTCTGTCCTCTGCATTAATTTCCTAGTGGCTAACAGTAAAATATCAAGTTCAGTTTGACATTTTAAAAAAATCCTCACCCAAGAATATGTCTACTGATTTTTTAAGGGCACAATAGTGTGCATTTGTGTATTTTGTATTATGAAAATTTCTTTCTTTTTTTGAGTTAATCTTTATTGTATGTTTATTGATTTTTAAGAGCAGGGGAGAGGGGAGAAGGGAGAGGAAAAGGAGAGAAGAGAGGGGGAGAGAGAAAAATATCAGTTGCCTGCCTTTCACAATGCCCCAACCAGGAATTAAACCCACAACCTTCCAGGGCCAGTTTCACCTTATGTTAGCAATAAAGGGGGGGAAACCCAGAAGGTCAATTGGGGATTATTATACAATGTTTAAGAATAAGGATATGTTACTGATGAAAGCAATGTAAATCGCCCACCCAGGGTTTGTGGAGTTTATTAAAGGATTAAAACATTCCTCTCTGAAAACTCAAGCCAGTCGTGTGTGATGAAAATGCCAACTAGGGCTATATGCTTTAGAAAAACAAATACATCTTTAACAACTGAAAACTCCAAGGACTCAAAAGGGTAACAAGAGACCAAAAGAATTTTGTCATTGAAAAAAAGGCCTTCATCTCTTTTCCCATAATTTTCCTGTCCAAGCTTGCCTTTATCATGTAAAGCTTGCCTTTTAAGAGTCGAATATGAAGCAAAACAAGCAATCATGGTCATCACTAATTTTATTCTCAAACATAAATTCCAGTCAAATACTTCCAACAAATTGCTGCCAGGCCTGGGATAATACCAGAGTTTCTGGAGGCTTACAATCTCTCAGCAGCATCATGTCTACAAGATATCCACAAAGCACAGTACCCAAATTGTTTATAACTTTTCCTTCACATATTGAGCCTCAAATCATGCTTACCAGATGATGTGGCCCTTTTTTGTTTCTCTTCTGGCGTCAGCCCTAATCCTGAAATTCTTTCATTATATCTTTTTTTGTCATCTTTTATAAGCTTGTAGACCTGTAAATCCAAACACGGAGAAAATTTATTTCATAACACAGCTAACTCATACCATCAGTAATATCATTATCTTCCAATTAAATGAGAAGCTTTTGTCTACGTAAGGTAAGTTCTATGTGAAAATCACTAAGGCAAAATTCTTTTTTTAAAATATTTTATTTATTATTTTTCAGAGGGAGGGGAAGGGAGAGAGGAAGAGAGGGAGGGAAACATCAATGTATGGTTGCCTTTCACCTGTCTCCAGCTTCAGATTTGGCTAGAGACCTGGCTTGCAACCTGATTATGTGCCCTGGCTGGGAATCGAACCAGCGACCTTTGGGTTCGCAGGCTGGCACCTTATCCACTGAGCCACCAGCCAGGGCTAAAATTCTTTTTTTAAGAAATGAAAAATATTGAGTGTACACACACTTGGTGTGGAAAGAATACAGGTTGAACAGATGAAATTGTTCTAGTTTCAATTTTCCTTAGGGTGGGTGTTCTGAGTTTTGTCCCCGAAACATGATCACTATATCCTAGTCTGATAGATTAAGTAATCCTTCCCTCAATGATCTATCCTTTCAGGACACTCAGATATTCATTCATTAAGGGTCAAACACCTTGCTTAAATACCTGTGGTATTTTAAAAAATACTATTTTCTTTAACTTTTCAAATTGAAGGAGGGTACCTTAATATTATAACTTTAAAAAAATTTTATATACAGCATGATAACTGGAAAAAAATGTAAACAGCAAGCCCTGGCTGGTGGCACAGTGGATGGGGTGCCAGCCTGCAAACCTAAAGGTCGCTGGTTCGATTCCCCGGCCAGGGCACATAACCAGGTTGCACGCCAGGTCTCCAGCCAGGTCCATAGCTGGAGGCAGGTGAAAGTCAACCATACATTGATGTCTCTCTCCCTCTCTGCCTCTCTTCCTCCCCCTCTCTCTGAAAATAATAAATAAAATCTTTAAAAAAAAGTTTAAAAAAATTTTACCATTAGATATTATATATCAATCTATTATTCACTATATATATCTATATCTATATATCTATTCTTTTAAGGAAGAGACTTTTACCTAAAAAATGACTTAACCTGGTCAACATGAGTGAACAGAAAAATAAACTGAGCTCACGTTCACATTGAGAGGCATATACAAAAATAGCCTGGGCCCCATCACACTTCTGATAGCTTCACACATTGAGAGGAAGAACAGACCAAGCAATGTCTTGAGGTTTAGTGGGGAAAGGACAAGAATGAAGTTTGTCATATATTTATAACCTTATTTATTTAGCTTTTCAGTAAATATTCTGATATGAAAATGTTTATAGACATTCAGACTAAACAAAAATTTACCTTTCCCCCAAGTGTTTCTGTATTCCCAGTTTGCACAGGTTTCTAATTAGTGGCATGGCTATATGTAAGGTTAAGAAAAACTGAAATTTATGAAAAATATTAGTGGAAAGAACTTTTTAAAGCAGATTAATGTGGTAGCATTTAGTTAACTTAAAGGAATTTGAAAGAAAGTCAGTCATTTTCTTAGTGAGGCAACATGATCCTATTGGTTTAACAATGGCAAGGGGTGAATACCAAATTTCATTACATAGTCTAAGGGCCATTTGGCTCTGCTCCCTGATGAATAACAGGAATGAGGTTACAGCTATGTCTGTAGTCCTAGAGGAAGTCACTAGCAAGAGAGGGAGAAATGCTCAATCCACACCAATCAGGAGTGCCTATCTGTATCTAAACTAAAGTGTTCCAATCAGTGCTTTTCAAACTGAAGTTGCAACCTAATAATGAGCTGTAAAATCAATTTAGTATGTTATGGCCAGTATGAAAAAGAAAAAAACATAGCCCTGGCTGGTGTGGCTCAGTGGATTGAGCATGGATAGAGCACTGGCCTGTGAACACAAGGGTCACCCCCGTTCAATTCCCAGTCAGGGCACACACCCAGGTTGCAAGCCAGGTCTCCAGCCAGGTCCCCAGCTAGAGGCAGGTGAAGGACAACCATGCATTGATGTTTCTCCCCCTTTCTTCCTCCCTCCCTTCCCTTTACTCTAAAAATAATGAATAAAACCTTTAAAAAAAGAAGAAAGCAAATGGGGAATTGAAACTATTGGAGTATATCACACCTAGTAAACATTACGTTGAAATTTTCAATTTTACATATAGTTATATGATAGCTACAAGGTAAAATTTATTTCCTCCTGTGGTTTGCAGAAAAAAATTTTTTAAAGCTACTGGTTTAAGATTTAGACTCCTGCCCAACATTTTAGAAAAATCTTCCTTGTTCTTGGTGCTGCTCTCTTATTTTTGGAGGGTGGAATGGGGGTAAGGTAGAGGACTCCCAACTCAGAAACTACTAAGGTAGTATATATACAAGAACATGTCCTCATATGAGAGAGAAAAGTTACGAAGAAACACTGTTGTGGACTGAATCCTTGCAGCCTTCCCAAATTCACATGTTGAAGCCCTAATCCTCAATGGAGTGGTAGTTGGTGATGGGACTTTGGGGAGGTAAGAGAGGTTAAATGAGATCGTAAAGGCGGGGCCCTGATCCCATAGGGCTGGTGAAGGGAAAGAGAGAGCTCACATCCTTTTCCCCATGTGAGGACACAGGAGAAGGTGGCATCCGCAAGTCAGGAAGGGTGCTCTCATCAGAACCTGACCAAGCCAGCACCCTGATTTTGGACTTTCATCATCCAGATTGGGAGAGAATAAATTTCTGTTGTTTATACTACCTAGTCTGTGGTATTTTATTATGGCAGCCAGAAAAGACTGATACAAACAACTCACAGCCACATGTCATCAAATCTAAAGTCTGATTTTGAGTTAACAATTCTCTGCAGACTAATAGCAGTTTCAGAGAAAAATATCTAAGCCTAATATAAAACTCTTCAAAATAGCAACTATAGGTAGACAAAAGCTTATCATTTAACCTGAAAACACTATAATATAGTAGCTTTAATATTACCAGTATTGGATAAACACAGATAGCAATGAGGTATTTAACTGAATTGCTTGCGACACTTGTGCTTCACAGATATTTCTAAGGCAGAAAAAAGCAACAGTGACTGACCCTGTCTTGTGGCCTGGCATGAAGAGATTTGCCTGGCCAGCTCTGTGTGGAGGCTATCCAACTCTGGTACAGCAACATAAACCAGAGGTTTAATATGTTTAAATTTTACAAACATATCAGGTGCAAACACTTTAAATCTATTTTTGAACAAATGGGATGGAACTGATAGGAAAAGTTGAGAATTATGAAGTGGAAAAGTTAAGACTTAGAGGGCATAATCTGAATTATAAATGAGAGGCACTGAAGAAGGCAATCTACAGGAGTATGTTAGCTTATAGCACTGCAGCCACTAGTTTGACCAAATTAGTGATTACAAAAGGGACACTGCCAAATGACTTTACTCTGAAACAGAAGCTAGGGATGAGCAGGGAGGATTTCCATGGCCTTCTGGACCTCCTCAGAAGCATTCAATAAAATGCCTTTTATCAATACAAGTAGGGTTAATTGACTGTTTCCTCCCAAACCCATCATTTTACCGAAAATGATTCAAAATGGATGGTATTCAAGTTATCTTTACTTGTTTAGTTAATGTTTCCTCTCTGAGACTGTCTTGTTAAGATATGCAGCACTAAAGCACAATATAACTTAGCATCGTAAAAAATTATTATGAAATTGACACTTTTTTTAAAAAACAGGGTTGATGATGAGCATTTATAATACTCATTAGATGTATGGCTTTAGATATATCTGGTGGGACTTTAAGAGTTTGAAGGAGATTTGAGGATTCCCTAGTGACTGACAATGTCCCTTTAACAAGTACCTAGAAAGCACATGCTATGAATATTTCACTGTATTCTAATGGATCCAGTTTTCATTAGAGCCATGGTCTCACCCACCACACCCCCAAATATATTTTAGTGTAAGCATCTTACATAGTAAGCTCCTGCCCCAGTGACTGTGGCTCCTACAATTAAGAAGTATACTAGTCTGCTGTCATCTTTCCCAGAAGCACCTGTAGACGCTAGTGATCTAGAAGGGGGTCCTAGGTGATGACACTGCACAACTGTAGGTAAAGATAAGGCCAAGAGAGAAACAAAAGGAAATAGAAAAAGAACTAAGTATTAATAAAGAAGCATTCAACACAAAGGCAAGGATGCATTTTTGGTTATGCTGTGCTAAAAAAAAAAGGGGGAGGAAAAATGCTGCTCCAGGACTGGAGGAGAATGTATAGTTCCTCAAAGTCTGTTATCTGACAATGCTCATTTAGTTTCTCCTTAAATTTGACCCAGCAACTAGCAAGAACTATCTACTTTTCTCATGCAGTTGGAAGTCAGGTCAGGGTATGATGACCTAGATTAACTTCAAATAATTTTCATGTCTCTATTTTTTTTTTCACCCTAGTGATCAAGAAGCAAAATAAGTCTGCTGTCTTATCAGAAAGAAATGAAATTGTAATGGTGTCCAACCATTTGCTCTCAGTAAGTAAAACAGCTTCCTTCATTTGAGGGTGGTGTTATATAAGTTGGTTCCCTCAACCTTACATGATACTACTTTCAACTGATCTGCTATGTCACAGTAAACCCTGCCAAGCTAAAAAATAATAATAATAATAATAATAATAATTCCTCAGTGACCAATTAAGCTGATCAGAGTTAAGGAGGTACAATTGTGTTACAACTATGCAGAAGTTAAAACCATATTTCTTACCTCACACAAACTCCATTCTAAAGTTGGAGATACCAGGACTACTGTAATTTATTTAGTCTTTCAGTGAGATTCAGGGATAGTTTCCTTATTAAGAACCCTTAATATTCAAATTGCAGGCTGTTGTTTTGGTTTTTAATGTCTATCCCAAGTTGAGGAAAAAATAAAATATTTGACAAATGGTTCAAAATAAAATATTGTGCTAAGGAGCTGCAGTGAATTTTGACCTTAATCAACATCCAAGAGAAAAGGTACAATTTTTGGTACTTGGTCAAACCTGAGAAAACACAGTGGCTTTCAAGTTAAAGAGTAAAAAGACAAGTGAAAAGAACAAAGATAATCAACAGGAGATTACATTTCAGTCATTCCCAAATTGGTTCTCATAGGATACTAGACAGTAGGCATATTAAAATAGAAGCCTTACTGGAAAATTTGTTAAAAGGAGAAAGGGCAATCAGTTGCAATAGTTGTAAAGCAGAGCAGTACTGAGTCTAGTAATGGGAACTGTGTGGCAGCTTCTTTACACAAGCTGCTTTTCTACTTACATATGCACCAGCACCTACTGTTGATAAGCCCACAAATAGGACTAACACAGAATTATCGATTTTGCCCCCTGATGCACCAGAGCTAGCCATTTGTCTTGTCATCTGGAGTTCTAGAGGAACTTGCCATCGCTGGAACAAGTTGCCTAAGGAACACAATTTATTAAGACACACACACACATATAAAAATAAAATAGTTAATACATGTTTATGACTACTAAACGTCAAATGCATTGTACAAGTAAGGACTTACTGCCCACTGGCTGGGTGACATTGACTGTTAAATGACCATGAAAAAAAAAATAACATCAACACTCTATACACACAAATACAACAGATATTAGAATGCACACTCATAAACTGGTTAGGGTTATTAAGAATGCTGCCTAGGGGGGAAATTTATAGCTTTCAGAAAAGAAAAAAACACATGGGTAGCTCATGAAATACTTCTCTCTTAACTTCTTCACCATAAATGAAGTAAAATGGAGAGATGACTTAATAGATATAAGAAGTTAATTACAGGATACCAGAGACATTATAACACCCACTTAAGAAGAAATCTATACAGCTGGTTCAAACCTTGCACAAAATAACAAAACCCTGCCATGCAATTTAACCAAGACACAGTTCAGTCATGTGTGAAAAGTATTATGTATTGGAAGACAGAAATGGTAAAGCTCAGGAGAAAAATCAGAAAAAAAATTAGGTGAATTTATTTCTCCCAAAGAATTAAATTTGAACTCTGAAGTATTTTTTAGAATGACAAAATTTTAAATATCCATCAACTACTTGGCCCTTAGCCTCTGAAATAATACAAAGAGTATGCTGATGTAAAACTCGGTGCAGCTATGTATGCAATGACCCGGTGACCATGACAACTCTCACACATCGAAATGTCAAGAGTTTCATAGATTTCTTCCTCCAGGAGGATGTTGGCATTTTCAGATGAAGGAAGGTCTCAGAACCTTCTATGCTTGTGATAGTCCTTGTGTTTACTATTGACCTACAGCAGGGCTTCACACACTTTCCCTGTAAAAGCCCAGATAGTTAATATGTTCGGCTTTGCGGGCCATACAGTCTCTGCTGCAATTGTTTAATCCTGCTGACTTTGAGCAAAAACACTGCAGATAATGTAGAAATGAATGGATGTGACTGTGTTCCAATAAAACTTAATTTATGGACACTCAAATGTGAATTTTAAATCATTTTACTGCATCCCCAAATACTTTATTTTTAAATTTTCTCCAGTGACTAAAAAAAGTGTAAAAACCATCTTAGCTCAAAGGAGTTGTACAAGAGCATTCTTGTTTGGCCCATGGACTGTAGTTTGCCATCCTGATCTATAGTGGTTCTACAATTTGCATCAGCATCCCATGGAGGGTTTGTTAAAGCACAAATGGATAGACCCACCCCCAGAGTTTCTGAGTCTGGAGATCTGAGATAGGGCTCACAAATTTGTATTTCTCACAAGTTTCCGCGTGATGCTGCAGGTTTCTACTTTAAGACCACTGGTGTAGAGGCAGATAGATATGTTCTTGGTCTGATCAGGCTTTAGGAGACAAACAGATTGATACTGGTAGTAGCCTTCCATGTACTTCTAGAGATTAGTAATAGGGAACTTTCCCCCTTGCCTTCACAATGTCGGGGCACAGAGGGGTAAAAACACATCCAATATAGGTCTGCAGTCTCTTACCTGATATCTTTGAGAACATGTGCATTACGGAACTTAGAATGGTTGATCTTAAGTACATAATGTATATACTGTATAATACGTAACACTCAGCAACCCACATAGAAACACATTCATGTTTCTATGACCAATCACACTGAAATTAGAAATCACACTTGAAAAGATTCCAAGTAGATTCTCTCCAGTTCAGGTTAGGTTTTATTGGAGAATGAGTTACAAAAACTTGATTTTTAGTCTATTTTGATTTCTCAATTATAGATAAGAGACTATGGACCTATACCCTTAGGACTAAAAACATATTTTTCTTTACTGTTTTTATTTCTTACCTGATTGAGAATCCTTCACCACTATGAAATAAAACAGTTTCTATTTGGAAATAACAAATCATGAAAAAATCATGTGCAAGGGTGGAGTAGCTTATCTTAATCTGGGCAAGCTTTTGATATTCAGAAGTTCATAAAAATGATGAAACATGAGTAGAAACTGATGACTCTCAGAGCTTAGAAAATGAAACTGGGTAGAGAAAGTTCCACGTGGTTTAGTTTAATGAATACAAGTTTAGTTCAATCTCAATGAGTTTTGTCCCTCACCCCACCCCAAGTTTGTTTACTGAAAAATGTTCCATTTATTTCCCTAGAAGATCCTTAATCCCGAAATTCTAACAACTTTATTTTAATATAATAGTAATGTGTTCATTCACTGCTTGCTTTTCACAAATGGACAAAACTAATGTAGATTTGGGAAAGTTCAGAAGATTTTGCCTCAATATGCCCCTAAAAAGGATATTTAAAAGTAATCTGATTTATTAAAAATTGATTCATATTTAAACTGCTGCTTGAAAAGAAATGTAATACAACATCATTATCATTAACAAACCAACTTTTTTGTTTACATACCTACAAAGTGACTTAAATTTTGTAAAAGGTACTAGATGGATGTTGATATTTCCCACCAATTTTTTTTTCCCATAAAATTACTCCTACCCCTCTCTCCATCCCTGGAGTTTCAAAATTTTAGGAAATTTCACATCATGACTGAAACATGCCTTTTCACTTGTCTTAACTAACATGGGAAAGCCAACTTACTCCTTGATTTCTTATTGCATCAGTCTACTTGTTTTAGTTCTTCAGTCAGGCCACAAATACTTTCTTCCTCACACTTACTTTTTATTTGATATGTTTATATATTATGATTGCCATTGTAGCGATAATTACTGCCTCTATCATGTCATAGTATCATTTTCTTTTTAGTGGTTGGAATAATTAAGATCTAGTTGCTTAGTAAGTCTGATAATTATAATATAATGTTGTTGTCTATATTCACTATACTGTGCAAGGATTCAATTCTTAAATTGTTGTTACACAAAGCAACAGTGCCTAACAGATAGTAGGTGTCTGCTCAATAAATATTGGATAAATTAGTGAAGGGATTGAAATTCTTCCCAATTCTAGTAATTAGGAAAAAATATTTTGAAGAATTCTTTGCAAAGAAGGTTTAGCCACACTCCATTTATTTCAGGTTGCTTAATAATAAATCCGTAACCTCGAATACCACCAATTAGCATTAGAATAGTATTGAAGTTATCACTGAGTTCATTTCTGTCGATGTCATAATCTCCTTTTTCTATATTCCCAGAAATACCTTCACACAGTTGAGATATCTAGGAATCTCAAATAGAGAGGTCTATATATTCTTGAGTCTTTTCTTCTGAATGTCAAACTGACTTTTCTAACATGGATGAAACACAGGACAGGATGAGTCTACATGACCTGTTCATTAGACACCTCTTTATAAGGAATCCAACAATTATTTACCTTTTTTCCCCCTATTTACCTTTATCAGCTTCTCTTTTTTAGCATCAACTCTTGCTGAAATTTTAGAAGACTCAAAACAGTAATAACTATAGCAGAGTGTGAAGCACTCGAAAGAAAGGAACCAGAGGAAAAATAATTCAGACCAAAAAAAGCAAGAAAGAAAAAGAAAAGGAAGAAATTCAACTTTTCTGCAAAGTTAAGTCTTTTACAGTACTAGGGTTTAGTCACTGAGATTTACCCAATGCCAGTGATTGTACAATATGCCAAGGACACAAAAATAAACAGAGGACAGGGGAGGGGGAGGAAGAGGGAAAGAAGGGTAAGAGGCTAGTCAAGGAACCAGTGTAAATGACCCATGGACATGGACATCAGGGTGGGGAGTGACTTGTGGGAGTGTAGGGGGCAGGGCAGTGGAGAGCAACAGGGGAAAATTGGGCCAACTGTAATAGAACAATAATAAAAAAAAATTTTCATTAATAGGACATAACAATCTCTGTCTTCAGGTAGTGCATAATTTCGGAGGGGAAAATGGGCTTGATACAAATCATAAGAGATTCAAGACCACTCACTCAGTCTGGTTTTTTAATTCTTAGGTGAGTGGAAGAGAAGGGAAAGAATAATTATTCATTCAAAACAGTATTTCCCAAAGTTGCCTGATCATATGAATCACATCAAGGGACTTGTTAAATATAAATTCCCAGGCCTCTCTCCTGGAAATTCTCACTCAGTAGGTTTGGGGTCCACCCGCCCTTTGATTTATAGACCAGGCAACTTTGGAATGTTCTAGAAGAAAGTTATAATATGCAGTAACTCCTTTAAAATGTTAGAAAATATAACATATTAACTGGCTGCAAGAAAGACTAACTTGCCAAAGATTTTCCACTGGAAAGGTTTGTCTAAGCAGAAAAGAGGGGCAAAGACTCATCTTCTAGCATCAAAAAAAAAAAAGCATCATTTGGCAGTGGCCAGGAAGTCTGGATATTTGCCCACAAGGAGTTTCCTTTTTAAGGAGTTAAGAAGGATTCTGAGTAGAGAAAACTGTTCCCAACATTTGACCCTCAGGTTAGGGGTCAGTGATCAGTTTGATCACATGGGCAGCATAATGTTTGGTGACTAAATAAAATACCAACCTGTCTGCTCTGCAGTGCTGAATGCAGACATATAAAGTGATGACTATTAATTACCTTCAACCATTTCTAGAAAGAGGCAGAACATCCAAATAAAATAAATAGTAGCATTATGGTTTTAAGGAAAAATGAAACATATAATGAAAATGAACCTGACAGTCAGAACAGATGCGGATGCAATCATTTTAAGGTAGGTTTAAAGCTTGCTAAAATCCTGACAAAGAATTGAGGGAGAGAAGAAATAAAAAAAAAAAAAAAAAAGAGGCAAATGGCATCTAAACAAACAATGCCTCTTCCCCACTTATGCAAAAACATATGGTTGATATGACTATGTGAAAAAGAAATCAGATTAAAAGTAATGTGTAACCAAGCAGCAGAACAGGGTAAACGTGTAAAATGACAGAATCATTTCTTTTTGAAATTGTAATCTCAGTTCCACGCATTTCTTATACTCTGGTGCTTGGCCATAAAACAAAGAATAAGTGTATACAAAGAGATGGATTGATATGTCAAGAAGTCAGAATATGTTCTACAGTAGACTACCTTCACACAAAGTTACACAATGGGAAAAAATATTTTGAGTCTAATTTTTCAGTACTAGTTCTGAATATCACCAACCACCTTCAAATGCCTAAAATCAATTATTAGTTTGTAAAGCTATACTTAATTGCTGAGAACTTTTGATCAGACTTCAGAATGCTAGTAAAAGTTTGAATTTTAAGCAAAACAAGTACACAAAGTTTGAAAGGCCAATATGGATGACAATTTTCAACATATCTAAATTTATGTGCAATTTGCATAGAGCAAACTCATTTCATTGTATAAATCCATACATACAGATGACATCGTAGATGGGGTATTAGTGTAAAACCAAGGCACAGGGTCCTTGCTGGTGTGGCTCACTAGATTGAGCACGCAACTGCAAACCCAAAGGTCGCTGGTTTGATTCCCAATCAGGGCACATGCCTGGGTGCACGCCAGGTCCCCAGTAAGGGCATGGGAGAGGAAACCAACCTATGTACCTCTTGCACATTGCTGTTTCCCTCCCTCTCTTTCTCCCTCCCTTCCCCTTCTATACAAAATAAATAAAATCTTTAAAAAAAATAAAGCAAAATGCCTCTAAATTCCTTTAAAAAAAAAAAAAAAAAGCCAAGGCAGAGGCTTTTAAATTCCAAGAGCAGTATGTCTTAGGACATTCCTCAAATAAACACCCACCAGGAAACATTTTCTTGAGTCATAGCAACTAGAAAAACTTCAAATGCACATTTCCAAAGATATAAGGGAATATAATAATATAAGGGAAATATTTTCCATTTTTATTTTTAAATCACTTGGAAAGGTCTCCAGGATAACTTCTGACATTTCAAATGTTAAGTGTCCTCAGATGGCCATTCAAATATTATTAAAACATAAATAAACCCGTACCTCCTACAGGTGGATAATTCCTTCCCCCCATGAAATTGTGCTCATTGAAAATGAGCAGGCACAAGACATGCTCAGATAAATTCAGAGATAGCTGAGGCACAATGGGCTAAAGGGGAGCTGGATTGTTATTAACCAGGAGGTCAAAATTTAGGAAGCAGTTTGGAGTTGAAGCAAGGGGATTAGGGAAGGGCCTACAGAGCAGCAAATTATCCTTTGTTCTACCTATTCATTAAGTACATGACCTTGGGCAAGCAATTTTCACCTCTCTGTGCCTTGGTTTATTATCCATAAAAAGAATGGGTTAGACCTTACCACAAAATCCCTTCCAGCTCTAAAATTTAATGAATTACCTTCATGGAGGGCAAATGCAGTGCATTCTTCAAACTCTTTCTTTGAAGCATTAAAGACCACCAAGAATTACACTGATCAGACACCTCAAATTAATTCTGGGTTAATTTGCCTGGTGCCTGGTGCACAACCCACTGACTCCTTACTTTCAATGCACTGTTTCTGTTTCACAGGGCACTCAAATCTATGGATCTCATCTGGGATTTGGAAGGTAGAGCAGATAATACCCTAATTTACAGAAGGAACTAAGGCATGGAGCTTAAATGTCCTGTTCAAAGTCTCACAATCGGTAAATGACAAAGTCTACTTGACCTCATTGCTCTAAAAGGCGGATGAGAGGTGGCCGGACAGTGGCACTGGACAATACTAGACATCCCTGAACAGCAAACCCTCCCAGAAAAAGGCCTCAAGACAGCTACTGGATTCAATTCCCTTGAAGGTCAGGTTGGTACAGCTTGCAAAACTTATGGTTTGGATCCTGCCAACTCGGAGTTCAGGCAACTGCGAGTTTGTTAAGTTTTTCCCAGGGGGTGAAAGGTAAGGAAAGCTGCAAGGTTTTGGCAGTCCAAGCAGCCCAAGCCCTTGGTCTATCGAGGTGGGGGTGGCCCGGGATGGGACAGTCACCTGGAAGCCGGTTCCTCTGTCGCGGGCCTTGGATGCACACTGTCCGGACCAAGGGCGCCAGGTTCTGCTTCAGGGCACCCACTGCCAGCCTTCCGCACCGGAACATTTTGGCAACCGCTCCTCCGGTCCGCCTTCCTTTCTTCTCACGCACCAACAGATGGGTCAAGCGCCGTGGGCCCGGTCCACTCCCTCCGCTCTCTTCACACGCACTCCACGCAGGCTCCTCCTACTAGCTCCGCGTGGGCATTGGATAGTTCAGCGCCGCCGCTAGAGCAAAAGAAGGGTGAGCGCGACCGGAGGACTACTGCGCAGGCGTAGTGCTCAGCGTCGCATTGTGATTGGCCCGCACAGGGAGAAGATTTGCGCATGCACCTAGCGGCCCACCGGCTTGCTAATTGCCTGCCCGGCTTTCCTGTGAATTTCCGCGGGTTAGTGGCAGTGTACTCACTCAAATTAGCGAGTTCGGAAAGTAATCCTAGGTGGGACGCGAGGGGCCGCATTGCCTGGCTGTTGTGGCCAGCTCTGCCGCTGCGTTGATGGAGGGAACTGATAACAGCACTTCACAAAGCATAGCCCCAGCATTATTTTGTTCTTTTGGTTTAGGCCACCAGCTACTCTGCCTGCCGTGTTCTCTGGCTTGGCAAAGGTTGGAGCTGGGGCTCCCGGCTTCCTAGTTTCAGATTGAACTTTTGGCTTTTACAAATTGCTGGCACTTTGCCACCCAACCCGTATTTCCGGGGCAAGTATTCATTCCATGCTCTTTGTTCCCTTATCTCTTAAATTGTGCAATCCTGATTCCTAGATGCGGTATCAGAGGCTGCAGGTAGTATCCTGCTGTTAATCTTCCGCGGTTGAGAGCAGGATGCTGGCAAAACGCCCTTCTGTTTATATCCTAAACAGGACTTTGAGAGTTGTGGGAGGAGTCGCGTGTGGGACTAAGTATAAATAGGTGTTTTGACTACCAAATTGGAAATAAAATTTTGGCCGTATGCAAAACATAACTTAGGCCTTTTCTCAAAAGTTTTGGGTTTCATATTAATTTAACAAGTACTTATTGAGCACTTGCCACTTGGCCTATACTATGAAGGGGTTCCAGGGGTTATGGAAAGTATAAGAAATGGTCACTGTTTAGTTGGGGAGATTAGCTATGAGGTCTGTCCAGAAGGTATCCAGCCATGTAATGAAAATAGAGGTGTTTATTGAAGAAGATACAAATGCAAGAAACATTGTACATAAGAGAATGACACCTCAGTCCCCTTCAAAGTAGGCACCTTGGAATCTCACACAGTTCTCCCAATGGCCATCAGCTGCCCCATTGTATTTCCCTGAATCTCATGGACGATCTGAAATCTCTTCCTTTTCAAGGTGGTATTAGTTTTGAGAAAAGCCCTAAGTCGCAGGATACCAAATCTGGACTGTAGTGGGGCGGAGTCACCTGGGTAATTTGATATTTTTGGAAAAACTGCAGAGACATGATTGTGCATTGTCGTGATGAAGCTGACATTATTGTTATTGATTTTTAGTAGAATAGGGATAGAGGGTGAAATTACAAAGGCATTGTTTTAGGAAGTTTAACTCAGGAAGTTGTCTTTTTATTTTAAAGGTTTTATTTACTTTTAGAGAGAAGGGGAACAAGAAAGGGAGAGAAACCTCAATGCGTGAAAGATACATTGATTGGTTGCCTCTCACACACACCCAGCTGGAGACCTGGCATGCAACCCATGCATGTACCCTGACTGGTAATCAAACCAGGACCCTTTAGCCCACAGGCTGGTGCTCAGTCCACTGAGCCACACCAGCCAGGGCAGGAAGCAACGTTTACTGGGTGAAAATAACCCAGGGTTCCCTTACTCATTAAGAATAACGTTCAAAAGGTCGCTGGTTCGATTCCCCAGCCAGGGCACATAACCAGTTTGCAAGCCAGGTCTCCAGCTAGGTCTGTGGGTGGAGACAGGTGAAAGGCAACCATACATTGATCATTGATGTCTCTCTCCCTCTCTGCCTCTCTCTGGAAATAATGAATGGAATCTTTAAAAAAAAAAAAAAGAATAACCAAAACTAGACCACCACCTTACACCATACACCAGAATAAACTCAAGATGGACAAAGGACTTAAATATAAGCAGTACCACCATAAAGGTCCTGGAGAAAAATACAGGCAGTAAAATTTTAGATATCCTATGCAGAAATATGTTTACTGATACTTCTCCAAGGGCAAAGGAAATCAAAGAACAAATCAACAAATGGGACTATATCAAACTGAAAAGTTTCTGTTCAGCTGAAGAAAATCCAGCAAAATGAAAAGGGAATGAAACTGTATGGGAAAAAACATATTTGCCAATGATAACTCGGGCAAGGATTTGATATTCAAAATATATAAAAAATGATGGGACTCAACACCATGGAGACAGACAGCCCAATTTAAAAATGGGCAAAGGACCTGAACAGACAACTCTCTGAGGGAGACATACAAAGGGCCCAAAGGCATATGAAAGAATGCTCATCACTAGCTATCAGAGAGATGCAAATTAAAACCACAATAAGATACCACATCACACCTGTCAGAATGGCAATCATCAAGTGTTGACTAGAATGGGGGGAAAAGGGAACCCTGGTGCACTGTTGGTGGGAATGCAGGCTGGTGCAGCCACTATGGAAAACAGTATGGAGTTTCCTTAAAAAACTAAAAATGGGCCCTGGCTGGTGGCACAGTGGATAAGGTGCCTGCCTGCAAAACCCAAAGGTCACTGGTGTGATTCCCAACCAGGGCAGCATGACCAGGTTGCAAGCCAGGTCTCCAGCTGGAAGCAGGTGAAAGGCAACCATACATTGATGTCTCTCTCAGTCTCTGCCTTTCTCCTTTCCCTGCTCTTTGAAAAATAATAACTAACATCTTTAAAAAGTAAAAAAATAAGAATATTGTTGATTACTAACCATCAGAGAGATGCAAAGTAAAATCATGTGAGATGTCAGCTCACACCTGCCAAACTGGCTATCATTAATAAGTCAACAAACAACAAGTGCTGGCAAGGATGTGGAGAAAAGAAAACCCTAGTGCACTGTTGGTGGAAATGGAAACTGGTGTGCCACTGTGGAAAACAGCATGGAGTTTCCTCAAAAAATGAAAAATGGACCTGTCTTTTCACCCAGAAATTCCACTGCTGGGAATATATACTAAGTATCCTGAAACACCAGTTCAAAAAAGTATATGCAGCACTATTTACAATAGACAAGTGCTGGAAACAGCATAAGTGCTTATTAATAGATGAGTGGATAAAAACAAACAAACAAACTGTGGTACATTTACACAATGGATTACTATGCAGCAATAAAAAAGATGTAATTCTTACCTTTTGCGACAGCATGGATGGAACTGGAGACTATTTTGCTAAGTGAAATAAGGCCATTAGTGAAAGACAAATACCACATGATCTCACTTATAAGTGGAATCTAATGAACAAAATAAACTAACAAGCAAAATAGAACCAGAGATGTAGAAATATGTAACAGACTCACAGCTGTAAGAAGGTAGAGCGAAAGTGGGGATTGATTGAAAGAAAGTGAAGGGATTAGTTAAAGAACTTATATGAATGACCCCTGGACATGAACATTGGTGTGGGGATTGCCTGAGGTAATGGGGGGATGGACTGGGTGGTGGGAGGGAAACGGGGAAATTGGGATAACTGTAATAGCATAAATAAGAAAATATTTAAATTTTAAAAAGAATACCATTCAGAGCCCTGACTAGTGTGGCTCAGTTGGTTGGGCATTGTTCTGCAAAGTGAAAGGTCACGGGTTTGATTCCCAGTCAGAGCACATGCCTGGGCTGTGGGTTTGGTTTCCAAATGGGGTGTGTATAAGAGGAAACCAATTGATGTTTCTCTCTCACATTGATATTTCTCTCCCTCTCTTTCTCTCTACCTTCCCCTCTCTCTAAAATTAAAAAAAAAATTTAAGGAATAATATTCAGAAGTGCAGGCAATGGGTGACATTTTACCTGGAGACACTCTGTGGGGGATAAATATTGAAAATATCAATTCCACAATAAGGTAAAAATTATTTTTGTTTAATATTTCAAAAACCTTACAGATATTGCTATTTATTGCTATTTTAAAGCCAATAATAAAAATAGATTAATTAAATAAAAAGTTAATCATACCCTGGCTGTTGTGGCTCAGTGAATTGAGTGCTAGCAGCCTTCAAACTGAAAATTCTTGGGTTCATCTCCCAATCAGAGCACATGTATGAGTTGTAGGCCAAGTCCCGAGTTGGTGGTATGCAGGAGGCAACCAACTGATGTTTCTCTCTCACATGTATGTTTCTTTCCCTCTCTTTCTCCTTCGCTTCCCCTCTCTCTAAAAAGAAATAAATAAAATATTTTTAAATAAATAAAATGTAGCCATCTCTTTTTAAAAATGCATTTGGAAATATTAATCATATCTGTTGGTGAGAGAAGTTTTGGAAAATACTGTCAAAATTGTGATGACACCCTGGCTGGTGGCACAGTGGATGGGTGCTGGCCTGTGAACCCAAAGGTCACCAGTTCGATCCCCAGCCAGGGCACATCACCAGGTTGCAAGCCAGGTCTCCAGACAGCTCTGGTTGGAGGCAGTTGAAAAGCAACCATACATTGATGTCTCTCTCCCTCTCTGCCTCTCTCCCTTCCCCTCTCTCTAAAGATAGTAAATAAAATATTTTTTGAAATTGTGATGATAGGGTACCTATGAAAACAACCAGGTGTATTTGAAAGACAATCATTTAATGATGCAGAATTAACAAAGAAAAGCCATTGTCCAACAATTATGATTTGTGCAATGAAGTAGTTTTCTTATCTTTTTTTCAAAGAAGATTTTATTTATTATTTTTAGAGGGAGTGGGAGGGAGAGAGGCAAGAGGGAGAGAAACATCAATGTATGGTTGCCTTTCACCTGCCTCCAGCTACGGACCTGGCTGTAGACCTGGCTTGCAACCTGGTCATGTGCCCTGGCTGGGGAATCGAACCAGCGACCTTTGGGTTCGCAGGTTGGAGCTTTATCCACTGTGCCACCAGCCAGGGCAGTTTTCTTATCCCTCCCCCCCCCCTTTTTTTTTTTTTTTAGTTTTCTTATCATTTTAATTTAAAATTATATTCCATCATTTTTTTCAAAAACAATATAAACACATCAAACTAATGTAAGTGGAAGTTACCCCAAAATCTCATTCCACAGAAATAACACTTTATTAGGGCATGGAGTACATTTTGAGACACTACATTTCCAGAAATTAATGGGTTTTTTAAAAGATTTTATTTATTTATTTTTAGAGAGAGGGGAAGGGAGAGAGAAAGCAAGGGAGAGAACCATCAGTGTGTGGTTGCCTCTTGCATGCCCCCAACTGGAGACTTGGCTTGCAACCCAGGCATGTGCTAAGACTGGGAATCGTACTGGCAACCCTTTGGTTCACACAGACTGGCACTCAAACCACTGAACCACACCAGCCAGGGCCAGAAATTAATGTTTCTACCTTACAAATGTAATGTGAACTATCAGACTTAGTGATAAATTTTTAGTAGAAGTGTACATCTAAATAGTCTTATTGTGTGTGTGTGTGTGTGTGTGTGTGTATCAGAGAGCATTAATTCTGGCTATGAATTGGCAAAGCTTCTTCCCACTCTACCTATTGGATATGCCTAATTATTGTTACCTCCCCCCACTTTAAAATAATCCTCAACCAAGGATGTTTATTAATTTTAGAGAGAGCAGAAGGAAGAGAGAGAGAGAAACAGTTGATGTGAAAAAGAAACATCTACTGGTTGCCTCCCATATATGCCGTAACTGGGGATGGAACCCACAGCTTTTTGTTGTACACAATGACACTCCAACCAACTGACCCACCCAGCCAGAGCACCTCCCCCCTTTTTATTTATTTTATTTTATTCCAAAAAGAGAAAAATTTTATACAAGTAGTAGTTTTAACCGCCCCTTTTTAATAGCTACTCTTCTGTAAATAATGATCACCAGATTTAGCTTCAAATACAGAGGATGATGCTGGAAACTATTACCTACATGTCAGCCAATCCCTCTCCCTCAAAAAAAAAAAAAAAAAAAAAAAAAACCGCCAAAAACAAAAGATGAGTGCTATTCACACTATAAAATGGGAACCGACGTTCCCAATGATGGCCTTGGTTTAGCCAACTAAGACTAAATCCATCTCAAGATGGTTTTAATATTGACTAATATAATTGAGAGTTTAGAAATGAGTGACCCAGATATATGCTAAAAGAGTTAGCTGTAAATATAATCTGCTAACTCAACTAAAAAAAGCTTATTAACTAAAAGACCCTGTTTTTCCAGCCATTTTGTGTAACTTGGACTTGGCTGAGCAGTTGTATTCCAACTTGCTTACAGATCTACCAGTGATGCTCTAATTTTTTTTTCTTATGGTAGGGATGGAGTTAGTCATGTTTGTCTCTTCTGCAGCTCAGCCTCACACACAAGTAGGATGACAGCTCAATTGTGCTTCTGGAATCCCCAACCTGATGACACTAGCAAATAACCTATATGCCGGTGCTATTGGCATATGTCAATGTTACTCCTATGAAATATGTGAGAGGGTGGAGAAAGTCTTAAAAGCAAATGTAAAGGGGTACACTTTATTGTGTGTAAATTATACCTCAGTAAAGTTGTTTCAAATTATGAACCTGCAAATCACTTTCAAGAGAGGGAATACTGATCTTGGTAAAGATGTGTGATGCTTAGTAAGATTTGGGAAGCTGCCCCCTAATACCTTAAAAAAGTGCTGTTCATTTATCATCTTCCAAGCATAATCTAGGCTTCTGACATATTAGACCCAACCACTCTTCTCTACATTCAGTTGCAGAGGGGTGCGCCCTCCCAGGGATTTCCAATTCCTTTTGAAACTGCACTATTCTGGAAGGACTTATGATTATAAAGAGGGCTCGAGAATGCAAGACATTGTGAAGTTTAGGCCTTGTCTCAAGATCCCTCCACCTGGGCCTGAAATGGTTAGCCCTGGAAACAAAGTCCCCTTTTGCTGGAACTGCCACCAGGAGCTTCCCCCCTTCCCCTACCCCCTGCATAGCCCTCTCCCACAGCGGGCCTTCCCCATTGGCCAGCCAAACACAACTGACTGCAGCAGCCAATGGGAGCTGCTCTCCTGAACATTCAGAGGATGGGTGCTCATGGTGTGATGAGGGGAGGTTGGCGCCTGGCACGCGCCCCCCTACATATGGCAAGTCTGTGACAGAAACAGTAACTCCCCCTCCACACGCACACCAGTGTCACCCAGCTCCCTCCTCTCAGCTGCTCGACCCCCACAACCCAGGGCGTATCTTGGCAGCGCCCTCCCTGGCTCCTCATTCTCAGGGCTTGCGAGCGCACCTGCTTCCTCAGTAAGACAGAGCGTGCCTTTATCCCAAGGCTTGGGAGGGACCCATGGAGGCGAGGCTCAGCTGCCCGCTGCTCCAGAGGTGAAAGAGGTGTTTCCACCCCGCAACCCACCCCTGCCGAATGTTTGACCGAGGCTAAAGTGCTCCAGAGATGCCTTAGGGTGCAGCTCTTTGTCCTCCCCAGCCGTGCTCCAGGCCCGCTGGCCCTCCAGCGCTCCAAGAAAGTGGGGGTGGGGAGCCTGAGACCTATAAAACAAATGCAGACAAGGAGAAAGGAAAACCATCCCGGGGTGGTGTAGGCTGCTCTCTCCACCACCCCTACCCTTCCTCTGGAGGCTTTCTCCCTACGGTTCGTCCCTGGGGTCCAGGCAGGGGAGGGTCTAGGCCAGGACGCAGTAGTGGCTGTCGCTCGCCTGACTAAGCGTCGGGAGGGCACAGGTAGAAGGAGAAGGCTCGCGGTTTGCCTTCTCTCTTCCCACCTCTCCTTCCCTGCTTGGCTTTTGTGTTGGTGCCTTGATGCTGAGAGGTGGGTGAGCTGAAGGAGGAGGAGGAGGACCTGGGGTGAGAGGCTCCCCCTGCACCAGAGCGCGCGTGCGCGTGCACGCACATACTCGCGGACACGCGCGCGCACGCGCGCGCACACACACACACACACACACATACACACATGCACAAAGCTCGCTCGCTTCGAGCGCACTAACGTGGCCGTTTTCTTTGTGTGGAACCCTCGAGGGGGGTTGGGGCCCCCGTCTGGTCCCATCCTGTCCCAGGGAGATGGCGCAGCCCATCCTGGGCCATGGGAGCCTGCAACCAGCCTCGGCCGCTGGCCTGGCATCCCTGGAGCTCGACTCGTCACTGGACCAGTACGTGCAGATTCGCATCTTCAAAATCATCGTGATTGGAGACTCTAACGTGGGCAAGACCTGCTTGACCTTCCGCTTCTGCGGGGGGACCTTCCCGGACAAAACTGAAGCCACCATCGGCGTGGACTTCAGGGAGAAGACGGTAGAAATCGAGGGCGAGAAGATCAAGGTGATTCAGATGGTCAGGTCCAGGAAGGGTGGGCTTTGGGAGGGGGCCTCGCTTGAGGTATGGCTTTAGTGGTTAGGAAGCTTCAGGTGCATGGCTGTGTTGATGCTTGCTGAGCCCACGACCCTTGGCACCTCCTCCCCTTTTGCCTCTCTCAGCCGTTTTTTAGGGCAGGCCAGAGGGAGTGGGGTGCATTCATGCCCTGGGCTCCTGCCTGACAGCTCGCACCAGGAAAAGCGGGTGTGATTCCATCCTGACCCTGTGCCAGGAGCAGCAGCACCTGTGAACAGAGGGAGGTAGGAGGGAACCCCGTCCTGGTCTGTCAGATGGATCCCAAAGCACTTTATATGTCTGAGGTCTCCTCTACCTCTTGGGTACCAATAGGCTGCAAAAACCCAGTTTGGTGAAACCCCTAAACAGTAGAGGGGAGGAAAGGCTGGATATCCATAGAAAATTACAGTTTGTGGTTAACATAAGGGCTAAAATGGAATAGGAGTAGAGTGGGGTTGTTCTGGCACAAAGCCTGAACCTTATAAGGAAATCGAGACAGGGTCACCTACCAGCCCTTCATAATAGACAAAACTTGTTATTTTGGAACAATACTCCTCAAATGGTATTTTCTGTATTTGTCATCATTTGCCATCACTCATTCTGTTGGTATTGTCCTTACCAGGCCTTTATAAAAATACAGAGCAACTTATCTGAGGGCAAAATGAAGTATCTTGGTCCTCCCTTCTTATTAGTTTAGGAAGTAGGCTAAGTACATTCTTGTCTGACCTTTTGTACTCACTGTTGGTTCATAAAACGTGGAAACTCGATAGGACAGGAATATTTCAATGTGCAAAGAATAGCGGGAGGGAGGACATGACAAGGGCAGCTTCGTGTATCAGGGGAGCAGAGAGGGGGATGGTCATGGATAGGAAAGTCACCTCAACAGACACTGGGCACTAAAGACCACTCCAGTAGGCCTGCAGCTGGCCTTTTCTTGAGCCTATGGTCAGACCCTGTGAGGTGAAGGTAAACCTCCCTCCTGCCGGTCAAAGAGCCCAAATGACCATAAGGATGGTCTTCAGAGGGATAGAGAGAGGAAGGCTGAGTAACTGGGGAGAATGACGGAACACTGTAAACTCTGCAGGACTCTTCACTCCTCAGTTATTAAAGTAAATGTTTTTTTTAAAAAAATAAGCAAATAAATGTTTTTAAAAATGGCTTCAGAAACCGAGCCAAGGTGCTGGATGCTGTAGGAAGATGGACAACTCAGGGTTAGGAATACAGGACACTGTTTTGAGATGCTGATCCTTTCCAACCCTTGCATTTTGGGGGAAATTGCTACATTTTCTTTTTAAAGTCAAAGTAGGTATCTGTCTCCTTTCCCAGGGCTTTATGTTGATAGTTGTTTGGCCAGGACTTTCTTTAGTGTGTCTAGCATGTCTAGCTTCTTCAATGTAAGGTTATAAACTTCTGGAATTTCCAAAGCATGCCTTAACAACACAAAGTAGAAGTATACTTACGGATGTGCTGTTAAACCTCAAGACCCTTAAAATGTAATGCTATCACCTGTTTAAAATCAAGTGTCACATTGAGCTAAGCAGGTCTCTGAATTTCAGAGAGGGGAAGTCCACCTAAAATTTATGTGTATGAAAAAAGGAAGTGTTTGGGAGTCTGGGGGAGAAGGGAGGAGGAAGCTAGAAAGTTGAAAATGGGAGGTGAAAACAAGTGGAAGAGGGTCACAACCCAATGCCCTTGGGGAAATTTTTTTAAAATTCCTTTTCTTACAACAGCCCAGCACTTAGCCAAACTGGATTTTTACAGTCCCTGCTAAAGATGCTGGACTTTTCCCAGGGGACAGAGCCTGTGACAGTGTGACTCATTAGAAACAGAGCTGAGCAGAACACCACGTGCAGAGAAGTGCCCAATACAGGCTTTTCAGTGGAAGATGATATTTCAAAAGGGCAAAGCCTTGTGACACTTATGACATGAAGGAGCTCTCTGAGGGTGATTCTGAAGGATATCAGGATGGGGTGTGAGAGCAGGGAGATGGTGACCCTACCTCTTGTGAAGCTGCTGCAACCTTGGGACCAAACCCAGCAGGCACAGACCAGCATGTCTGTGGGAGGATGGGGGAGCATGGCAGTGAGCACATGATCTCAGTAGGATATTTGGCCCCTGACTCCATCTGGCCTGGAGTTTCTCAAGGAACAAATATCAAAAACCAAGCTAGGAGGTGGCTTCCAAAGACTTCTTTCTTCCTTTGAGGGAGAGAGAAAAGTCCAGCGTGCCAGGCTGCGGTGGTCCTAGAGCACACAGCCAGCAATAGAAGGCAGTCAGACTGTAAAATGCCAGCTCTGGAAGGATAATAGAGAAGAGAGCTCAGTGTGCTCTTCTCTCAGTCCAAGAGTAGGGTGTGGCCTCTTCTGGGTTGTGCCTGATTCAGCATATTTGGGCCTATCCCCAAATCTCTTAATCCCCAGGCCTATCCATAGGGCCTTGAAACACAATTTGGAGTCTCCAGTCAATGTCTGAAGACATCCTCATTGCAATCTTTATAATCCTGTGTTTACTAGTTAACGTGACATCAAGAAAAGCCTCCAGTGCGTAGATGATGATGATGATGATGATAGTAGTAGTAGTAGTAGTAATAATAATAATAATAATAAATGCCTGCTTTTTGAATAAGCAACGAACTTATTCAGACTGGGATCTTTAACATGCACTATCTTATTTGGTCTTTACAGCAGCCGTATGAAATTAAGACCACTATTATCATTCCTGTTTACAGATAGGGAGATCAAAGTTAGAGAAGAGAGATTAAGTAACTTGCCCAAAAGCATGTGGAACTAAGCTGCAGCCTCTGACCTTTGAGCTCAGCTAAACATTTCACCATCTCATTATCCTGCTTTCCCTGGGACAGGGCCAAGTATTTCAATCTAGCTTCAGAGCCCATGCTTTCTACCACTGCACTCAAGGTCTGTCCCAAAAGTATCGGTCGAGCACTGTTTTAATTATATTGACATTGACTCGTTACTTTCGGGACAGACCTGGTATCTGATCTTGGGGAAACAGGCACAGTGGGAGGCAGCATACTGGGCAGCCAGCCTGGTTGTCTCTTGTAGACCAGGGGTGCAGGGTTATAGTCCCAGAGCCCAGGATCTTTCAAGTTATCTCCTTCAAAAGCACCCCAGACACTGAACTGAGTACCTTATCTAGGTTTTACTTTTTGCATCTTGACTGTCTCACTTTAGGCGTGAGAATCAGAGGATGTTCAGAGACAGAAGAGACCTTAGAGAATCCCTACTCCAATAAGCTCATTATACGGATAGAAAACTGAGGCTCAGAGAGGGAAAGTGATATGCCCAAGATTACGCAGGACCAGGCCTACAATTCAGGTCTTCTAATTTTCTTTTCAGTGCTTGTTTCATATAAACCCCTGATCTGGGCTTGTCCCATGGTCCATGTAACCCATGCAGTAACCTGGGACAGAGACGCAGAGACACATCACATGAGGAAGTTGACGTACCTTCCTGACATCAGCCTTGGTGGAGGCATCTCCCAACCCCCAAAAGGAAGGGTGGAGCTTCCTAAAATGACCATTATGGGTCTGTCTCTTATAGGTTTAGCTAAATTATATTGAGCCTATCTCAGACTAAAGCACTGGGAAATGCCAAATAGGAATGTGTGAAGGGTGGGATGAAGGAGGTATTAGAGGAGAAAGCTTAGAACTAATTTTGAAGCCATTCTTTGTAAATTCTCATGGAAGCACCCTCCCCTGCCTAGTTTGGTTCCCTGCACAGGCTCGGCACTCCCTCAGCCTCTAGCCCTCTGTATCAGGCAAACTGCAGGACAGCCATGGCTGTGAGCAGGTGCCAGCCAGGACTGTGGATATCTCTTCCTCTGCTGACCACTTGGAAAAACACCTTCTTGTGTTACATTATCAAGTGGACGGACGCTGAGCTAAGTGTTCCCTCAGTAGCGCCTGCAGTCAGAATGACATCATGTCTTCCTCAGGGCTTCTGAGCGTCCATCTTCTGCCAGTTAGCTAAATGGTTAATTACCCACCAGTGTGTGTTTCTCTGTCTGCCTTGCTTCCTTGCCTTCTGTGCGTTTCTCTTTGTCTCTGGCCTCCCTTGCCAATCTCTGGGTCAGCCTTGTGTGTGTATCTTAGATGCAGGTGGGACAGTTCAGCTAGTTTAAAAAATTTACTTTAAACTTTTCCTGTCATCCACTTAGGAACTCTCAAATGTCACAGATGTATTTTTCTCCCCTTTTCCATTTCTACTCTCCCCCGTTGGCCTCCAACAAAAGGACATTCAAGCTTCATCTTTAGAGAGGTGCCAGATATGTTCTCCAGGGAAAAGAAATACCCACATCAGCTATGAACATGTGCAGGGGGTGGGAGACTTGCTGAAATTTGCTCAGGCAGTGGCAGCCCCAGGAAAATGGTTAAAAAGGCTAGATTTATCTTTGGTAGCTCCCCACATTGTGCCCTTGACCTTCTTCCAGCATCCCTGTCACTTTGGACCTGCCCCCAGCCACCATGGCAGGTTGCTGGCATTCCTCTGTCCTCTCCCTCCCCACTGACTGCCTTAGCCTTGGCTCTATCACATTGTCAAGAAGTCAAGCTTTCAGGGCTATCTGGCCTTCTGAGACAATGGCAACAACGAACATTTGTGGAGCACTTTATATTTTGCCAAAGCTTTTTCATGTGTTATTTCATTGGCCTAATCAACTACTCAGCTACTAAGCAAAGGAACTAGAATCCAGGTCTCCCTATTCCAAAGCTACTGCTGGATTTCAACAGTATCTGCTCAGTTGCTTGTCAAGCCAGACTTGATACTGGAGGTTTTGGGCCATGGGAGACGGGAGAGTGTTTGTTAGGCACTGTGCCATGTACTTACAAGGAATACTAATCCCCACAGCATTACTACAAGATTGCTATGGTTATCCTCAGTTTCCATGGGAAGACATTTAAAATAGAGAAAGTTATCCACCTAAGGACACCTCATTAGTGTACGCAATTGGGCTGAAATTTGCCTGCAAGTTGGTTTGACTCCATTCTGCCCCACCGGCCCTTGGAAAGAAAAGAGGATCTGAGGAGCATGCATATGGCTCGGGGGCAATTGTCACCCCCAGGCCACCATGTGGATGCAGTGCTCACAGGAAATTAAGGGCAGAAGAGAGGAGTACCAGCTGCAAAAGGGGAAAGAGGTGCTTTTACTGTCTATCAGGGGCCAGGGTCTTATGAGGATGCTGAGGAGAATAGAGACATCAAACTCCCAAACAAAAATGAGGTTCTTCATGTCCGATGACCCTGACTGCTATGCTCTTCCTTTGGGATGGCTCTTCTGATTTTTTACTGTGAGAAGTCTGCTTGTTGGCTCACTTCTCACCATAAACAGGGATATGAAGGATTTCAGGTGGGGTTTATAAAGATCTAGAATGGGAACGGTGCCCCCAGTTTAAGTTCTGAGTCTACAAGTAAAAGTTTCAAGGCTTCCCATGGCATTGGAAAGGCAAAGTTGGTCTCCAGCAGAGATGGCCCTCCTTTCAGTTCTGGCAGTTTGGGTGGTATACACAGTTTTGAAGCCAAAGAAAAGCCAAAGAGCCAACCTACTCAGCCCAAACACCTCACACACTCCCACCTGTGTTCTTGCTACTGGTAGGTATTTTTAGAGTCCTGAGCTCATAGTGTTAAAGCATCTGTCACATGCCTTAGGGCTGGTAGGGATTCAGCCTTACTCAGAGGCAAGTTAGCCTGGGGGAGCGGGGATTGGAAATCAGGACATTCTTGTGCTATACTTGTTCTCTTTCCACTGACCTCCATTCCTTTCCTGGTCGGCTCTCCCTTTCTTCTTGTTCAGAGCACCAGAGTGTTGGAAGAAATGAACATCTTTTGTGGCCTTGCTTGCTGAAGCAAATCAGTCTTCGAGGATTTATGTTTTTCTATGTAACCAAAGTTGCATGTTCTCTCTGAAATCACCCTTGCAGATACCTAGGATGCCTGATCCCTTGTAGTTGCGGAAGCTCAAGACAATACTGCTTTTGGATAATGATAACAATGACAATGACAACCATAATGATGAGTGATCGTGATCTGATGCAGAAAATGATGGCTTATAGTTCAGGTGGAGAGATGCCAAGAGCACTGATGGAACAACTAGAGAACAAATAAATATGTTCTAAATGGTGTGGTGTGGACTCAAAGTGTGATAGAAATACCTGAGAGAATTGAAGCTGGAGAAGACTTTAGGGAGAAGGTGGAGGCATGAGCCAAGGCTTAAAGAATGGGTGAGATTCGGGTAGGGGAATGAGGGGGCAACCCATTCTGTAGGGTGAATTAACAGGAGCAAAGGTGCAATGGAGGAAATGAACCAGGTGTGTAGCTGACTAGTTTGAAAATGAGGTTGGGTAGGGTCAAATTATGGCAGACAAAAATTTCTATTTGATGCCACATGCAGAAGAGGGCTAACATAATTTCCTGATAAGGAGGATGACGTGCTGGTGAAATCAGTGATTTAGGAAGGCTAGTTTGAAAGTAGTGTGCAGGAAGCCCTAGAAGGGAGATGTCGAGAATCCAAGACACTTCACTGTATTCCAGAAGTGAGAAGATGATCTGGCCTAGGGACATGAAAATCGAAATACAAGAATGGGTGAATCTGAAGGTCATGCCAAAGGCACGTTGTAGCCACGTCCATAATGGGTATGAAGGGGGAGCCTGGACAATGAAAATTGATGTTCCGAATGATGACTCTGGGGCCCTGTTAAGACCTTCACTCAGCAAGGAGATTCGATTATATTTACTAGATTATACTGACTGACCGATAACTCCAAATAAAGGCTATACTTCGTTTTAAGAGCCATAGTAGTCAATTAGTGGCCATAATCAAATTTTCTTTGATAACTGAGAATTGTATAGGGCCTTGGGACCATCATTCTGAGTTTGAATTTCTCTTGTCCAGGACTTTAGATATATAAAGGGAAATAGATTGGGCATTGAGTGTGTGTCAATTCCAGAGTGTCCCTTGGGAATTATATTTATATCAGCATTTCTTCATCAATAATTTGGCTTTTATCCCAAAAGCTGAAATGCAGAAGAAAAAATCCAGTGAGCTAAATTACCTTTTACATGACAAAGAAGTGAACTTAAAAGAAATTGAGCTTTGCCCTGGCTGGCTAGCTCGGTTGGTTAGTGTCATCCCAATATGAAAGGGTTGTGAGTTTGATCCCTGATTAGGGCATATACAGGGAACAACCAATGAATGTGTGGATGGGTGAAGCAACAGAACAATGTTTCTCTCCCCCCCCCCTTCTCTTTCTCTCTCATTTTTCTCAAATCAATAAACAAAAATTTAAAAATAAATTGAGCTAAATGCTGAGATTTAAACACTAATTTTGTTTCCTTAAAAATGTTGTAAACCTTCCCCCCAAAACCCAAAATAATGGATGCTTATAGTAGAAAATTTGGAAAAATACAAAAAAGGAACTACATAAATATTACCTATAGTCCCTCTGCCCTTAATAATTTTTTAAAATTTTATTGTTGTTGTATTACATCCATCCCCTTTTTGCTCTCTTCTGTCCCCCTCCCCACCCACCCATTCCCCCCAAAGTCAATCCCACCTGTTGTCCATGTCCATGGTTCCTTTATACTAGGTTCTTGTCTAAACTGCTCCCCTTCCTTGCCTCTTCCTCCCCCTCCCCCTAACCCCTTTCCCCCTGACCACTGAAGGCCTATTCACTGTATTCATATATTTGGTTGTTTTGCTTGTTGTTAGTTTTACTCATTATTGTCCCGTAATGGGTGAGATCATATGATATTTGTCCTTCACTGATTGACTTATTTCACTAAGCATAATACTCTCCAGTTCCATCCATGTTGTTGCAAAGGGTACAAGTTCCTTCTTTCTTTCTGCTGTATAGTATTTCATTGTGTAAATGTACCTTAATAATTATTAATATTCTTGGTTCTAATCTTTTCTATGAGTATGACTATAATTTGTATTTCTTTCTTTATGAAACTAGGACCATAGCATATAAAAATTTCATATTCCACCTTCATTTATATTTTTTGCACATTTTCTCCACCATTTAGTCTTTGAAAACATTTTTTAAAATATTTTATTTATTATTTTCAGAGAGAGAGGGTAAGGGAAAGAGGCAGAGAGGGAGAGAAACATCAATGTATGGTTGCCTTTCACCTGCCTCCAACTACTGAGTTGGCTGCAACCTGGTTATGTGCCCTGGCTGGGAATCGAACCAGTGACCTTTGGGTTTGTAGGCTGGCACCTAACCACTGAGCCACCAGTCAGGGCTGAAAACATTTGTAATGGCTGCATAATAGCCCACTATATAGACCTATGTGTGTGGTTGCCTCTCGTATACCCCCACCTGGGGACCTGGCCTGCAACCCAAGCGTGTGCCCTGACTAGGAATTGAACTGGGGACCCTTCGGTTCTCAGACCAGTGCTCAATCCACTGAGCCACACCAGCTGGGATTTTTTTTAAGTATAAATAAAATGGTGATTAAGACTTTTGTGCAAAATTTTGTTCACATCTCTGCTAATTCTTTTGTATATATTTTTTGGAAGTGAGATTATAGGTTCAAAGAATTTTGCACATTTGTAAGGTTCTTGATAATATTGCCAAATTGCCCTCAGAGAAGTTGACCAATGTACATCCCACTTTTTCAACTAAAAAAATCTTAATTTTTCAACTCAAGATTTTCAACTTAAGAATCTTAAGAAATACTTTATAAACTCTGAAAGAAACTTCTTTCGATACTTTTATAAATTCATTCTGCCAATTTGTCAAAGAACCGCTTCCTGCGTCAGGACTTGTCACCTCTGTTTTTTAACGTCACAGAACCATGTTTTCTCTTCTCTATTGGTGTTTCCTTTTCTGACTGCAAACATGGGTTTTTGTATCTTCCAGGTTCAGGTGTGGGACACAGCAGGTCAGGAACGCTTCCGTAAAAGCATGGTCGAGCATTATTACCGCAATGTGCATGCAGTGGTCTTCGTTTATGACGTCACCAAGATGACATCCTTCACCAACCTCAAAATGTGGATCCAAGAATGCAATGGGCATGCTGTGCCCCCGCTAGTCCCGAAGGTGCTTGTGGGCAACAAGTGTGACTTGAGGGAACAGATCCAGGTGCCCTCCAACTTAGCCCTGAAATTTGCCGATGCCCACAACATGCTCTTGTTTGAAACATCGGCCAAGGACCCTAAAGAGAGCCAGAATGTGGAGTCAATTTTCATGTGCCTGGCTTGCCGTTTGAAGGCACAGAAATCCCTGCTCTATCGTGATGTTGAGAGGCAGCAGGGGAAGGTGCAGAAACTGGAGTTCCCACAGGAAGCTAACAGTAAAACTTCCTGTCCCTGTTGAAACCAAATGGTGTGAATACAAGCTCAATTATCACTAGGGTTTTTCTTTCCCTTTTTTCCGTGCCTGCATAACGCTGACACCTGCTTGTTTCCATACAAATTGATACTAAAATAAAATTTGTATAGATTATCACATGCCTTCATGTCTTGCTTTCCTCTGAGAAGACATTTCTGATTGTGATGAGTAGAAGAGGCAACTTATCTTACTAGAATAATATGCCAATTGCAAGGCGTACTTCCTATCAGCCTCCTATGCCACCTGAAGATCTCATCATCCAAGTCACTTTTTTAGGACCAATTCATTGTCTCACTTGGTATCATCAGTGGGCAGAAACACCCAAAGGGGAGGGATAAAAGCCAGATATGTTTTCCTAGAATGTTAATGCAGGAAGCAGGGTAGAGAACACTTGAAAGATGTTGACTCATCAGTATTTCCTGGGTTCCCTGGATGTCAAGAAAGGCAGCTCTGTTCTTATTTCTCAGCTTTTAAAAATCAAAACAGCCCTGGCTGGGTAGCATAGCGGTTAAGGCACCGGCCTGCGAACCCAAAGGTCACAGGTTCGATTCCCCAGCCAGGGCACATAACAAGGTTGCAAACCAGGTCTCCAGTCAGGTCTGTGGCTGGAGGCAGGTGAAAAGCAACCATACATTGATGTCTCTTTCCCTCTCTGCCTCTCTCCCTTCCCCTCTTTCTAAAAATAATGAAATAAAATTAAAAAAAAAAAATCAAAGCACATGGTGGCACGGTGGATAAGGCACCAGCCTGTGAATCCAAAGATCGCTGGTTCTATTCCCAGCCAGGGCACATAACCAGGTTGCAAGCCAGGTCTCCAGCCAGGTCTGTAGCTGGAGGCAGGTGAAAGGCAACCATACATTGATGTCTTTCTTCCTCTCTGCCTCTCTCCCTCCCCCTCACTCTAAAAATAATAAATAAAATATTTTTTAAAAAAGCATTATGATACACTCAAATTAATTTTAAAAAATAAATAATAATAATAATAATAAAACACACAGCCCTGGCTGGTGTGGCTCAGTGGATTGAGTGTTGGCCTGCAAACCAAAAGGTTTGGTCCAATTCCCAGTTAGGGCACATAGGTTACAGGTCAGGCCTCCAGTTGGGGGCACATGAGAGGCAACAACACATTGGTGTTCCTCCCTTTCTTTCTCCGTCCATTCCCCTCTCACTAAAAAATTAATAAAATCTTTAAAAAGTAAAAATAAATAAACAAAAAAGCATACGTTGTCCAGATGCTTCTGAAATATTAGATCCTTCTTCCCATTTTCCTCTAAACAGTCTCTGACATCAAAAATGTTTTCACACACCCCCGATTTTTTCCTGGAGAAGACATGGCTAAAGCTACCAAATATCTATTATGCGCCAAGATCTTTGCTGCATGCTATGGAGGAAACATAACAAGAGGAGGCTCTATCCTCTACATTCAAAGACCCTTTGCTCTTGTTCCTGGAACACTGTACACACTGAAACTACTTGGGAATGAAAATTAGACAGCTACATCAGTAAGCTTGTAGCTGTGTTATGGGAACTGAGAGCATTATGTACTCAATATTAGGGAGGGGTCACTGAAAAAGAATTGGACTTATTTTGTATGCTGAATAAAGTGCAATGTTTGGACTGGTGAAGAGGTGGGGAGTGGGCAAAGCTCAGGAGGCAAGAATGACTTTGGGGGTTGAACCGGAAGACAACTGGAAGTTTGGCCCACTGACAGCTGAGCAGCCTTAGTGAGGAGCCCAGTGTGGGGAGGCCCACACATCAGGCAGGACAGTTTGTTGCCTTTTGAGCCAAATGGGAGCTTTTGGTGACTCTTTAGTATGAGTTCTGTAGGTATTTTTTATATGGTTGGTTCTAGGGATGTGAAAGTCTTTTGTCCAATTGTTGAAGTAACTGGCTATAAAGGAATATCTACAGTAGCCCCAGGTAGATTTCTTTACTTGAGGGTTCTCCTTAGGGTGCTTCTGTTATCAGAAGTGTGTGGAGAGAGGGTCCTAGGCAGACAGTGCCTACGCACGTTTCTGTGGTATGTGAATGCACGTCTGCCCCCTGCTCCCTCCCACCTACCCCCTGCAAGCAAAGAGTAATACATCTCAGATGCACTTCCCACCTACACAAATAGCTTGTTTGATGCATCCAAGTTGTCCCTGCAGCCCTCTTCCTCCCACACTGGCTAATTCCCCGCCCCTGCCCAGCCTCAGGCTCAGCTTAGCCCTCAGGCTGCTTCTCATTCCCCGGCTTCTGTAGGATCCCAGTCTCTGGAGTCTACCTAGTATTCCAGTGAGGGCTGTTTCCTTCCTAGTTGTCCCCACCCAATATCCGGCCCCTAACTTTCACCCACGAGTCTGAGAGCCTGTTATCTGTTGGTGAACTGCCTGCTCAAACCCCAGTGGCTGTGCCTCTCCTATGGAGTACACCAAGGACTTGTCTCAGACTTCAGATACTAACTCCTTGCCCAGGTGTCATTTGGTCCTTGTGACCTGGCTGCAGAGTTGGGCCATCTCTCCATAGCTGAACATGTATACTTGTCCATTTGTTATTTTTAAAAGATTTTATTTATTTTGAGACAGAGGGGAAGGGAGGGAGAAAGAGGAGAAAAACATTAGTGGGTGGTTGCCTCTTGTGCACCCCCAACTGGGGACTTGACTTGCAACCCAGGTGTGTACCCTGACTGGGAATCAAACCTTTGGTTCTCAGGTCAGTACTCAATCTACTGAGCCACACATCCAGAGCTATATTTGTCCATTACAAATATTTTATTTATTTTTAGAGAAAGGGGAAGAGAGAGAGGCAGAGAAGGAGAGACATCTGTATATGGTTGCCTTTCACCTGCCTCCAGCTACAGACCTGGCTGGAGACCTGGCTTGCAACCTGGTTATGTGTGCCCTGGCTGGGAATCGAACCAGCGACCTTTGGGTTCGCAGGCCAGCACCTTATCCACTGTGCCACCAGCCAGGGCTATTTGTCCATTTTAATGGGTACATTTTAGTCTGGGTCCTGACCTGTCTTGGACAGGGCCCTTTAATGTTGTAACAGGCTCAAAATGACAACATTTCAACTCCTCTAACCAGGATTGCCTCTTCTAGACCTGGATTACCTCTGACACATTTCAACAAACATTTACTGAGCACCTACTATGTGTCAGTGTTCTAAGCCCTAGGGATACACGGGTGAGCAAAATAAAATGCTGCTTTCATAAAGGCGACAGACACTAAACCAGAAATGAGACACATAAATGAGATCACTTGAGAGAGTAATAAGGACTCTAAGGGCCATAAAACAGAGTAAATGAATAGAAAATGAAGAAGTTGTATGTGTGAGGGGGAGGGCAACATATTAATTAGATTGGTCACAAAAGGCATCTCTGAAGAGATAACATTTAAACTGACCTGAATGAAGAAAAGCAACAAACTGTGAGGCAGGGAGAAGAGAACCCCAAGTAAAAGAAACAGCATATGCCAAGGTCCTGAGGCAGAAGTGAGGTTGGTATATTTGAGGAACAGAAAAAAAGAAAAAAGAAAACAGTGTGGCTGAAGACAAGAAAGGGAGAGAATGTGGAAGATTAAGCAAAGAAATAGGTAAGGCCAAGTCTATCAGGTTGGGGTTTTATTTAAATGCAGTGGGAAGCCAGTGGCAGGTTTTAGCATCATCTAGACTCAGTAACCTTTGAAAAGATTCATCAGGCTTACTGACCTGCAAGAGGGAAAAGGCTCCATTTTTCATGGTATCTCTAAGAGAAAATAGACACCCTTTCGGGCAACTCCTGAGTGTGAGCTGCAGAGCTACAACTTCCATGCTGGCTGTTCCCCACCTTAAAAAAAAAATCTACTCTGAAAATGTCTCCCAGATTTTTACCTTTTGGTCCTGCTAGGGCTCTGGTTGTTTTACTGTGAAGAGCTGGCACCCACCAATTCTACCTGTCTCTATCCTCTGTGTCTCACCTACTTGATCCTGCCCTTTCCTGCAATATGACATTACTCTCCCTCAGGTGACTGGGGACAGCTAAGAAGTCCTGGAGCTCCCCACTGTGGCCTCAGAAATCCTGAGAATCTCCCCGGGGCTCCATCCACTCTCCCAACCCCAGAACTTCCTGCTGGCAACATGACGCTCAGGCCTCCCTCAAATTAAGCAAGAGGACTCGGAAATGGGCTGTCCCCAGGGTGCACCCAGGGGAAGGGGACTCCTAAGGCCAGAAAGCCATGACACCCTTGATTCCATGAGAGTGGTGAGGAGCAAGGGGAATTCGAGGGAAGAGGGTGCTTCCAGGCTCCTCATTTAGCCTCGCTATGTGTCTGGAACAATCCATGGTGGCCAGAAGCTCTCTTCTACAGTTCCTCTTCACTCTCCAGACCTGTATTTTTGAGTCTTCATCGGTGTTACAGAGATAGGACCAGAAGAAATAACTACCAACATTTGATGCCTATTATGTGCCAGGCCCTGTGCTAAAACATTTTACATTTGTTTATTGCTCCTTCAACCCTATTAGGTAAGGATAATAATTTCCATTTTACAGATAAGAATATGGATGTCCTGAGAGATTTAGTGGTTTGTCCAGAGTAGTGAGTGGTAAAGCAAGAGCTGTTTTACTTCCAGGTTCTTTGTATAATATCACACTGTCCTTCCAGCTAGTTCCAAGCTTCAGGGCCCTTTCAGGGATTGCAAGTTGACTCCAGACAGTCCCTCTGACCCATGGGGTTTGATAAGCAGGCCATTCAGTAATCAGGACTGCGACATTCCTCCTTGAAGGGAATGCCACTGATCAGCTACCTGCAAGAAGCCCAAGTGGCTGCCAGAAGTGTTAGCTCTAGGCCAAAGGAGTCCCTAAAATGTCCTTTCCTTGGACATTAGCTGGGAGCTATACAGACAGCTGGACTTTGCTGCTCAGACTTAAGAACTATGTGATCTGCTCACTGTCCCCCTTTGGAACTCCCCCTCTACTAATACCCATGCATTTGCTCAGGCCCCTAGATTCTGGCCAGGCTCAGTGCAGCTGAGGACTATCTTAGGAGGATCCTTCAGGCAAAGAGCCCAAGACCAATGCTGTTCTGAGCATCATCACCTAGAGCAGCGCCTGGGAGGGACACCCAGCCCAGAAGAGCTGGAGAAGCCCATTCCTAGTGTAGCTGACTTTGGCCCACCCTGAATGTGTGTGGGTGAGGGTGGAAGGTGTGGAGACATGCTGGGAACTTGTTTCCACATCCTCCTGGATAGCAAGGCTCAGCCTCTCATGCAGCTCTGAGTGGCAGATGCAGAAAGAGACCAGTTATTCTCTTGTAACCTGAGGAGACAGAGTTGCTGCCTTATCTTATGGAGACCTCCCTCCCCTCACCGTCTCTCATCCGTCACTGGGAGGGGTCTTGCTCTCTTTGAAAGGGCTGGCCCAGACTCCACTGGTTTCAAACCTTGATCTGACTCCAAGTTCCCTTGACTGCCAACCTCTCTAGGGGCTGGCACTGAGGCAGCAGGGACTGAGATAGGGGTCCCAGAGATTCCTTTAGGTAAGTGGTTCCCAAATGCCGATTCAAATCCAACAGCATGAGATCAGTTGGCTAATTTTTAAAGTACAGATTTCTGGGGCACCAGCCCTGAACACTCTGATTTACTAGATCTGGGGACAGGACCCAGGAATTTGTATGTATGAATTTATGTATGTATGCATGTTATGTATATATTGATCTTCATCAGAAGATATATTCATTGATTTCAGAGAAAGAGGAAGGTAAAGAGAGAGAAAAAGAGAAACATTGATGTGAAAAGCATTGATTGGCTGCCTCCCACATGTGTCCCAACCAAGGACAGAACAAGCAACCCTCTGGTGCAAGAGATGATGTTCCAACCAACTGAGGAACCCAGGCAGGGCAGGTATTTGTATTTGTACTTTTAATTTTATTTTAAAAAGTATTTTATTCATTTTTAGAGAGAGGGGGAAAGAGGAAGAGAAACATCAATGTGTGGTTGCGTCTCTTGCACCCCCAACTGGGGACCTGGCCTGCAACCAAGGCATGTGCCCTGGCATTGCCCTGTTCATGGGAATTGAACCTGTGACCCTTTGGTTCACAGGCTGAGCCACGTCAGCCAGGGCAGAATTTTGTATTTTTAAAATGTCCATAGTTGTCTCTATTGTGTTCCCAGGTCAGTTTGTCTCTCTGTCTCTGTCTCTTGCTATCTCTCCCTCTATCTGTACGTGCATCTCTACACTTCCTGATGAACTCAAGAATCAGAAGCTATGTTTCTTGTGCCAGAGCTTCAAAACTAGAGATCTGAGTAACTGTGGAATCCCAGCTTGGTGGCCATTCATCTGAAACTAGTAGGCGAGAGACAATCATGAGAGACAAGTGAAGAACTAACCCGAACTATTAACACTTCTACACTGTGAGGCCCACTCTGGACACAAGACACCAGATTGGTAATTCAATAGAGATTGCATGTCTGCTGTGTGCCCTCTACTGGTAAAATTAGTGAAGGTTGGAAGGTGTTCGCCAGTAGTTTTTCTGAACTGTACTATTTCCTGGGATGGAAAGCCATACAAAAGGAGCTAATCCTGTCCAAGTCTTGGCACTTAGACACCTGGAATTAGAAGGGTCACTAATTTTAAAAATATAATTATATTGAGGCATAATTGATATGTAAAACCGGAACAATTCAATTTAAACAATTTGATGTGTTTGCGCATAGTATGCGTACACCTGGAAACCATCGCCACAATCAAGGTAATGAACATATCCATCACTTCCAAACATTTCTTTGCACCACTGCTTTTATGGTGAGAACACTTAAGATTTGTTAAGAGGATAGATCTGACGTTAAAAGTTGCTCTTAAAAGCTGCCTGTGCCTAATCAAGGGGGCTTTAAAGAACTAGCATGGCAGCAGGGAGGGAGGGGGGCATTGAGAAGCACCTCGCCTGCCCAGGGAGGGAGTTAGATTTTGAAGCTGGGTAGGTAAATAGCCCTGGACTCCTGGGGGTAAAAGAAGATCCTCTTAAGCTATGATGCAATCGAAATAGACTGAGAAAAGGATCTCATGATCTGAAGTGACTCTGTGGTTGGTACTTAATCCCTTCCCCAGCGATAAAGTGTGCATCGTGACCCACTCACTGCATTTACTCCTCAAGTACTGGAGGAAGTGGCGGGTGAAAGCACAGATAAGAAACCTGGCGGGCTTGACCATTACCCATCGATCCTAATGCTTCAGATAAAGGAGAGGAAGTTACCCCAGGTATTTTGTCATGCTTATCCTTCCAGGGAGGTCATTAGATGAGGATGATACCAGGCCTAGCCTAGTGTTCAACCTCCATACCTCCAATGGAAATACTACCAATGATTCATGACAGCTCAGTTATTGTTTACTATGCACTGCTAAGTCCTCTGTTATGTGCTTACCATGTACTATCATGCTTAATACTCATAATAAGCTCCGAGGCACAGAATGATCACAGCAGCTTGTCCAGGGTTATACTGCTGGCCAGTACTAGAGCAGGGTATAACCCAGGTCTGTCTAACTGCAGAGCTAGGACCACAATGCTAACTTCTCACTCTGTATTTCTTTCAAGCCTAAGAGGAGGTTTTGCTCCTGGGTTTGAGACTAAGGGATCCATCTCTGCTGCATTCAGACTAAGTAGCAGATTTGCTGGCAGCTGATGCTAGATGCCAGGGCTTAAGCTGATGAAATCACTATTAGCTCAAGTGCAGGCTGAATGCGAGGGTAGGCCCCTGAGAAGCAAACTGTTCTAGGAGGGAAGGCCAGGGCAGGGGGTTGGAAAGTCTAGGATTGGGCTAGTTCTAACTGGAACTTTGTATCTTTTATTTTCTTCAAGATTTTATTTATTTATTTTTACTGAGAGGGGAAGGGAGGGAGAAAGAGAGGGAGAGAAGCATCAATGTGTGATTGCCTCTCGCACGTCCACAGCTGGGGACCTGGCCTGCAACCCAGGCATGTGCCCTGACTGGGAATCAAATCGGCGACCCCTTGGTTCCCAGGCCGGCACTTAATCCACTGAGCCACACCAGCCAGGGTTGGAACTTTTTAACAAGAGGTATTTTAGAAAGCTTCTTGCACTATTTGAGAGATGGAAAGAAATGGCCTCTGATACCCTTTCCAGTTCTCCATTCCCATTAACAACAAAAATAGTGTGATTATGCACTCAGTATCTCTATTTGATGGCCAGTTATGAAGATAAAGATGTTTTAAGCCTCTGGATAAGGACTGCTTAAGTTGTCTACAACTCAGAAGTCATCTTTGAAATTGCATATTTTCCATTAAAGAAAATGTTTAGATTTGACGAAAATTGGGAGTATGTTTCTGTAAGGTGAGCAAGTCAATACTTCCTGATAGCGTTTTATTTTCAGAATTGCAAGTGACCTCAGTTTGCTCATCAGTAAAATGGGGTTATAAACCATTATTACATAATTAAAAAAAAAGGATTTTATTCATTATTTTCAGAGAGAAGGGCAGGGAGGGAGGAAGAAAGGGAGAGAAACATCAATGTAAGGTTGCCTTTCACGGCCTTCAGCTACAGACCTGGCTGGAGACCTGGCTTGCAACCTGATTATGTGCTCAGACTGGGGAATCAAACCAGCAACCTTTGGGTTTGCAGGCCAGTGCCAATCCACTGAGCCGTACCAGCCAGGGTGCATCACATGATTTTTTGAAGATTAAAATAAGAAATGTTCATGTGAGATCTAGTTTATGAACGAACATTTATGTATTATACTTTATTCAATTCCCCTGATATAAAGTGCACTAGAGAGAAACCAACATGAAAGACCATTTAGTTTTTTGTTTTTGAAGATTTTGTTTATGTTTAGAGAAAAGGGAAAGGAGGGAGAAAGAGAGGGAGAGAAACATCAATATGTCTTTGCCTTTTGTGGGCCCCCAACTGGGGACCTGGCCTGCAATCCAGCATGTGCCCTGACTGGGAATCAAACTAGCGACCCCTTGGTTCACAGGTCAGCACTCAATCCACTGAGCATAACAGCCAGGGTCTGGTCATTAAGGTTTTTAAAATAAAGCTGTGTTGACTATATTCTTCTTTTTCTTTTTAAGATTTTATTTATTATTTTTAGAGAGAGTGGAAAGGAGAGAGGCAGAGAGGGAGAGAAACATCAATGTATGGTTGCCTTTCACCTGCCTCCAGCTACGGACCTGGCTGGAGACCTGGCTTGCAACCTGGTTATGTGCCCTGGCTGGGGAATCGAACCAGCAACCTTTGGGTTCACAGGCCAGCTCTTTATTCACTGTGCCACCAGCCAGGGCTTCTATATTCTTCTTTTAAATTATTCAGAACTGAGATAATTTGAACGTTAAGCCCCCTGAATGTCACTCAGAACTAAACCAGCTTTTAAAATCACTTCAGATCATTAGATTCAATCAACAGACAACTGATTAAATAGCCTAGTTTTCGAAGCTTGAGGTATTTACTAATTTACTCAAGGATTCTTATGCTCAGAGGCTCTGAATATCTGCTAGATAGAAAAATGTCATTATACCCTCAATATTTTATCAAGAAAAAGAAATGTGTACAACATAAAACATTCCTTCTATTGAAATGTCATAATTAATCTATTCAGGTAGATATACTGGAGAAAATGGAGGGAGAGAAAGGAGGTAAGGCTAACAGCTAGACCAATTCCAAGACTGAACAAAAATATATCTAACCCCTGAGAAAAGCAGGTATATTTTAATTATTTTGAAGTTCTTTGAAAGGAAAGGCCACTTTACTGCTTGTACTTACAAGTATACTTTTCATAAAATTAATAGTATTGGATAAGTAGGCAAGATTTCTGGGAATGAATTTTTGGTAATGATTACTAAAATGTTTCCTGAAAAGGGATTCTCTAGGTATGAAAGGAATGTTTCCTCCAAAACAGATTGGATTCTGTACTAGCATTCAACAAGGCAGTGTTGTTTCATAGTCTTCAGACAGGAAAAGCCAGAACTAATTTTTGACCTTAGAGGATTATACCGCGTCTAATTGAAGCACCGTGATAAAATATCATCCACCCAGAAGTTTGGAGGAATGTATCGCAAAACCTGGGAACTATACACTAGCGTTACAAATAACCACAGTGCTGATGGATTGCCAGTAAAACTGTCAATGAGAAGATTCCACTGCTCCGTAGTTTCTAGGGTCTCCTCTCAGCAGTAGTTTATGGTAACAGCAACAACAGCAGTTAACATTGGGAACAGCAGCAGGAAGAGCATTAACATTAGTGATAGTATAAGCAGCATTTCAGTGCCTAGTTTTTGTCAGGTCGATGCCAAAATTTGTCTCTATCTATCTATCTATCTATCCATCTACCTATCGTCTACGGGTCTCTCTACCTGCCTATCTATCTAGATTGTCCCTGATCCTCATCATTACATACCTTTCCCTGATAAGAGAGCAGAGGCTCGACAAGTTTAGATAATTTACTTGAGGCTACCCAGTTGGTTAGATACAAAACCAGGATTTAATCTTAGGGCTGTTTTATTTCAAGGCTGAACTCCCTTCTCACCACCACACATCACAGAGGTGTGGATAGATACTTTTCAGTGTGGAGGGTTAAAAAAAGAGTAGAAGAGATGCCGCAGTAGCCTCCCCGAGCATGTTGAGGACAGCAAGTTTTTTCGGTGGTTTAAACCCTTATCACCTCCCACCTGGATTAACACAATAGTGTCTTTAGCTAATCTCCTTGATTCTTCCCTTGATCCCTTGAAGCTTATTTTCAAGATAGTAGCTAGACTGATTCTGTTAAGACTGTATTTAAGGACTTTTGTTTTCCATTGAGGTGTGCCACATTCCTCTAAGCAAAATCTACTAATGGCTTACTATCCCAGGATAAAAGCCAAATTCTTACAATTAACCTTTAAGAGTCTCTATCACCTTTCAGGTCCCATAATGTACCACTCTCTCTTGCAATCCCCATCCCCTCACACTATTGTAGCCCCATCAGTCTTATTGCTGTTCCTTGAGTCAAGCATGATCCTCCTTTAAAGCTCCCTTTTTTCCCTTATGTTTTTATTAGGTTAGGTCTTTTTTTTAGCTTAATTTTAAAAATTAAAAATTGTTGTTGTATTACATCCATCCCCTTTTTACTCCCCTGTCCCCTTCCCCAACCACCCCGCCCCCCCCCCCCAGTCAATCCCACTTGTTGTCCATGTCCATGGTTCTTCCATACTAGTTCCTTGACTAAACTGCTCCCCTTCATCGCCTCCTCCTCCCCATTGCCCACTGAAGATCTATTCATTGTACTGTTGTATCTGGTTCTGTTTAGGTCTTAAAAGTGTACAATTCAGTGGCATTTTGTACATTCACTATGTTGTGTAACCACCATCTCTGTCTAGTTCCTAAACATTTTCATCACTGGGAAAGGAAATAACCCCCGTACTTATATTAAGCAGTCACTCCCTATTTGCCCCTCCCCCCAGCCCCTGGCAATCACCAATCTGCTTTCTATCTCTCCGGATTTGCCTATTTTGGATATTGCATATAAATGAACTTATACTATATGTGACCTTTTTAAAAAAAAATTATTTTTAAAGAGAATGGAAAGGGAGAGAAAGAGGGAGAGAAATATCAGTGTGTGGTTGCCTCTCACACGCTCCCCAGCTGGAGACCTGGCCTGCAACCCATGTATGTGCCCTCACTGGAAATTAAACCTGAGGCCTTTCAGTTTTACAGGCTGGTGCTCAATCCACTGAAGCAACCCAGCCAGGCCTATGTGACCTTTTATTTTCTCTTTGCACTGTTTTTGAGGTCCATCAACATTGTAGCACATATCACTATATTCTATTGTATGGTTATACTACAATTTCTCTCATCTGTTAATGACACCTGGGCTGTTTCCACCATTGGGCTATTGAGAATAGTGCTGTTATGAGCATGTATGTACAAGTACCTGAGTCTCTGCTTTCAATTCTTTTGGATATATACTTAGAAGTGCAATTGCTGGGTTTTATGGTAATTCTATGCTTAACTTTGTGAGGAACTGCCAAACTGTTTCCCACAGTGGCTGAATCATTTTACATTCCCACCAGCAATGTATGGGGATTCCAATTTCCCCTTCAGGGTTTTTGCATTTGCTTTTTTCTCTCTTGAAAAAAGTGAGCTACCTAAATAGCTCACTCTTCTCCTTTAGATATTTACTTAATATTTTCTCATGGAGGCCTACCTTGGCCATCAATTTAACTTATTTAAAAAATATTTTTTAGAGAGGGGAAGGGAGAGAAAAGGAGAGAAAGATCAACGTGTGGTTGCCTCTCATGCACCAACTGGGGACTTGGCCCGCAACCCAGACATGTGCCCTGAGAATCAAACTGGCGACCCTTTGGTTCATGGGTAGGCACTCAATCCATTGAGACACACCAACCAGGGCTAACCATCAAATTTAAAATGGCAGCCTCCCAACTCCTAATCACTATCCTCCTTCCTTCCTTCCTTCATTTTTCTCTGTAGTATTAATCATCATCTAATCTACTATATAATTTTCTATTGCCTTCCACCAATGAAATGTAAGCTCAATAAGGGCAGATTTTTCCATTTGTTTTTCCAACACACAGAAGTGTCAGATACATAATAAGTGCTCACTTAATATTTGCTGAAGTGTTTTGGCAAAGTGTGACAATAAAAGAGCAAGAAACTAAATCTCTGTACTTTAGAAGTTATTTTTCTAATAATGGTGATGGATTAAAATGGAATCAATCATACCTTTTATTCAGCTTTAACTAAAAAGCATGCATGCATGAGATGATGGTTTTTTTGTTTGTTTGTTTTTTGAGGTGGCTGTTTTTAAATCAGGTGAAAGAATTACTGTTGGAATATCCTGAAGGCATATATATATATATATATATATATACACACACGCACACAAATGTGTGCGTGTGTGTATGTGAAACCAAAGCTCTTAGCACCAATTAAAACTCAATTGATTATAATAAGCTTAGTACTGATTGTATAAAATGCTTTATTTAAACAAGTAAAAAATTATGCTACAGGACACAATTTTAAGTGTATTATTATACTTTAATGAACAGATACCATAAGAAATATAATCTTATGGAAGAACACAAAGCTGTACCCCTACCTAAAATATTGCTATAGCAAAAATGTAATTTTTGAACTATGACAGAAGCAGATAAAATATTCATATAAAAAGAGAATCTATGGCAAAACCACAAAGACTGTGAAAAAGTTTAAAACTTGGTGTAATTAATGCTGTCAAATCGTTCACTTTGAAAATGGTTAAAATGGCAACTTTTATGTTATATATATATTTATCACAACTTTGAAAAGTAAAAAATAAAAGGGTAGAAAGATAATGGATGAAAAAACATCCTAGGAACAGATATGGAAATAAACAATAGAGTATCACCAAACCCATTACTAAGAAAGAAGCCACTTTTGACTATGAATTGCAAAGATTAGACTATATAACAAGTATTCATTAAAACTGGTTTTCAGTATGTTTCTTTTACAGGCTGAATATTTATGCACCACCCCCCTTCATACATTGAAATCCAAACCCCAATGTAATGGTATTTGAAGATGGGGCCTTTGGGAGGTGATTAGGACTTGAGGGTGGAGCCCCCATGAATGGGACTAGTGCCCTTGTAAAATAGACCCCAGAGAATTCTCTTAAACCTTCCACCATGTGAGGACACTATAAGGTGGCCATCTATGAACAAAAAAGCAGATTCTCACTAGACACCAAAATCTACTACCAGTACCTTGATCATAGACTTCCCAGCTTCCAGAACTGTGAGAAATAAATTTCTATTATATATAAACTATCAGTCTATGGTATTCTGTTGTAGCAGTCCAAATGGACTAAGATAGTTTCATAGTTCAAGAGTTCTGATATTAACAGAAAAACCACTCATGATTGAATCAAACAACATCGGAGTCTGCCCACCTTCTTCATGGTTAGTTATTAAGATGACAAAGAAACTCTTGTCAGCCTTTAAAGTTCAAGAAATTTGTAAACTATAAACAGTGAGCTTTTAACTATGCTGGAGAGAAAATGGTTACATGTACTCAGTAGATAAAGCTCTTAAGTATGTAGGCTAAGTAATCAGGCTTCCATGTAAGAAGCAAAACAATGTTCTTGAATGTATGATAAAATCTACAGCTTTTATGTAATGTTATTTGTTAGAAAATAATTGCTGAGGCATTTTAACAATACAAATTTTATTAAAAAAATAAGTACACATCAAAACTGTCCAGCAAATCTATACTCAATGTAACCAAAATAAACAAACACCAAATTAAAAAATATATACATCTATGTGTGTGTATATATATATGTATATATACATACATACATACATATATATATATATATGCAAGAAACAAGTGCATTTTTGGTCCCAATATTTTGAATATATTATCTTTATCCAAAGGAATTACATTAATGGCTAAGAAGATATTATGCATTACATGTACAGAAATGTTACTTTAAAATTTGTTTTAAGGTCTACAGAAAGCGTTTTTTGCCAATTCTTTGTCTTTGAACTCACAACCACTAAAATAATGTTAATAATAGTCCTAAGACAGACAGGTGTAGTAACGTCTAATGGTCTGAACAATTACCAAATTAAGAAGATACCAATAGGTAGCTACATGAAATCTGTATAGAAGTCTAAGGAATTTCTTGGAGTTCTTAACAAAACAAACACAAAACAAAGTTAAAAAAAAAAAGAGAGATAAAAGTGGACAGAACAAAATAGACACCAATAAACTTGTTTAAGATAATAAAACCAAGATAAAATTGAATTAAGTTAAAATTTTAAAAAATTTAAAAATATTAGTATTGCCAAAAACTCCTAGGGTTAATACTGGATAAAACTTTAAAAATGGCAGTACTAGTAACTGTAAATTTGGAACTGTAATTTTAAAAGTTGTTTTCAAGGGCATTAAAGTTACCTTGGTTTCCTTCACAGGCAGTTTTAAAAATCCTTGGACTGCATACATGCTAGAAGACAACTAAAGGGCAGCAGCCAAAATGATTAAACTTCAACTTGAGTGATAAAGCATTGATCTGATGGGCTTTTCTTGGTCAGAACTGACCCATAAGCTTAAGATAAAAAAAAAAAAAAAAAGCCCCCAGTGGGAAGTTGTGCTCAATTTAGTGGTCATCTCTGGCCAAATTAGCATCAGACAGCATGAAGAAAGGGACTTTTTCCCAAATCTGATTTCCTAGGGCCACAATCTAGAGGAGGTCTCACAGTTAAACAATACATATTTCTTGGAAAGAGAGAACAGGCATCAGTTGTGTCCAACGAAGGGGGACACTGACCAGGAATACCCTGGACATTTTTGAAATTTCTGTGGTGATTCTGCATCTGAAAAATATGAAAAATAGAACAATGACAAAGAACAAGAAGACCACTATCTGACCTAAAAAAATGTAAGATTTATAAGAAATTCACTAAGAAATCAAACAGACAAAAATGATGAATAGCCATATCATTTGAAATGCAATTTTCTAAAGGCAAGTACAGCAGAGGAAAACACAAATTATTTTAAGCAAAGCCAAGAGAGACCATAATAGACAAAAGTTATTTTTGCAGAGAGCCAACTGGAGAAGAAAAGCGTATGTTAAGATATGTTAACCTGACACAAAGATAAGGTGGAATAAGAATCTATGCCATCTGAAAGCTGGAAGGAGCTGAATGAATGAGAGCTATTGTCATGAACTTGGCTGTTAACCATTTTTGTATGAGAAAACACTTCAGAACTTTGAACTTAGGAAACTGGCTGTATAAAAAAACACTTCAGAACTTTGAACTTAGGAAATTCCAACTTGTCTTGCACCAGGTTGCACGAGCTCCATAGAGCAGGAATCTATTTCAACAAGCAGCTTTAAAAACAAAAACAAAAACAAAATACTTTAATATTTTTCATTTCTATTAATGATACATTAAAAATAAGCAACAGTGTTAAAAATACATCAAAGAAAAATATACTTAATGAAAATTCAACTTACTCAGAAGTGGGTTCAGAAGTTGAGGTACTTTTGGGGACTGAAATTAGAAGAAGAGTTTAACACTTAAAATAGCATACATGATAAGTGAGATTATCAATTTAATAAAATTAAGATTTCATATTGTGGTTGATCAAAAATACAGAAATATCGGAAATCCAGAGCAATGCAATTATATATACATACCATTCTCTGTAACAACTTGGCAAGTATGAGTTTTACGTTGACTTAAGTGTTTAGCCATAAGATCTAAACTAGAAGAATCAGCTAGGAAATCACATTTAAGGCACACTAGAGTAATGCCCCTATGGAAAAAAAAAAAGAAAAGGTTTTTTATCTTTTATGAAAATTGATATATAGGTTTAATAATCATTTTCTCCAATTAATAACTTTTTTAAATCAGTATTTTAAAAACAATTATTTATTTTTAGAGAGAGGGGAAAAGAGAGAGAAAGGAGAGAGGAAGAGAAATAATGATCAGTTGCCTCTCACATGCAACCTGACTGGGGACTGAACCCATAACTGAGGCGCCCAACTAATTAAGCCACACCAGTCAGGGCTCCATGTAATAATTATTTGCTCTTTATGCATAACCATTACCCTTCAATTTCATTATATATGCCTAATATATTTGAAATGGTGTCTATTATGCTAACATTTAGTGCTTTATAAATTGTTCCTCTCATATCAGTTGCTAAAAGATAAAAGAGTCAAGAGACCTAAAACCCAGTTGTGGCTTCACTAATAACTTATATAACTTGTGCAAGGGACAATGTTTCTGTGCCTTTACCCATCTGCAAAGCAAGAATATTCATTTATTCAATATGTATTTGTTGAGGACCTTGACCGTCTTTATGCACTTTGTGGAGCCTATAATCTAAAATCTTAAGTGACAACAAAATCATAAAAAAGGGAATGCTTTAAAAAGAAATCATTAAACATAATGTAATTATTGTTACATCAGCTTATTAACAAAGTATACATATACTTTTAAAGTTCATTTAAATTTAAGTGTTTCATCTGTACAGGGATAAAAACCAGTAGTATGCCTTAGACTGGCTTCTTCCCTGCAGATCTAGTTTTAACAGTTTGTTGTGTATTTACCTCTGGCTGTCATATTAGCACATCAAGAATGACCTTCGTAAGAATATGGGTTGGGGAAAATAAGGAAAGCTGAATAACCAATACCTGACTTGTATCCTTCCATGAGATCAGGTAAGCTCTTAGGACTTTTCCTTTCTCTAAGCCATTCCAAATGTGAACATTAAGTAAGTGATCATTATCTGGAGAGGTTCTTCCAGGGTCTACTAGAGTATAATAGGTCGCAGGGGGCATCCTTGATGCTGGAGACCAGACAGTACTGCTGTGAACTCCCTGGCATTCTGTTCTGTAACCTGAATCCTGATGCAGGACAGGGGAGTCTAGTCCAAATGAAAACCCACTAGTTTTAGTTTAATGGCTAAAAAACAGGTTGGGTTCTCTCTAGTGTGAGTCACCCCATATTTCATGACATCTCATTTAGTTATATGGGACTGCGACAAGATCAAGCAAAGTTTCCTTGAGGAGCCTGGCCTGACATCAATCAGAGCCCCTACCTTGGTTCTAACTTAACATTGCTGGGGGAAGTCCTGAGGTTTGGATTAGAAAAACAATGGAAATTTGGCAGAGTCCAGGAGTGTGCTGGTCCAGAAAGGCAGAATGTGCTCAGGTGCCAGATTTTGTATGAGATCCAGGAGGTAGCATTTTCGATCAGTGGACATTCTAAAAGAGCACTTGACATTATTTAAAGGAGGATCAGAAATTCAAAGCTAAGTTTGTGAACAGATGGGAACATACAATTCCAAGCCAAAGGGGATGAAAGCAAAGACAGAAGCAGAGATTGGTCAAACATCACTGACAAATCAAGAGGAGGCAAGGGTAAAGCTAAGGAGATTCTCCTAAAGATTTGGTTGCTCTCTCAGTTGACTTTTATTGACCTACCCATGTATCAGGCAGCTCAGGGTTACTCTCTGAGGCACTATTTAAAGGAAAGTTTTATGATACGTAATTCACATGGCATACATTTCAGCCATTTAAAGTGTGTAATTCACTGATTTTTTGAGCTGTGCAACCATCATAACAATCTTAGTTTAGAACATTCTCATTACCTGAAAAAGAAACTTTGTACCCCATGCCCCAGTGCCTACCTTTCCTAACTCCCAGCCCTGCACCCAAGGCAATCGTTGATCTACTGGTTGTTCCTGTAGATTAAGCTTTTCTGGATATTTCATGTAAGTGGAAATCTACAATATGTGGTATTTCACAACGGGTTTCTTTCATTGATATGTTCATTGAAATTCTATTTCTACTCTTCTGTTAAAACTATTTTGCATGTTTGTGTGTTTATTATTGAATTTAAGACTACTTTTACCATTATGTATATACATTGATATGTTCTGATTAAGAAAAGGTTAATGGTTACTATGATCCAAATTCTTAGTGCATAGTGTTAAAAATATGATCTTCATAAAACTGAAGTCATGTACTTTCCTCCTCACTCCTGAAAATCACTCCTCCTGAATGGTCTCTCTAAGGATGTCAAACTTGTGGTTATCTCTGACTTTCTTCCCTTAAAATTATATGTTAAATATTTTATAATATTAACAATTTATTGAGTACCCACTATGTCAAGCTGAAAGTTTAACATATCATCTCATCTAAATCTTACAGAAACCCAAAGAAGTAGGTACTATGAATTACAACCTTTTGTCAGGTTGGTAACTTACCAAAGCCAGGGCTAGGTTTGAAACTAAGCCCTTTGATTCCTGAGTCCATGTTCTTAAACATGATGTAATACCACCTTGCCCTCTTAACCCAGGGTATTAAATCAATTATAACTACCACAATAGCCTTAACTAGTCTTTGTACCATATACAGCTACAACTCACCTCTTATACCCCTCTAAACTGATCTTTCCTTTCTTCAGTACTCTTGATTATGTACAAAATATGGATGGTTTCCCCAATGTCTTCAAATTAAAATTATTCCAAATTCCCTAGCCTTTTTCAAGGATTCCACAACCTAAATCTAAGCTAGCCCTTGCTGGTGTGGCTCAGTGGATTGAGCACAAGCTTGCAAACGGAGGGTCATTGGTTCAATCCATGGCCAGGACATGTGTACAGGTTGCAGGCCAGCTCCACATCAATGTTTCTCTCCCTCTCATTCTCCCCCTCTTTCCCTCTCTAAAAAATAAATCAGTAAAATCTTTTTTAAAAATAACACTTCACCTAGAGTTTGATCTCAATACTATTTATATAAACTTCATGTTCCATCTAAATTGTATTGTTTTCTGCTTTTTTCCTTTCTGCATTTTTATTAATGTTATTTCTTCTAACTAGAATGCCTTTGTGCCTTTTCATATAAGTAAACCTCTACTCCCTTTGAAATCATTAACTCTCATGGCACTCATTACTACTGTAGTTATTTAGTGAATTCTGAGCTAAGTGTGAGGTATAACCATAGTTAATTATCAATACCTTAAGAAATGTTCATTGACAATTCTGTAAAGTTGTGCACTTTTCTTTAAAAAAGAAAAAAATTCTCACAAATTTTGAAGTTATATATTCACCAAAGCAAAAAAAGCTGTTAGTTACTTTACTAGGAATCTTAAATGTCTTTAATAGTCAAATATTGTTGGAGAGTCTTAATTTTTTACTGTAAAACCATGAAAGTTCTTAATGAGTAAAACCAGTGAAATATAGTTTAGTCAAATATTATATCCTCTCTTTGATTTAAGGATATAATGAACAGAACTCTCTATGTCCAGGAGCAATTATTTCATTTCCCAAACCAGGTACTGAAGCATCAGGTTAAAAAAGTTACTATAGTCCTGATTGGTGTGGCGCAGTTGTATGGGCATTGTTCCGCAAAACAAAAGTTCACCAGTTTGATTCCTGATCAGGGCACAAGCCTAGGTTGTGGGTTTGATCTCTAGTCAGAGTGCATACAAGAGGTAAGCAACAGTTTTTTCTCTCAAGCTGATGTTTCCTTTTTCGAAAGATGGATTTTTAATAAATAAAAATTTTATTGTATTTTCCCATTACCATTCATCCCTCTTATACCCCTCCTTTGACCTCCACCTACCCCCTTCTTCCTATTCACTCATAAACATTAATGTTTCTCTCCCTTTCTCCCTCTCCTCTCTCTAAAAATAAATATTTAAAAAGTTACTATAATTTTTCAATAGAGAGAATAAAAAAAGATCAACTAGTTACCTGAGAGTTTTACAATGCTTCTTAAAAATAGAAAATGGTTTACTTGGATGGCTGCTATGAGAACTGGAAAGACAAGAAACAAACAAGATTTTATTATAAAAGAGCCTGGTCTAAATCATAAAATTCTATTAGTCATCTCTGCTTACTTCAAAAATTTTACTGTACATTTCATTGTATCTGTGTATACTGTAACAACATATTTCCCTGAGAATATTCTTAAATGATCAGTACCTCAATATTATATATTAAAAAATTTCAAGAGTTAAAAATGCAAGGACCAACAAATGGAAATTTTCAACTATCAAGAGTTGAAAACAATCTGAAAGATATTTGCTAATAACGTATTTTGCTACCATATAAATTGTTATGAATAATAATTACCACTTTCCAATCCTCTAATCTTAATGTACTTAGTGAAAAGGGACAACCTGAATGGTCCTCTAAGTAAATGCTACCTGGGCTAAATGACATTACTTACCATAAGTAAAACATTTAAAGAATCTTTTGATATCTCTAGGAGTTTTTAAGGAAAGCAAATTCAGGAAAGCGAAGCTCAGGAATTAAAATAATTCCTATACACACAGAACAGAAAACCACTAACCAAATTTTGCAACCAATGGTGATAGCTTCTATATTCCCTTTTAAACTGGTAAGAAAAGCCTTTCTGTATTAGAAAGAACTGCTCTCTCAAGCAGGTAAGACAGACATATTAATATGAAGTAGAGTAACTGAATGGTACAGAACCCGAAGAAAGGAATTATTCCTGTGAGTGGCTGTGGCAATCACATACTTCATGGAAAAGATAAATTAAGAGGGAAAGAGGGGTGTTTCAGAGTAACAAAAAAATAAGGAAAAGCCAGTTTAGATATTAGATACAGGACAAACTATACACTGGGGAAGTTTAATTTGGGGGACCCAAATTCTGGTTAGAGTTAGTATGGGCACTCAACCTGAGAAAATAAAGCTTCTGTATGTATGTACAGAGCTCAAATGCAGGACAAAAGTCCATACTGAGTTATAGGGAGGGCATATACTATTCAGGGGAGAGAGTAGCTGAGGCAACACGGGAAGCAAGGTACCATGGAAATAGGAGAAACACAGAGATGTACAAGGCCCTTAGAAAGAATAGGAGGAAGTTCTGTATGGGCCTAATGGTTAATAAGTGTACAGTGTGTGATGACAACTCAGGGTTGGAACTCGGTGGAAACTAGGAAAAGGTTATGAATGAAGCTTGGGGCCTATTTGGAACATTTTGGCATAGAATGGGGCTCAAGGTCCTAGAAGGTGGTTGAGGAGTCTGTGGAAAATGGGAAAGGGGAGGACAGGATGACTCATACAAAGTTTTAAGTAACTTCTAAAGTATTTCTCAATTTTCTCTAAGTTAAGGGCAGAATTAAAGCCCTGTTGGGGAAGCCATGTGTTTGACACAGTATAAGAGAACAGCTGGGGCCTGGTTTAGAACAACCAAGATATTGGTGTAGAACCATTGTAGTAGCTGGGAGGCAAGAGTGGTAAATTGCAGAAGGTGGACTCACTCTTAGGAAGCCAGAAAGAATGACAGCAGATCGAGAGAACTTTTTATAGACTTTAGAAACTCAACATGTATATTATTTCTAGCTGATGCCTCAATACACACTGAGCTTAGGCCTGGATGGTGAGGCCCAATGGATTCAGAACCAGCCTGTGGACCAAAAGGTCTCTGGTTCAGTTCCCAATCAGGGCACATGCTTGGGTTGAGGGTCAGGTCCTCAGCTGGGGGTGTGTAAGAGACTATTTCTCTCACACACTGATGTTTCTCACTCTCCTTTCCCCTCTCTCTCTGAAAATAAATAAAATCTTAAAAAAAAAAAAAAGACAGACTAAAGGGTATTGAGTGATAGTAAACTGGATCCTAGACAGATGTGTTTTTGACTTTGTGTTCTTTATAGATATCAGTGAGTCAAAGGTTAAAATATTTATCAAACAGTTAAAGATGAAGAGTTGGATCTTAGGAAAACTCAACATTGAAATGGATTTACAGTTGAAAGGTAAAAGATAAAAACATGGGAGTGGTTAAGTTACAAAGAAAAGAAATGTAAAGAGGCTAAGTAACTAAAGACAAAAAAGGTAATGAAATAGAGTAGTTGTCAAAAAAGAAGTAAAATAAAATGGTGGTAATAGTTTGAATAGTTGAAGAGTTTAAAAAGTGAGTGATCAAAACTAGCAAATACTCTAAACAAGTCATAGAGGAATAAGGAGAAATAGTGAGTATATTTAATAATTAGGACATGACCAATAACTGTTAAAGCAGCAGCTCTGATAGGAAGGGGTGACACTCAGATTACAAAGGATAAAGAAATGACAAATAGGATAGTTAAGATACTCTTTTTTTTTTTTTAAGATTTTATTTCATTATTTTTAGAAAGAGGGGAAGGGAGAGAGGCAGAGAGGGAGAAGAGACATCAATGTATGGTTGCGTTTCACCTGCCTCCAGCTACAGACCTGACTGGAGACCTGGGTTTGCAACCTGGTTATGTGCTCTGGCTGGGGAATCAAACCTGTGACCTTTGGGTTCGCAGGCCAGCACCTTATCCACTGTGCTACCAGCTAGGGTGTAAGATACTCTTTAAGGCCCTGGCTGGTGGCTCTGGATAAGCACCAGCCTGCAAACCAGAATGCTGCTGGTTTGATTCCCCAGCCGGGGCACATAACCAGGTTGCAAACCAGATCTCCAGCCAGATCCTTAGCTGGAGGCAGGTGAAAGGCAACCATATATTGATGCTTCTCTTCCATTCTTCCTCCATCCTGCCCTTCTCTCTACAAATAATGAATAAAATGTTAAAAAAAAAAAAAAAAAAAAAAGATACTCTTAGAGGAAATGGAGGAGATAAGAGGCAAAGGACCTGAACAGACAACTCACTGAGGAAGACGTACAAAGGACCCAGAGGCATATGAAAGAATGCTCAACATCACTAGTCATCAGAGACATGCAAATTAAAACCACAATAAGATACCACCTCACACCTGTCAGAATGGCAATTATCAACAAATCAACAGACAACAAGTGTTGGCAAGGAAGCGGGGCAAAGGGAACCCTCATACACTGTTGGTGGGAATGTAGGCTGGTACAGCCACTGTGGAAACAGTATGGGGTTTCCTTAAAAAACTAAAAATGGAACTGCCTTTTGATCCAGCAATTCCACTACTTGGACTATACCCAAAGAATCTGAAACACCAATTCATAAGAACCTATGCATACCTATGTTCATAGCGGCACTATTTACAATAGCCAAGTGCTGGAAACAGCCTAAGTGCCCATCAGTGGATGATTAGATCAAAAAACTTTGGTACATTTACACAATGGAATTCTATATAGCAGAAAGAAAGAAGGAACTTGTACCCTTTGCAACAACATGGATGGAACT
>PVIW01002089.1:0-173450 GCA_004026585.1 Noctilio leporinus
ACTTGGCTATTGTAAATAGTGCTGCTATGAACATAGGGGTACATAGGTTCTTATGAATTGGTGTTTCAGGATTCTTTGGGTATAGTCCAAGTAGTGGAATTGCTGGATCAAAAGGCAGTTCCATTTTTAGTTTTTTAAGGAAACCCCATACTGTTTTCCACAGTGGCTGCACCAGCCTACATTCCCACCAACAGTGCACAAGGGTTCCCTTTGCCCTGCATCCTCGCCAACACTTGTTGTTTGTTGATTTGTTGATGATTGCCATTCTGACAGGTGTGAGGTGGTATTTTATTGTGGTTTTAATTTGCATCTCTCTGATGACTAGTGATGTTGAGCATTCTTTCCTATGCCTCTGGGCCCTTTGTATATCTTCCTCAGTGAGTTGTCTGTTCAGGTCTTTTGCCCATTTTTCAATTGGGCTGTCTGTCTCCCTGGTGTTGAGCTGCATTAGTTCTTTATATATTTTGGAGATCAAATCCTTGTCTGAGATATCATTGGCAATTATGTTTTTCCATACAGTTGGTTCCCTTTGAATTTTGCTGATATTTTCTTTAGCTGAACAGAAACTTTTCAATTTGATATAGTCCCATTTGTTGATTTGTTCTTTTATTTCCTTTGCCTTTGGTGAAGTATCAGTAAACGTATTTCTGTGTAGGATATCCAAAAGTTTACTGCCTATATTTTTCTCCAGGACCTTTATGGTGGCACTGCTTATGTTTAAGTCCTTTATCCATCTTGAGTTTATTCTGGTGTATAGTGTAAGTTGGTGGTCTAGTTTTATCTTTTTGCATGTTGCTGTCCAGTTCTCCCAACACCATTTGTTGAAGAGACTGTTTTGACTCCATTTGATGTTCCTTCCCCCTTTGTCAAATATGAGTTGACCATGAAGTTCTGGGTTAATTTCTGGGCTCTCTATTCTGTTCCATTGATCTATATGTCTATTCTTATGCCAGTACCATGCTGTTTTGATGACAGTAGCCTTGTAGTATTGTTTGAAGTCCGGTATTGTGATTCCTCCTACCCGTTCTTCTTTCTCAAGATTGCTGTGGCTATTCGTGGGCATTTTTGGCTCCATATAAATTTTTGAAGTATTTTTTCTATTTCTGTGAAGTCTGTAATTGGTATTTTTTTTTAAAGACTTTATTTATATTTTAGAAAGAGGGGAAGAGAGAGAGGCAGAGAGGGAGAGAGACATCAGTGTATGGTTGCTTTTCACGTGCCTCCAGCCACAGACCTGACTGGAGACCTGGTTTGCAACCTTTTTATGTGCCCTGGCTGGGGAATCGAACCTGTGACCTTTGGGTTTGCAGGCCGGCGCCTTATCCACTGTGCTACCAGCCAGGGCTTTGTCATTGGTATTTTAATTGGGATTTCATTGAATCTGTAGATTGCTTTAAGAAGTATGGACATTTTAATGATGTTAATTCTTCCCATCCACGAACATGGTATCTGCTTCCATTTATTTGTATCTTCCTTGATTTCTTTCTTCATTGTTCTGTAGTTTTCTGAGTACAGGTCTTTTACCTCCTTAGTTAAGTTGATTCCTAGGTACTTTATTTTTCTTGTTGCTATGGTAAATGGATTTGGTTTTTTTGCTTCTATTTCTGTTGTTTCATTATTGGTATACAAAAGTGCTTTTGATTTCTGGATATTGACTTTATACCCAGCTATTTTGCTAAATTTGCTTATTAGGTTGAGGAAGTTTTTGGTGGAGCCCATCGGGTTTTGTATGTACACTATCATATCATCTGCAAATAATGACAGTTTGACTTCCTCCTTTCCAATTTGTATACCTTTGATTCCTTTTTCTTCTCTGATGCCTTAGTTGAGCACCCTTCTGTGTTAGGAGATTTGTGGAGTTCAATGTTGCAGTCTCCCAGATTGTCTCCACTTGTTGTTCTTGGTGTGGCCTTTATTTGGGCTCTCTGGTTGTATTCTGGACCCGTGGGCTGGTAGAAATTCTGAGGCTCAAATGCTTTCCTCCAAAAGTTGAAGATTTAGATTCCAACCACGTCACAGAGAGCACCCAAAGGAAGATGGCACAGTGGCAAATTCTGTCACCCTCACAGCCTCTATCAATAGCAGTTTTATTTTTATTTATTTTAAAAATATTTTATTTTATTATTTTTAGAAAGAGGGGAAGGGAGAGAGGCAGAGAGGGAGAGAGACATCAATGTATGGTTGCTTTTCACCTGCCTCCAGCCACACACATGACTGGAGACCTGGCTTGCAACCTAGTTATGTTGCCCTGGCTGGGAATCGAACCTGAGACCTTTGGGTTAATAGCAGTTTTAAACTGTGCATCTGTCAGGCTGGTAATCAGTTCATTTGTCAGGCTGCTACTTCTTTGATGCTTAGTTTAGTCACTGAAACCTTGATTTGTGCCCTTTTTTGAGTCCTACTTCTCTGTCTCCACATCTTGGCAAGATGCCCTGGCATTTGCCTCTGTGTCTCAGGTAGAGCTGTTGCACCTGTTGGTGGTAAGGGGTGGAAACTTAGGTACTTGTCAGAGTCGGGTGACCTGTTTTACCAGGTAGTGGCGCTGTCTGGGGGAAGAGTCTGAGAGGCAACAATGCTGCTTGCTCAGCACTCACCCCTTTTCCAGACACGTCTCCCGTTTCCTGTACAAGGCTGGCTCCCCTCTAGTTCCGTGGTCCCCAGAGTGGGTGGGTCTGTGGACGTTTCAGGACCCTGGGGGCCTCTTAAGAAAGGAATCCTTCCCAGTAGTTCCTCTGCCCCAATCCCTGCTGGTTTTCAGTCAGAAAAAGCAAAGTGGCTTTTTATTTTTCCTCCCCCGGCGCTGAATGCTGAGCTGCTCCACCTGGTCTGGTGCCGGGAGCATTCCACGCGTGCCCCTGCCGTGATGTCCCTTTTCCCCGCAGACCCCTGCCGCTCTCCGGCCTGGGCAGCCGCCCGCAGCTGCGGCCAAGTTCGCCGGGAATCTGCCCGCCTAACTGCCTCCTGCACGTCCGGGCTCCGCCCCTCCCTCCCTCCTGCCTGGAGAAGTCCTTCTTTCTACTATCTTTGGTTCGTTGGGCTTCAGGAATTTCTGGATGTCTCTGGTTTTGAGGCAGATGTGTTGTTCTTGGTTGTGGGAGGAGACGCAGCCTGTCTGTCTCCACCTCCAGTGTCTCTCCAGTCCCCGGGTTTGCCTTTGAGTTTCTCACACCTGAGAATCTCTTCTCCTTTCTTTGGAGCCCAGGTGTGATTTTGCCTTTGTAGCCGGGGGTGCTGTGTCCACCAGTTGCTCACCGTCCCCTCCCACCCTGCGTTTGCCCACAGCCCACACGGCTCCTTGGGCCGCCTTTCGGGCGCCCCCACCGTGAGCTGAGGCCCGGGGGCACGTCTCCCCGATACAGTGAAGGCCGTTTCTATTCAGTGACCAGTTTAAACAAAGTTGGGCGAGCAAGAGCGTATGAGGACTGAAAATAAAATTTAAACAACAGCTGGGCAATCACTTTTTAACTGGTTTGTTTCTTTCCCAGGTTTTAGTTTAAGTGCTTGGGGGCAGTGGCGCTGCTACTGCAAGCCTTGACTCAGAGCTCATTCACAGCCGAGCCTCCCAAACCCCCCAACTAGTGCAAATCTAAGTCCCCCAGGAGGCAGCCCCACGTGGCTGCCGTGGCTGCGGTGACAGACAGTCACAGTTGTGGATTCCTCAGCCTGTGGGGAGACCAGGCCGGAGGTGAGGCTGGGTGGGCTCGCCCCTTTACTACAAGCGCTCCTCTTCCTGCTTCGTAAAACTACAGGCGTCCGGAAGATTCTTGCTCAGTGTAGCGGGTGGGGAGAGGCGACTGGCTCCACGAAACTCACACACCACAAGAGGAAATGGAACTTGGTTCAGCCAGGGGTTGTCTGCAAAGATGGCAGCTGCCCCCACCAAGAGGTGGGATTGGGGTCCCCCCCCTCCAATTTGCCCTGACCTTCTGACTTCTTTGGCCAAGAAAAACCAAGGTGACACTGTGCCAGTTCTTTTTTGTAAAGAAACCTGGCAGGTCCCCGTTTCATTCCTTGAAAGTCAGCAGCCACATTAGAGGTCCTACTGCCTAGTGGCCGCCATGTCAGGAGGAAGCCCAAGCGACTACGTGGATGGGAGGTGCCTGGACATCTCGGCTCTCCAACTGGGATCAAGTCCAAGTGCGTCCCTGTTGGCTCACTGTCCAAGAACAGTGTTACCTGGCTGGTAACACAGTGGATAAGGTGCCGGCCTGCGAACCCAAAGGTCGCAGGTTCAATTCCCCAGCCAGGGCACATAACCAGGTTGCAAATCAGGTCTCCAGTCAGGTCCGTGGCTGGAGGCAGGTGAAACACAACCACACATTGATGTCTTTCTCCCTCTCTGCCTGTCTCCCTTCCCCTCTTTCTAAAAATAATGAAATAAAATCTTTAAAAAAAGATGAAAAAAAAAAAAAAAAGAACAGCCCTGAGATGGAGTTCATGCACTACACAACACTTCCAGGAGGGGGCGCAATTCCAGAGTTTGAGCAAACTGCAGACATCTGGGACCATCTTGTTTCCACTTTCTGTGCTGGTTGACTGTTTATTTCTTCCTTACGTTCCAAATCGTTGATTTGAACCCCATTCTCCTTCCCTTCACCACTGGTTTTATTTGTATTTTCCTTTGTTTCACTTGGCCTAGCCTTCCCGTCTTCCCTTCTGTGTTGACTGTACTCACGCGTATCTGTCAAGTCTGTGGGCATCTCTGACTTCAGGGCATTTTTATCGTTTCAAACAGAAGCCCTGCACCCCCACCTGTGCCCTGCCCTGCAGCCATTTAACGAGCCTTCTGTCTCCATGGACGGCCTAGTCCGGACACTGCCTATGAATGAAGCTGCCCAAAGTGTGTGGCCCGATGTCTCCCTGGATAGAACGTTTGCAGGTTCATCCCTGCGGCAGCAGGTGCCAGTGCCTTTTTCACAGGCTGAGTGTGACTCCCCTTTCCTTCTGGCTGTCCTGATCCCCTGTCCTCCCGGGGTCCCTGGGGGCTGGCCTGGTATCGACTCTCACGCGCGACGTGGACCGTGCTGAGCTTGCTTGGCTCCTTGGCGTTTCCCGGCCTGAACTTAGCAAGGCCCCTCTTTCCTGAGGGGGAGTTACTTACCGGAGAAATGGAACATGTGAGGCTCTGAGGGAAGGAAGCAGGTTGTGAGCCCCTCGCTGTGGCCTTGTGCTTCGTGGTTACAGCCTCACTGAGCATGGCTGGTCTCCACTGGGATGCAAATGTAACTGTCACCATTTATTTAACTGACCCCTCTGCAGTGTCCACTGGCTCAGAAAGGTGAGGGGCGCAGGAGGGAGGGTCAGATCCAGGTGAGAGCCGGCCAGCACGGTCCCTGATGACCTGGCTAGTTGGGGTGAGACTGCGGGGCATGGGACAGGACCTGTGGGGACACACCGTCTACCTATTTCTGCAACGAAGAGGGTGTCAGCCTAAGTGGAAGATGTGGAGAACCGGCAGAGTCCCGGGAAATGGCTGGTTTGCAGCGCAGCCAGCGTCTCAGACCAGGGCGGCTTCCGCAGGCAGCGGGGAAGCGAGCCGAGGTCAGAGGGCACGGGCGTATCCAGAGGTCAGAGGGCACTGTGGCTTTACTTGGACACACGGTCGGTTTGTAACACTGTACTTAACGTGCACGTTGTCCTGTCCATCAAGTTCCGTGACCGCTGCAAGGTCAGCCCTGTCCGTGCAGGGAGCTCAGAGTGTGCAGGTGAGCAGAGTCCCCACCTTGTGGACGGCTGGAACCCCGCACCCCCAGCTCCAGGAGACCAGGTACCAACTAGACCGGGGAAGGGACCCTCTGGGGAGAACAGGGCTCTTCTCACTCCCTTGAGAAAAAATGCCTGGCTTTCCTACAGAAACTCAGGGGCATCTTCCTGTTCAGCAACTGAAAAAACCAGTACGGCAGGAAAGAAACACAGATGCTGTCTTTACAACAGGAATCATGTCAGCACAGGAAACACGGGCCTCCTGTACTCTGGAGAATTCAGTGTGCACGGGGTCTCCTCCAACAGGGCAGTGGCCACGAGACACAGTCGTCAGAGATCAGGGGTCTCAGGTAGGCTCGCAACTCAGCTCTGACCCCCGTGCCTCCCCGTCAGCTGCGTCCCTGAGTGCCTGACGGGGCAGAACATGGAATGGGCGCGTCTCAGGCTTTGATGGGAACAAATTCTCCAACCTCGAGGGTAATGGGGACAAAGCAATTCCACAGACAGGATGTGCTTCTAGAAGGAGCTGCTAGGCTTGTGCTGCAGTCAGGGTGGCCGGTGGGAGTGAGCAAACCAATGCAGTGGTCTCCATCCCGTCCCCCCCCCAGCAGGCCAGGGGTGCTCACGGCTTCCTCCCAGCCATCCCGTGGGGCCAGATTATTTTACAATCTTTCAGACGAGGCCGTGGGTTCCATAGAAAGAAGCGTATAATCTCCCACAATGGACAGAAACTAATTGTGGGTGAAGACCTCCTAAGATATCAGCCAGGGTGCAGACTCCTGATTTTTGGCGCACAATTCTAGGTAGAATTGCAGTGCATGTAAGTAATGGAACAGGTGAGATGTGGAGCCTGTGAGCAGGCAGCCAATGAAAACACACACCCTGGTTTTACTTTTCCTTTAAAAAAGATTTTATTTTTAGAGCGAGGGGGAGAGAGAGAGAAGCATCCATGTGTGGTGGCCTCTCATGCACCCTCAATTGGGGACCTGGCCTGCCACCCAGGCCTGTGCCCCGACTGGGAATTGAACTGGTGACCCTTCGGTTTGCAGGCCGGCCCTCAATCCACTGAGCCACACCGGTCAGGGCAGGTTTTAATTTCTTGATGTGGTTGTAAGATGCTGGAAGCACGGCTTCTTTCTGGTCCGACCCTGCACGGAAGGTGGGCAGGGGGCAGCTCTACCTGCAGGCAGACACCCTCGCCTCTCATCAGCACACTGCGAACCGCACGCTCGCCCAATGTAAAAACGTGAAAAATTAAATCACAACTTGATGAAGAATGAAACAGTGTGGAGGTGAGGAATCCAAACAGTCCCCTTACATTCTGAGCTTTAGAAAGGTTTCATTTTTCCAAATGAAAGACTTTCTGGGTAAGATACCAGGGAAGGGTATGAAGGGCCAGCCCTGTCTCAAAATCCATCTCTCTCTCTCTCTTTTTTTTTTTAGTGCTTCGCAAAATCCACAGAATGAAAAGGTACCACACGGGCCAAGAATGATGACCTGGGCATGGAGATGCCTGCTGGGAGCTGTGGACCCCGAAGGGACTGGTCCGGCTGCTCAGCCGAGTCAAGGTATCAGGTCATGTTCTATCCTGGCCAGAAAAGGCTTTGCTTTGGGATGAGGTGTCTGGATCCGGGTGGCCCCAGCCCGCTGGCCACACATGGCAGTGCCATGAGTCTGCCAGGCTCAGCCACACCCCCCGAGTTGCCACTGTTCTTGGAACCCAGGAGCAGGGAAGGCAGGGAGCTGCATGCCACCTTTTTTTTTTTTTTTAAAGATTTTATTTATTATTTTCAGAGAGAGGGGAAAGGAGAGAGGCAGAGAGGGAGAGAGACATCATTGTATGGTTGCCTTTCACCTGCCTCCAGCTATAGACCTGGCTGGAGACCTGGTTTGCAACCTGGTCATGTGCCCTGGCTGGGAATCGAACCTGCAACCTTTGGGTTCGCAAGCCCACACCTTATTCACCGGGCCACCAGCCAGGGCCCATGCCACCTTGAATGTAGTGTAGCTGTCAGCCTTTTGCTTCCCCGCGGCTGTGCTCAGGGTCCAGGCCGGGATGAAAATGACTGGTTTCAGTCCACAAGCCCAGTTCTGGCCCAGCTACTGTACACCCACTGCAGGCTGGGCGCCGAGCTGGGCGTGTGCCACCTACACATGCGTCACAGCCACCCCGTGAAACAGGCCCGTCCCAGATGACCTGCGCCACCCGTGAATCAACCGGGACGGAATTCGGGTTCAGTTCAAATCTCAGTTCCACCGTTGGGAAGGCGCGAAACCTTTGGCTCCAGTCCTTTTCATCAAGTTTCTCAGTTTGATTCCCTCTCTTCCTCCCAAATATTCCTTCAGATTCGGAAAATGTGACGTCATGGAAAGATGAAAGTGCTGGGTAGCCTGGAGTTGGGCCCATCAGCACGGCGCTGCCGTCACGTTCCCAGAGGTGGCGAGGCGGTGAACTCTCTTCAGGTACCCCCGACAGCAGGCCTTCACCTCGGGCTGCCCCCGCGCGCCTGGGAGACCGCGCACGGGAGCCGGCACTGAACGTCAGCGGTCGTCCTCGCCCGTGAGCACTGCTGTGACCTCAGGCTGATGCCTCTGACCCCTCCTGTGTCCAGAACCACATGAAGTGCAAGGGGAGGGCAAGGACCGTTTTTCTTTTCTGCCTCTACCCTTCACGGTCACATCCCACAGCACCAGAGCGGTTTTCATGCCCTAATGCTACTCAGACGCCCTCAGAACTTGGCCTGCGTGTGGTTTGGTCTGGAACAGAGTTGGAGGCTATCGAGTTTAAATTCTATGAAGTGACGGGGAAGCCAGGCCAAGACGGGGGCTTTCGGCCACGGCCTCTCATGGCTCGGCTGAGCGATTACGGGAGGTTAAAGCAGAAAAGGCACGTGCCCTCAGGTAGGGAGGTGCGAGCACCCAACTCCCGTCCCGTCTCACCTGCCTGACGGGGAAGGGGCCAGGGAGGGGCCGTCCCACTCACGCTCTCCGCTACATGCGGATGTAGAAACACGGACACGCTTTCCCAAACTCGCAACACACACAGGTATTTGACCGGGGGGTGAAGCGGAGGCCAGGTTAGTTAAGGTCCAGGGACCCTCCCTCCACGCAGACGCCCCTTCCAGCCCACTGGCTGTCAGGGGAAGGTTTTCATGACGGACGCTTTCTGCCACCAGCCACATGGAAAACCACCATGGAAGAAATCCCAGAAGAATCCAATTTGGAAAGAATTTAATTAATAAAATAAAGTGGAGACATGGTCCAGGAGGGGCTCAGGGAGGAGCCCCCGTCCCGGGCCCCCAGCCTGTCCCCGCAGAACCGGCCTTGAGGAGCAGCCCCGCTCTGCGCACCTCGTGGTGCAGGTGGCGCCCGCCAGGAAGCGGCTGCCCTGCGCTGGCTGGCCTGGCGCATCAACGCATGCAAAGCAAGGAGGTTCCAGGGCTTCACCAAACAGCTACTTTTGGCAAAAGAGCAAACAACAGAAAGCTGAAACAGGGTAGGGTTAAAAGCACTGAAGTGAAAACATGTATTTCTCAACGGTATGGACGACACTACAGCTACAATCTTTTCTCTTTAAAGTCTCTGCCATCCTCTCCCAGCTCAGCTCCAGGTCCACACAGCACAACGCCAAGTCCTTGTCAGCGCGTGTTCTCTGCGTTGGGGTCAGAGCTCCCAGGTCAGGGTCAGTCTGTCCGGAGAACCATGGGCGGGTGCTCGCTGTCCTCCTCCAGCCGCAGGGCGCTGGTTTCCTCCTCCAGGCTGGCGCCGCCCACGGCACCCAGCTCGTCCCCGTGGGCTGCGAAGAGACGGGGCTCAGCTGGGGGCCCACGAGGGCCTCCGTGCCTGGCAGCCCACACCGCGAACCCCGTCCTGACTACTGAGCTTTGTGCAGCCTGGGGCAGTTCTCCAACCGGCCCGCGAGATGCTCAAACCCAGACACCCGAGCCGCCCGCTTCCTCGAGCAAAAGACAGCCACTCAGAGAGGAGCCAAGAGCAAGGGGTCCCCGTGCGGCCAGCAGAACCCAGGACGGCCGTGAGGGCGGGTCTACTCCTGGGGGAGGACAGCTCGCCGCGGCTGTACCGGCCGCCTGCCTGTCTGCACACTGGCTGACGCCTCTGCCGGCCCCGGGGTCCCGTGCGAGCTCCGGACCCGTCAGCCGGGCAGGTGGGAGCCAACCCAGGCCAAAGGCTCGGCAGCGGCGGGGGGTCCTCGCTGGGGGAGAGGCAGTGAGCCGGGACACAAGTCAAGTGCACCCGCAGCAGCCTTGGCTGCAGCCACTTTTCTTCAAAGAGAAAGAGGCTGGACTCAGCCTCCAGAGCAACCCAGGTGACAGCAGCTGGCTGCTGTCTGAGGACTGTCACCCTCTGCCCATACTAAGTGGTGGTGGTGGTGGTGGGGTCACTCTGAGGAGGGCGAAAAGCAGAGCAAGAGGAGCACGGGGAGGCCCCGGGCCTGCATTAGAGCCCTTACCAAGCCTTGTTGGAGACGCAGGCGCGTGAGGACCTTTGGCGACAGCCGTGCCGTAGGTCTGAGCTGCTAAGGGACAGTCATGAGAGGCGGAGTCTAAGATTTCATTGGCTGTCTCCATGCTGCCATCCAACCTGGTAAAAGAGGAGGGAAACAAAACCAGGGAGGACATTCAGGGGGCAAAGGCCACTTGCCAGCACCTGTACCTGTAACTATAGCAACTGTGCGTCCGTTCATGTGACTTTTACGTGGACGGTCTAATAAAAAAACTTACGCCAGGTTCGATTCCCCAGCCAGGGCACATAACCAGGTTGCAAACCAGGTCTCCAGTCCAGGTCTGTGGCTGGAGGCAGGTGAGACACAACCATACATTGATGTCTCTCTCCCTCTCTGCCTCTCTCCCTTCCCCCCTTTCTAAAATAGTGAAATAAAATCTTTAAAAAAAAAACAACCTTATGCCTGTGAGACAATCCTATTTCATTTGAGACAGATAATCGTAAACAGAATTCTCTATAAAAAATATCCCCCAGTTCCATCCCAGAGTACTACAGCATTATTGTAATTGTTGGATTAAAAAACACAAAAGCAGAAAATCAGATGGCACAATTTCCCAATGAACAAACATTAACTCCCCTGTCAGAGACAACCTGTCTCATAGTGGGACAGCAGCTCCCCGGTTGTGCCCCAAACTGCCGATGACAGGGTGTGAGCACCCCCTTCTTGCGACTCGCTCACCCACAGGAGCCCATCCCTGTAAGGGCCCGGACCCCCGCCCTGGGAGGGCAGGTGCAGCCTGGCCACTTCCCACCTGGGTCCACCCAGGCGCTGCTCGCTTGATTGCCCGTGTGCTGCTGGCTTCGGGTTAGCGAGCACCCGCAGGTGACGGCAGGTGGGCGCACAGGGGCCTGAGGCGGCGGCCGGGGGGCTCTTACTTGTGCTGCTTCATCAGGGTGCACTCGCCCCCTTCCTGGGGGTCCAGGTTGTACAGGTACAAGTAGCCGTCGGCAGCTCCCACCAGCAACCGTGGGATCTTCTGGATCCTAGCGGGAAAGAAAAGCAGCCCCGTGGCGGGACCAGAGCTTTCAGCTCCTGCTCAACCAGCAGGCTCGCCTCCGGCCTGCCTGGGGCCACTGCTGCCCCTCGGAAAGTGAGCCCAACTGCGGCTTCGCACTGCGTGGGACAAAGATCACCCCTGCTGGGCTACGCGCGGCCACACCACCAGGCCCCTGATGCCCGTAGCAAGCAGGTGCCACCTGCTCCAGGGCCCCGGACGGAGGGTGGGCAACTTCACACGACCTCTCAGCGATGCCCGGCAGGCAAAATGCACGAGAAACCAAGTTTATACAATTCACAGCAGCACAGAGAGGCGCCATCCCGGAATGTCCATAGCCACACTCGGACTGCAGAGGAAGCAGCAGCCTACGGTCCCCTACCTGCCCTCCAGGTAAAGTTCAGTCACCTGAAGGGCTGATGTTTGCAGATTATTCTCAGGATGCGACCATGCCTGTCACTGTCTCTGGAGGTCCCGGGGCAGAGGGGAGAGGCTACCCACCCCTACTCACGTGGCCAGGGCACAGATGTTTTTGTGGCCGCAGAAGGGCAGGCGGACAGTGGCAAAGGCTCTGCCCTGGTTGAACATTTCTGTCACTTGGGATGGCAGGTAGCTGGTGGAAGCCATGAGCACCTTCCCCAAGTAGCCGGTCCAGGTGGTGGGCTCCTCCTGAGGTCTGGGGGCGGGAGCCGTCAGACAGGACTCTTCGCAGGGCACGACCCCATCCCACCCAGATTCACAGGGCCTCCCCTTCCAAGTGGCTGCATTAGGACCGCAAGCGAGGACACCTAGGGCCGGACTCAAGATCTGCCCTGGTCTTTGGAAAACGAAGCCTCTGAAAACCTCACCAGAAGCATAAATTCCAAGCATTTACTTTCCCGAAGCCCATTTCCGCTTGTGCGTATTTGTAAGTTATCCAAGTGCTCTCTGGAAGGGGACAGACGGCAAATGACACTGGTCCAGTGGGCAGTGCTCCCGTTTTAGGAGACAGTGTAAGGAGCACCCCCTTTGCCGTGCAGAGCACCGCAGCAATGCAGACTTGAAGTCAAGTGCCTTAGAAAGGAGACCCGCCCACGGGCAGGCTGGGACACGTGTGCCCGAGGGGCTGTCCTCAGACACGCGTCTCTGTTCATGGGAGGGCTGGGAGGTGGACAGCTGTGCCGACCAGACGCCACCACCTTGACCCTCAGGCTAACCGCACGCTTGGCACACTCCCCGCACAAGAGGGTCACCTGACGGAGACAAGTCCCTTCCACTGCTGGGTCTGGATTTGGTGTCCCTTATTCTAGAACCAGAGCGGGTCTTTCCTGACAAAAATGTCAGAGGCAGGGCAAGGCCCTGCGCCTGTTTTCACCCGGTCAGTGAGAGCCGGACCAAGCACTCCGTGTTTTTCAAGAACCGTATCTTTACAACTCACTTCTCCTTCACCGTCTCGAGTTTGAAGATGTGCACGGTCTCTGTGTTGCTGGAGGCGGAGAGGAACACGCCGTCCACACTGAAGGCCAGAGAGCAGATGCTTACGCACCTGTGGGCGAGAGGAGGCCCGGCTCGAGCTGCCACCCAGATATCTAGGGTCACGGCGCACCCAAGGGACGACTGACCAAGGCCACAAAGAGGAAAGTTCCCTAGCTGCCACACGTGGGTCTACTGCTAGCTTTGGCTTCCTCACTAGTCATTTTCTCAAAAAATATTTTGAAGCCCTGGTTGGTGGCACAGTGGATAAGGCACCGGCCTGCGAACCCAAAGGTTGCAGGTTCAATTCCCAGCCAGGTCTCCAACCAGGTCCCCAGCTGGAGGCAGGTGAAAGGCAACCATACAAGGATGACTCTCTCCCTCTCTGTTTCTTTCCCTTCCCCTCTCTCTGAAAATAAATAAAATCTTTAAAAAAAAAAAAAAAAAAGCTGAGAAGGTATATCAGAATATTCTGTTTCATTATAAATGTCAGCTTTTTTGTTAGCAGTCTTCAAATTCTTATCTTTCATTTTTCTATTTTTGTACAGGACATGTTAAAACATTACAAGTTATAAAAATCAAAAATAAGCCCTGGCTGGTAGCACGGTGGATAAGGTGCCAGCCTGGGAACCCAAAGGTCACAGGTTCGATTCCCAGCCAGGGCACATAACCAGGTTGCAAGCCAGGTCTCCAACCAGCTCTGTAGCTGGAGGCAGGTGAAAAGCAACCATACATTGATGTCTCTCTCCCTCTCTCTCTTCCCCTCTTTCTAAAAATAATAAAATAAAATCTTAAAAAAAAAAATCAAAAATATACTTATTTCATAATACCTCAGAAAATATTTTGAGAGAAAAATGTTTGAAAGGTAGCAATAGGCAAGTGCAATTCCTTACTGTGTTCTCAAACAGCCAATTTCTTTAAATTACAGCGATTCTCACCATGCAGAGGGTAGAGAGATTGGCAACCTTGACCACGTTTAACAGAGTAAAACTTTCAGCATTCAGCAAGCTAAGTCTCTACACAGCACATTGTGAAAGTCACTGTGAAAATCCTGAAGCCAGCAAATGAACCTGCAATTCCTCATGGTCCCAGCGGTGGCACTGCTCTGGGCAGCCCCCAGCGAGGCCTGTGCAGGAGCCCCGCTGGCTGCCGGCACGGGGAAGGCAGGAGAGGCACAGGGGCACTGCCGCCGGAGGGCAGGGGAGAGGCCGGCTGGAGGACACCAGGTGCCCACTCGCAGGGCTTGGGAGGCAGCACGCAAGACCTCAGTGGACAGAGGACACAGGGCCGCAGCTCTGAGGAACTGGCGGCAGCAGAGGGGAAAGGAAGCCCAGCTGGAATGAGGGGCGAGAGGCTGGCCGCAAGCCGAGGAGTCAGGGTTGGGGGCTAGTCCTCCAGGCAGGCGGCTGCGTGGGTGTGCACTCTAACTGTGCGCAGTCCTCAAAAGGCGGATGGCCGCAGAGACAGAGGAGATCTGAACGGGGTGGGAGGAGGGAGCTGGGACAGGACAGGAGGGGGACCTCTAGCGCGGGCAAAACAGCACTGGGAGAGCCGCCATGCCTGCAGCCTCACTGGGTGCATGAAAAGAGAAAGGGGCCAGGACCAGGTTTCCCCAGCCCCTCTGGCTTGGTGCTGGGTGATGGACAGGATAACAGGATAAGGCGTGTGAGCTGACGGGGCCCCATCAGGCTGGGGGTGCCCAGTACCCAGCAGGTACCTCAGGAAAGCAGCCTGGGCTCCAGGCACAGGACGCGGCTTAGGAGGACGTGTGGCTGAAGGGATGAGGGGAGCTTCCCCCGCAGAAACAAGAGACAAGCCCAAAAGGAGAAGTCGCAGGGACAGGCATGGGAAAGGGGAAGAAACAAAGATGGGCGGAGATCATGAGCAGGGCTGGATGCCTGGCCTTGTAGACAGGACAGTAAAGCTCACTGCACATCTGCAGGACCCATGCCACGGAGAAGGGGCACTGGCAGTACCGTGTGGCGGGGGACAGGGGTGTGCAACGGACACACACAGCTGCAAGTTCTCCAGTTCTTCAAGTCTGAGCACTTCCTGGTCCAACCTCTGACCTTGGGGAGCTGAGCTCCACCAGGTGCTTGGGTGGGACTAGACTGAGCTCCGGAGTCAAGTACTGCTGAGCAAGGTCACAGGTGACAGGTGGGCCCAGGGATGTGGACCTGGAGGTGGGTCCTCAATGGTCCCATGAGTGAGGCAGAGGACCGGGAGCCCCCACTCCAGCAGGGCAAGGAAGGGAGGCTCGGCCCCGCCCAGTGAGGTCTCCCTATGGGCGGTGAGGGCAGGGCCCACACTGTTTTATGGCTTATTCGCTGTTAGAGGAGGAGCGGGTCGGGTGCTGGGGTGAAGGGGAGCTGGCCAGTTTTCAGGGCACAGTGAGGGCAGGAGCCTGCGAAGCCGGCCCGAAGTCGTCAGCCTGGCTCTGCGGCTCCTCCAGGCCCTTGCCTGGCCATCGCTCTGCGTCCGGGTGGGGTCACAGGGGAGAAGCTGCTCCGTTAGCTCCCGAGACTGTGTGGCTAGGCTGGAAACACCTGCTGTTTATCTGGGCGCCCGGTGCTCCCAGTCCACTTGTGGGTCACAAAGGGTATAAAACAAATCCAAACAGGAGCCGCACATTCCACTCTAGAGATTCGTATACTTTACCTTTTCACTCCTCTCCGGAACTCAAAGAGTTTCTGTCCGTCTGGAATGGAAAATACCCTAATCACGGTCCCCTGTGACAGGGAAAGGGAAGGAAAAAGGATGTCAGCGAAGTCAAAAGACTTCTCTCCTGTCAGACTCCCTCATGGCCGCCTGCACAGAGCCGCCCCCAACCCTGGCCCCTGGTGCCACCCTGCACCCACCTGGCTTCTCCACTAGCGAGCTCGCGCGGAACACGGGCCTGGGTCAAATGTGGATCACACTGGCTTCCATTGTTCTAAGTCACTCTAAGTTTAAATGCTCAAAAGCCAACCCTTCAGGTGTCCACCCTGAGCAGGAAAGCACTCAACTCCACCATCTAAAGAAGCTGAAGATTCCACGGATGCTTTCTGTCCCTCCCCTCCCTCTTTTGTTCCCTTCAATTTTTACTTATAAAGAGAGTGAGAGAGAGAGAAAGGGAGAGAAACAGCCATGTGTGAGGGAGATACACTGATGGGTTGCCCTTCACCCTGCCCCAACTGGGGACCTGGCCCACACCCTGACTGGGAATTGAACCGGTGACCTACTTAAAAAATGTTTTTTTTGGTTCGCAGGCCAGTGCTCAACGCACTGAGCCACAGCAGTCAGGGCTCATGCCCTTTCTTGCCACTTTGAGTTACTAATCAAGGGAGCTGGTTGGCTGGAAATGCAACCTAACTGCTTAAAAAGATCAGTTCAAACCTACACAGCGGTCAGGCCCGCATTAAGAAAATGTGACCTAAGACAAAGGAAATACTCGGAAATGGGGAGCTGCTGCTGCACCTCCCTGCTGGGACATGAACTGCCCTGAGGACCTCCGCTTTCCTGCCACCTCCACCTCCTGAAAGTGCATGGGGCCTGTGGGTAGGCAGCCAGGACTTGATCCTCTGGGAGGGAGGGAGGGAGGGACAGACACACACACCTGCCCCGAAGGGAACCCGACTGGTGCTTCCACCTCAGAGGCAGCCCTTCGAGCCTCCGCACTACAGCAGCGCAGCCACCAGCGACCCCGCAGATCAGCAACAGCGCCCCTTCAAAGACAGCGGTTCCCTCTGGCTGGAAGAACACCCACTGACTTCATAGTTCTTGAAATAAGAGGGAAAGCTAGTGCATCCACATGCAAAAACGACCATGACAGAAGTTTTGCCTTTTGTAGCCTAAACTTTCAGAGGTCCTTATACATGTGCACACGTTGATGTTCAACAGCGCAGCCCCTGTGTGTTACTGAGGACAAGTTGCAGGTACACCCTGAGGGCGAGAGGAAGCCATGCAGCCGGGGTGGACCCAGCAGCCAGCACCCAGTGGGCTCAGCAGGCCACCCGTGGTCTCCTCCCATGAACCAGCAGGATTCTGTTCAAACACAACTCAAGAGTTTACTCTTTACAGCCCAGAAGAAATTGTTCTACTTTCACTGGCCTTGAAATTCTGTAAAGTACTTTAGCGCCTTCCTAAGACCTAAAGCATAAAAACAGGGATAACAGAATTTCATGGCCACTTCCAGGCTCCCAAGGAAAAGGAACAAGGGGACCCTGCAACGAGCCAGCACTGTGTTCAACGCAAAGTCAGGGTGGAGTCTGGTCCCGCTCTTTCTGCCCAGCAGGCTGACCCCGGGCAGTGACTTCACTTCTAAGTGCTCCACAGGACACAGAAAACATGTGCACCTTCATCAGGGATCAAATAAGGTGATGGATGTAAGGGCCTGATGTAACTCAGGACACAAGTGGCCCACGAATGGCAGCACTGTTGCTGGAGAAACTGGTGGGCAAACGCAGCACAAGGGCCTGTGCAGGAGGTCAGGGCAGGGAGCTGGTGCCCCGTCACCCGTGGCTGGTAGACTGAGGGAAGGCTACCTGAGGTCCTTTGTGCGGGAGCATCAGTGACACAGGCAGAGGGGGCGGAGGAGCAGGTCCTGGTGTGCAGAAGAGGAACAGCCAGGAGGACAAGTGAGATCCCCAGGAGAAGACAGAGAATACAAGTTTTAAGAAGAAGAGAGGAACAGCAAAAGAAAAAGAGGCAGCCGTTTGATCCAGGAAGTGAGTGAGGACCGGCCGGCGGCCGGAGGCTGCGGGAAGAGGCTCGGATGGGCGCGAGGGACAGCCTAGTCCTTTCTCCTCTGCGCAGGTGAGGTCACATGCTTTGGGCCAAGACATTCTTCTCGCTGGCCTTGCTTTGTAATTAAGAGATGCACATAAAACATGTACACATAACATTTAAACACACCACCTTTGATCTAAGTATTACTTACATGTACTTGTATACTAATACGTTAACATATCTTAAAAACTGGAAACAACATAAATGTCTCAAAAGAATGAAGTTTAAGTCACCACAACTGAGTATTTTACAATCATTAAAAATGTTTTTAGCCCTGGCTCGTGTGGCTCAGTGGACGGAGAGCCAGCCTGCGAACCAAAAGGTGGTTGGTTCAATTCCCAGTCAAGGCACAGCCTGGTTTGCGGGCTGGGTCACCACTTCGGGGCGCATGAGAGGCAGCGGATGGAGATACCTCTCACACAAGGTGTTTCTCCCTCGCGCTCCCTCCCTTCCTCTCTCTAGAAATAAAGAAATCAAACCTCTGTTCGCATGAGCTCTGACTAGACCCATCTCGAGTTCCTCTACACCCCTCACCTCCTGACCTTCTCCCCACACCCAGCACAGCCATGCACCCACTTCGCTGTGCGTGGCAAATGCGTGGCTGCGCAGGGTATCCTGGCCGCTGGGGGTACCCGCCCCATGACTGCTCCCCGCCCAGGCACGGGAGCCTGCTGAGACCTCAGACTCATGTCCCGGGACCAGCAGCCTTACCTTCTCAGAAGCGGTGGCGAGCTTGGTTCCACCAGCGTCAAACGCCAGCGCGGCCAAAGGGCTGTCATGGGCCGGGATCATGTTGGCAGCTCTCTGGGAGGGAGAACCAGTGGAACGTGACTGCCACCCAGTTCACACTCACCACGTCCACCTGACTTACTGGGGCAGGGGGCCAAGGAAATGTGTTCGAAGCCTTAAAGAAGCAAAGCCATTTACCCCAAGGTGTCTGGCATTTTCCCTGCCCCTCCCAGTGCTCGCTCGCGCTGGGAGCTGATGGAAGGGCGAAGGCAGTGCTGCCCCTGCAGGCAGACGCGCCCAGACCTGCTGGGCCGGGAAAGGGCCAGCAGCGACAACTGCCAAGGATACCAGGACCCGAGCCGCCCGCCATTCCAGGAGCCAGGCATACTCTGCAGAGCTCTCGAGGACCAGAGAAACTCACCAAGTTAATGGTGTCGAAGACCTGCACTTCTCCGATGGTGGCACTGCCAGGGTACGCCAGGTAGCAGTTGTCATTGTTGATGGACAGTGCGCACAGGCCTGAGGACAGTGAGCACAGTGCAGTGAGGGTCTGAGGGTCCTCTGCAGAGTTAAGACACAACAGGCGCTTGGGAGAAGTGGGAGAGAGCGTAGGAGAGCAAGCGGGCGGCTTGGGTTGAGGTTCCCTCTCTGGCGGCAGCAGGCTGGCAGAGCAGACGCAAGGCCTCCGGTGGAAGAGATCAGTGACCCCACACCTCTGGCCGATGTGTTCCCAAGACCAGAATTGGAAGGACGGGGGCTTGGTTTAAGGTCAACACGTTTTAAATCTGCCTGCATCTGTGGGGCCTCCAGAGAGAAAAAACCTCTCACCACGACCCCATTTAAGGGACCTCAGAAGGCCAGGGTCCCTTCTCAGTCACTCACCTGCCGGGTTTGGGGGGGTCTCCCTGATGGTGTGCAGTACCTTCATGTCCCGGATGTTGTGTATATACAGAGACTCCTCCAGGCACACTATGAGCCTCTGGAAGAAAGACAGGGACACAAGATGTAAAGAAAGAGCCACCCTGGCTGGTGGCTCATTGGATAAGGTGGTGGCCTGCGAACCCAAAGGTCGCAGGTTCGATCCCCAGCCAGGGCACATAACCAGGTTGCAAGCCAGGTCCCCAGCCAGGTCCGTAGCTGGAGGCAGGTGAAAGGCAACCTTGCACTGAAGTCTCTCTCCCTCTCTGCCTCTCTCCCTTCCCTTCTCTCTAAAAATAATAAGTAAAATATTAAAAAAGAAAAACAAGAAAGCTGACACACACTGCCACTCTTCACCAGTGGACTCCCGGATGGAGGTACTCTGCTTCTTCCAGACGCTATGTGGACCACACCCTCACGCAGAGGACGCCGGAATGACCTGACAGCTCTTCCCAGGACCTGCTCCTTGTCCACCGTGAGGTGGTGTCCAGCGCCAGTGCGACTGTTTCTACCACCTGCACTAGGGCATGGAAGGACACGATTGGTTCTCTGCCACAGGAACTGTGCAGCTCCAGCTAAGAAGGCATGTTCTTCTGGTTTGTCTGTTGCTCACCCCTCCTGCACACTAGGCGGAGAGCCCCGGGGGGTCTGTGCAATCACTAAAGCCTGATGTAGCACGAGGCATGGCAGGACGAAGGTAAAAGCCAGGGTTCCTTAAGGGCAGGAACATCCGCCCTGCACCGGGCTGCCCTGCCGGCGTCCACGCTGGTGCTGCAGTTTAGGATGGGGGTGTGTGGGGCGGGGCATCAACGGCACATGCCACGTTGGCCGCTCCAAACACACCCATCTTGAGTTTAAGAAGCCCCACGTGTTTGCTGTGCCTTATGGCCTCCGGTTTTCAGTTAATAGAGCAATTCTCAGCCCCACCAGGCCGGCAGGCCTCCATGGACTACAGCACCCCCCACCGTATCTCAGGGTCTGCCAGGAGCGCCCGCGGGTCGGGGCGCACTGCTTGCCCAGCCTGCCCTGCACAGAGAGCTCTGCCGGGCAGCGAGCACGCGGAAGGCCCCGAAGGCCGCACTGTGCGTTGGGGGTGAGCACGGCCTGACAGTCCCGTGAAATGAACTCAAGTGCTTGTCACCTCGTCCACACTCTGCCACGCACTGTTCTGAATTTTGGGGAAGGTTTCACTTAAATGGAAAGTGGACAGTGGAAACTGGGATGAGAATGCTATTGCATTTTTAAAAGCAACTTTATAATGCGAAGGAAGCGGAGGAAACGAAGACTTGGCCTTCAGGGTGAGCATGTGGACGTACAGTCAGTCCTTCCACCATCGCCAACAGGTTCCTGGAAACTGACTTCCAGCAAAACCAGTCTAAGGAAGGCAGTTTCAGCCCAAGCTAACTGACGGAAGCGGAGGAAGTTCCTGCAGCAGCGTGTCACGCTACTTGAGGGCCTGCTGTGCAGGCAGTCGGCCTTGGGAAGGACGAGGAAAGCACCGCGGCAGGGCCAGGCGGCCGACAGGAGCGCAGTGATGGGAGCAAAGCTGGGGAGCCGGGCCAGGCAGGGTGGGCGGGAGGCGAGCAGGTGCACGATCCAAGGGTGGAGGGGCCAGAGGTGCAGGCGAAGGCCCACCAGCTCCACCCCGGACAACCCACCGAGCCCAGACGCGTGGGCCTAGGGCAGCCGGACCCACAACGGCACCACTCACCTGCCTGTTCAGCTTCACGGCCAGGATGGTGTTGGAGTAGCTATAGTTGCAGATCTCCGTTCCTTTCTTAAAGTGGCAAACCTTCAGCTTCCTGGGCGCTTTGAGGCTGACGATGGCCACCAGGCTGCTGGAGAACAACCTTTCTACGATGCACACATCTTCCGTGTCAGCTGCAAGTAGGAGACATCTCTGTGTATCCACATTGACAGCACAACTTCTCACACACAAACACCTGTCTACATGACGATTATGGGAAGCAGGGCACCGTGGGTCATGCTGTGGGTGCCCAGTGACGGGCCAGCTTTGGGGACAAGCCCAGAGCAGCACAGCAAGTGTGAGGAAGAGCTCTGGGGTCGGACCAGGGCCAAACTCACTGCTTCTGAGCCACGGACAAACCACCCTCAGGGTCCCCCTGCCAGCAAGTCCCCTGCATACTGCCTGGAGGGCCACTCTCCTCTCAAATGCCCCTCTGCAGAGGCCTCACGCCCACTCCCAGCTCCTCTCTCGCATTTTCCTGTTCCCTTCCTCCTGGTGCTCAGCTGCCATCGCCTCTGTGCCTGCCTGCGGGGGGTGCTCCGGACCGGGTCTGGATGATGAGCTCCATGAGGACAGAGACCACACTCCCTGGCCCGCAGAGTGGTCCCGGCACACTAGAGCCCACGCAGCCCTGAGTGACTTCCTTCCTGAGCCTTGCTTTCCTGCACATGAAATGGGGACGACACCCAGTCCACAGTCCTTTGGGGGGAATGGCAGATACAGGCACAAAATCAGCTCTAGTCCCCTTAGCTCCCTGTTCCCGTTAAAGAGGGGGCACCCCTGCCCAGAAAGGGGCAGGTGCGGTGGACGCTCCACAGGTATTTCTGCACCCCCTCCCCACTGACTGCCTACACCCAACGTCTCCTCATACCTCAGGGTAGTTCCGGGCTGGACGCAGAGAGAACTCTGGAGTGCACGAGCCTGGCCTGCCTCTACCTGCGGCCCGTCTACCTGGGCTGCGGGGACACTGGTGCCAGGCACACGCGCGCCCTTCTCTCCACAGCGCTCCACAAACTCGCAGCCCCAGAGGAACCCCAGCAGACACTTCTGTTGACAGTAACCGATTTCAATCGGTGAATCAGAAACTCTAGACTATCCAAGGCTACTTGACAAAGGACGAAGCGGAAGGACTCCAACCACGTGACTGTAAAACTCAGCACGTGTAGACAGTACAGCCAACTAGACAGTGTGTGGCTGGTATAAAGACGGACAAGTAATCAATGGGGAAGAATAAAGAGCAGAAACAGACCCACACCGGGAAGACTGTTTCAAACACCAAAGCAACCCAAGGAAGGATGAAAAATCTTTTCGACAAACAGCTGAACAGAAATCCGTCAGGAAATAAACGAGCCTTGACAGCTCACACCAAACACCAAAATTAATTCGAGATGGATCACTGAACTAAAGAAAAAAGCTGAAACTACAAAGCTTTCGAAGAAAACATTGGAAAACATCTTCAGGACTTGACAGGAAACAGAAGTTTCTCAGAAAGGACACAGAAAGCAGGAATCTTAAATGGAAACGAAAACAAACGTACATCAGACTTGACCAGAATTCAGCATGTTTGCTCAGAAGACCTGCCACAGACAGGGAGAATCTGCAGTGTCTGACAGAGGACCGGTACCCAGAGTGTCTGAAGGACTCTGGCAACTCAGTGATAAAAGACAACCCACCAAACGTAAAGAGGGACAAAAGACCCGAAAAGGCCTATGAAGGGCCAACACACGGGCCCGCAGGGAGACACGCACGGGTGAGACGGCTGCACCGAAGGCCATGAGGCTGCAGGGCAGACGCTCAGCATCCCGGAGGGGTGGCGCACCAGGCCGGCCACGAGGAGACTCTGGTGGTTAGAAAACGAGCCCCTGTTCTATTCCCAGATATTTCCTCAAGGTAAATAACACACAGGTCCACAAAAGGAGATGTAAAAGACTATCCCTAGCAGCCTTTTCTGTGATAGCCGAAGGCTGGGAAAGCCCACGGACCAAAGAACGGACGACTGTCATACAGTCCTACGCAGCTGACCCCTGAACAAGTGGGGGGTTAGGGGCACTGGCCCCCCTCGGAGTAGAAAATCTGAGTGTATGCTTTTGACTCCAAAACCTTAACTGCCCTCAGGAGACTGGTTCCAGGGCCCCCAGGGACTAGTACCCTCGGACACGAGGTCCCTGCAGAGGCTGGCTGCGGTCACACGTACAGCTGGCCCCGCACCCGCAACGGAGCACAGCACAGGCTGCTGTCAGATAAGGTCTGTATGTGCACGGACCTGCTGCTCAAACCATGCTGTTCCAGGGTCCGTGGAGACACGCAACATGTGTAATCTCAAAGCAACCCTATACCAGTACATGCCGCCTCTGTGTGACATTCTAGAACAGGCAGACATAACCTCTGCTAGGGAAACCCAGAACCTGCCTGCCTCCTAGGGGGGGTGGGCAGCTGGGACTGGCTGGGGGACGCGCGAAGGGACTTTCCAGAGTGACAGGAAACCTCGGTAGAACTTCAGGTTACACAGATGCTTGCTGCCACCTGTCCAAACCCACGGGGCGTTTACTTTAGCTCTGTCCACCCTGCGCTGGCTGGTGTGGCTCAGGGGGTGGAGTGCCATCCTGTGAACCTAAAGGTCGCAGGTTCACTTCCCAGTCAGGGTGCAGGCCTGGCTTGAGGGCCAGGTAGATCTTAGCGCAGAAGGAAAAGACCACACCGCTCAACTCCAGGCGGCTCCACTCATGCGAGTCCCTGCTGACCTAAGTAAGGCACTCGTGGGGGTTTGCTTACTCTTCCCGTCCAGTGGCAAGTTTGAAATTTTTGTTTTTAATTTTAATGAAAAAAAGACAAAGCAAGCAGGTGAGAGCACTGTCAGAATTTTAAAAACAGAGGATGTGAGTGTGGAGGCAGCAATGCTACTTCTCACTGCCAGTGTTTACTGAGAGGATAGTTTAACGAACCCTCCGTATTCACGTGCCATCATCTGGACTGAAGAAATATTAACCTTCTGCCACTCCGCTTCACCTGTATATTTTTTCTGAAGTTTCAAAGGTCATCACCCCAACTTTTCACCTGTAAATACATTAGTAAGCTCCTCTAAATAAATAAGAACACAGGGGAAAATAGATCTCCTAGCCTGTGAATAAAAGTGGAAGATATTTTCTATCACAATCCATTCCAGGTGGATGAAGAATTGCACATAAAACCCCAAAGACTAGAGACCCTGGAGATGACACAGGAGACCATCTCGTGTGTCCCTGGGCAAGACAATCCTTCCGACACTCTCAGAGCCTCCCGGGAACAAACACATTAGAACATGAAAAAAATCCAAGACCTCAGGACAGCAAAAAGACCATAAACAAGGTCAAAAAGCACACAGTAATCCAGAAGAAATCACTGCAACCCCCAGCAAATGGCTCATCTGCTTTAAATCAGGAAGAGACAATGATCCAACAGAAAAGCAGGCAAAGGAGAGAAACAAGGTTTAAAAAAAAAAAAAAAAAGCATATGACTACATAAAAACAGTTCAGTTATGAATTAAATATAAAAAGGACAACGAACATATTTCTTATCTCGGACTCATCCACAAGTATTCAAGGCTGACAATGCCTGTGGCAGGAAGTGTGGAGACAGGTCTCGGGACACTAATAAAATCAGAGTGGCACGTACTATCTTTTTTAACGACAACTTGGCAGCATCCACCAACTGTCAAATGTTTATCTGTTGCTTCTCCAACAGCTGTCCTCGCCAGCGGGCAAAACTAAGGTGCTCACCCAGCAACTCACTCCTACGCGTGCCCACCTACTCACGAGATGCAAACACGCCCACGCTGCAACCTGGGCACAGGTGTTCCCAGCCGCAGTTTACGATCGTCAGAAAGAACAGCCCAGCAGGGTCTACCACACAGTGCACTGCTGCTGGGACTCACCCACGTGGCCACACGCAGCCACCCCAGCGTGAGCGGCCAGCCCACAGGGCTGCCTACCAAGAGGGCCCCAGGTGGTGCACCTGCGCAGTGGAGGGTGGTGGTAGAGTGACTGCTGAGGACACAGGGTTTCTTTTGGGGAATGATAGAAAGGTTTTAAAATTAGATTATGAAGCCCTGGCTGGTAGCACAGTGGATAAGGTGCGGGCCTGTGGATCCAAAGGTCGCTGGTTCGATTCCCAGCCAGGGCACATAACCAGGTTGCAAGCCAGGTCTCCAGCCAGGTCCACAGCTGGAGGCAGGTGAAAAGCAACCATACGTTGACGTTTCTCTCCCTCTCTGCTTCTCTCCCTTCCTTCCCTTCCTCTCTCTCTGGAAATAATAAATAAAATCTTTAAAAAATAAAAAATAAAAATAAATAAAATAAAATTAGATTATGGTAGGGAATAGAACTTGAAAATATACTAAAACCTGATGAACTGTACTCTAAAAACAGGTGATTTTTATAGCCTATGCACAACATCTCAGGAAGCTGTTAAAACGCACACACACAGAGGCAGGCTACTGCAGAAGTTGTGTTCTGGCCAATGTAGTAAAACCTGATGTAGGAAATAGAGGGCCGCAGGGGCTTTAAACACCACACTGTGCACCAGTGAGGAACAGACAAGAGAGACCGGGAAGACTCGAGGTATCCAGTGGACAACCCACTGGGCCCCAGAGGCGAGAACACGCACCCACTTCCAGGGGCCTCTGACACGGCCCAACTCAAGGGCCAAACAGCGGCTTCTCTGGGGCAACCCTGTGAGCTTTATCAAAATCCAGAGGAGCCAGAAGGCCAAGGCCACTGCCACCTGGCGCTCACACATTTCTGTCATGACTTCAGGACCCACCAGAGTTCCGTAAATCCCACAGACCAGCTTGCCCGGGTCCCTTCACGATACCTTTCACGGAGCAGCGCACCCTTTACATGTTAGTGGTCTAGGGTCAGGATTTTCTTTTTTTAAGATTTTATATATTATTTCCAGAGAGAGAGGAAGGGAGGGAGAGAGGGAGAGAGAGAGAGAGAGAGAGAGAAACATCCATGTATGGTTGCCTTTCACCCGCCTCCAGCTACAGACTTGGCTGGAGACCTGGCTTACAACCTGGTTATGGGCCCTGGCTGGGAATCGAACCAGCCTGTGCCTACCCACTGAGCCACCAGCCAGGGCAATAAAATCGTTTAAAAAAAAAATTCCACTGCTGCTGGGCAAAGGTTTTCTTGTTTAAACAAACAAAAGGAGAGCAGGCAGTTGCCAGTCTCACCTCCCCTGGCCCAGCTTCGGCTCCTCCTCCTGGGTCAGCTGCGGGGACCTGGCTGAGGGGACAAGCACCAGGCCAGCGCTGAGCCTGGGTGAAAAATGCCAGCAAACAATCTTGAATCAGCAGCTAATTTGTTTTCTAAGAGAAATTCTTTTCTCTAGCTCAGTAAAAGTGTGTTCAAGAAGAAAGGTGGATCAAGTCCTAGGACCAGAAGAATTTAATAGCTTTGGTTTAAAGCATTAACCCTCAACAAGTATTTCTTTTTTTTTAAGATTTTATTTATTACTTTTAGAGAGAGGGGAAAGGAGAGAGAAAGAGAGGGAGAGAGACATCAATGTCTGGTTGCCTTTCACCTGCCTCCAGGCACAGACCTGGCTGGAGACCTGGTTTGCAACCTGGTTATGTGCCCTGGCTGGGGAATCGAACCTGTGACCTTTGGGTTCGCAGGCCACCGCCTTATCCACTGTGCTACCAGCCAGGGCTCTCAACAAATTCTACATCTATCTCATTACTTACTTTTAAGCCTCAGCTCACTAAGAAGAACAATGAAATCACCATGTTGTCAATAAATACTCTTTAACGTTATCAAAACAACACATTTTGTTCCATCAAAACATTTGCAAAACAAGGGACCAAAAACCAGTAACTGAATTTCTAGGAAACAGATGGGTCATTCGACAGATTCTACGAAGGAGTGACCAGGTGTTCTTCCACCTTTCTAAGCACTGGGCCTCCAAATGGGAAATTCTGTGGGTTTCAAAACAGAAGAGCAGTCACCACAGCAACCACTTAACGGAGGCTCAACTCAGGCCCGTGTTGGGACTAGATTCAGTACCTGCCTGTCCTGTGCAAGCCCGTGGAACCCTCTTCTGGAGCCGGCCACCCGTGCAGGGAGGCAGCCAGCAGGGAGTGCCAGTGGCACGGGCCCCGCTGGAGATGAGCGAGCGTGCCAGCCTGCAGCTCATGGTCACGCAGGTCACACCCCAGCTCCCAGCCACAGCAAGGGTGCCCGGAGGCAGGTCGCAGGCAGCCAGCAGGAACCAGGACACTGGAAGAATCCTGGCCTCCCCATCTCCCCACAAAGGGGCTGGGGTTGGTCCTTGGGGCCGAGACCATGGAGGGACTTGCTGGGGAAGGCAGGCACACCACTGAGGGCACCGAGGAGCACCTGAGGGCTCACCTGGGAGCAGGCCAGGCCTGGGGAGAACCTGGGCAGCCTCTGGTGGGTGTCAGATCACCACAATTCAAGGCACTGGCACAAATGGCCGACAGTCCCCCGGTGTTTTCATCTTATGCTAACAAGGGTGGTATTTATGTCTGTGTTTGCTTGTCTGGGGTCCCCAGCCTAGCATCGCATAGAAACACTGCTTGTTCTTTGCCTCCTTCCACTTAAATGTGTCGCAAGAGGAGGAACTCTGTCCCTGCTGCTATCTCCACCCACAAGGCAGGGCTGGCACACAGCAGGTCCTCAATCAACGTTTGCAGTGGCTACGCTGAGAACAAACACGGGATGTCTAACCACCTTTTCAGAGCGCTGCGTGTGTGGAGGCGCCCAGAGCTCCCCAGTCTCCTGGGTGGGGAGAAAGGGTCTGCCTGCTGCGCACACGCGAAGCAGCGAAGACAGGGGGCCCAGGGCCGGAACCTCTCTGAGGTCACCCAGTGACGAGCAAGAAGTCAAAGCTCATGACCCTTCTGCAGTTCCACGTGTCTGCGACATGCTGGCTACAGCAATGGCAGAAAAATGACAACTGAAGGAAAATAAATCATTCCCATGGGGGCTGTAAAATGTTCAACTTTCTATTAGTCCTGTATGACAGGTACCTGAAAGGTTTAAGTGGCATTGAAAATGGGTGGAAAGAACATTAAAATGTACAGTACAATACCATGTATTGAAAAAACACTCCATAAAACAAATGTTTCTCTCTGTACACTTATAAGTATGCAAATCAAGAGAAAAGGAGCTAGGGACACACACACAGGCTGTTCTCAGCTGCCACTTCTGAGTGAACTGAGGTGGAACACGGGAACTGGTCAGGGGCATCTGGATTTTAACCCCAGTGTCTGAATTTAAGAATGCACATCAATTCAAGTTCAACTTGTCTACTTTTTTTAAGAGGGGAAAAATAAAGCAAACACTTACTGCATTCATAGATCTGTTCCAGCTTATCCACAGAAGAAAGGGAGAAAAATTTATAACCGGACTTACTACCAACAGCTAGGGACCTGCAAAAAAGCCAAATTCAGAAGTAAGAGCTGGTACGTGTTGACAGCGATGACGCGCAAACTGGCTCCGCGCTACAGGACAGCCGTCATCACCACCCAGCTCAGCAGGCATCACTGCAAGTGCCCGGACCAGTGAGTGGTGGCTGAGCAGAGAGGGAGGGAGGGCGGCAAAGGGCGGAGACTCACCCCAGCCAGGGAAAGGTGAAGGGAAGTAACATCATGGACAGAATTCTTATTTAAAACTTAAAACTTCAAGGAGACGTTTGACATAGGACGACCCACTCAGGTGCCCCGACAGACACACACGGGACACGTGGGAGCCCAGGCTCAGGGAGCTAACGTCCTGGTTGAATTGGCAGCCATGGTGGCGTCTCCGCATTCCGTGCGGCTGCAGCGAATGCCCCTCAGCCCCTTGCCTACGGCCAAGCAAGGGGCCAGAATAAAACGGATCAAAAGGTGCGGCTCTGGAATCGGAAGACGACCCATCTGGCCTACAAGGAAAAGGTGAGGCTCCACCCGCGGGCGAGGTTGCGCTCGTCACCCAGCAGACCCGCCGCAGAGCTGGGCGCTGCACGGAGTGTGCTCTCACCAGCAGGTCACTGCTCTCCAGAACCCGACTGACCCGGGGAAGGAAGAGAGCACAGGCTTCGGAAACAGAAGATGAACAGCAAGTGGCAGGTCATGCAAAGAGTCAGATCCTGCGATCATTTGTGTTTAGTGCCTGGGAGAACACGGAAACAGGTGAACCAGAGGACGGAAATAGTGAACACCGGCATTTCATCTGTTAGGAAACCCAAGATTTCCAACCTCTCCTTCACACATACACAGCAGGAATACACAGTTGACCCCTGAACCACGTGGGGGTTAGGGACACCTGTCCCTGCACAGTCAAAAATCAGTTTATAATCTTTGACTTCCCTCAAACTGAGTGAGGGCAGGGGACCGGTTCCAGCACCCGCACAGGCACCCAGCCCACGGGTGCTCGAGCCCCTCACGTAAAACAGCGCAGAACAAGGCACAGCCGCAGCTGTTTGAACCCCGGGGTGCCGGGGTCTGGCTGTACATTTACTACACCGGGAAAACTCCCCGTCAGCAGACAGTACAGCTCAGACCTGTGTTGTTCAAGGGTCAACTGCACTTCAAGAGCAGAGCTGCTGTGAGTCCCCTCAAATTCCTCAGCTGCAGTTCGTTTGTCTTAGAAACAGAAACAAACCTTTCTATCAGCTTATATCTTTTTGTTTTTGCAAAAATACTTCACTCTGTTAAATTAATTATATCAGCAAAGTAACTGTTACCTGTAAATATTGAAAAGTAACAGAAACCAACAACAACAAAAAATACAAGAACACTCAAGAAGGCTAAGGTGAAAGAAAATCACGGTACTACACAACCTTTGGGAAATGGGTGTTCAGGGAAATGTTTTCAGCCCCTCTTCCCTTAGCTCCTTGCTGACTTAGAAACCAAAGCACCAAGCTTATTATATTGCATTTAAAGTAGACTTCTTCCATGCACAAACTACCAAACTTGAATGAACGAGAACCTACACTTTGATGGGTCCAGGTTCCCAGCTGCGCTCCCAACAGGTGGAATCGACCAACCCTGGGCCGGCTCACCAGCCATCCGCACCCCGATGTCCCGCCACACCCCAGACCCTGTCCTGGGACACTGAAACACCTTAGCTGGCCTGCTCACTCCACAGTTTCCCAACTGTGCACCCCAATCAGGAAGAGATGTGAACAAAAATACTCCAATCACTCCTTGACAGGTGTAGATGGTAGGAGTATATGTACAATACAGATGGGCAGTTTTAAAGGGTGATGTTGAGTTTCATAACTTCAGCTCCAACCCTGCTCTTGGGAGACGCTGCTTTTAGCAACTGATCCCTCAAGACTCACCTGACCCTGCAGTGCATGCTCATGGGGGAGAAACAGTCACACTGAAGTATGAGATCCCCCCAATAAGTAACCTCATTCCCCAATAAATGTGCACGAGCTGAGTGTTTTTAAGGTAACACAACGAGCATTTTTCACTGACAAAGAGAAAGACTAGCAAGTTGTGACAGACGAAACGATCTGTTCACATCACCCCCCGCCCCCCCATTTCACAGCTACACCCCTGCCTTCAGCTGTGTCCAGCGTCAGAACCCAGACACCCTGCTGTACCCTCTTGGGCCAGGCCTAGGACAGAGGGACTGCTTCTGAGACCCTGAGTGAGCCTCTCCAACCCCATTCCGCAGCTCTCCTCTGTTGCACCCTGACCTTTGGGGGAGCTGCGGTGTCAGCTGGGTTGGTCCTCTGCTCTCCATTGGCAATTCAGGGTCCTCGTTCCTTCACCACTGGCTGGCTTCCAGAATTTTGTTCCTGTCTTTCTCACTCTCCCCATCCTATGGGGTTTAAATCTTTTATTGACATTTTATTAATGCTTTGGAAGGGAGACAAAACCAATGTTTGTTTGGTCCACCAAAATGGCAAGTCTCTGTCATTGAATTTAAACTTGAGTGTTCAACATCTAAAAGACAGTGATTTCCACTAAAAAGCCACAAACATGTGAATTGGATCTTTTTCTTGTCTCTACCCTCATACCTATGATCAGTCCGCACAGGCCTCCCTCATCATTATCTTCCTTGTTAAAGAGGTTAGAGCTTTTAGGGTTAAGTGGAGGTGGTCCACACCCATGAGAGGAATCCAGCAGGGGCTGCAGCCTCCCAGGCAGCTGATGGCCACGCAGGCTCCGTTCCAGCTCCTGTCCCGTCCACCCCGGGCCTCCCAGGCGTCTGAAGCGGAGCCGCCATTTCCTCCTAAACCAAACCTTCCTGACCCTTCTCCCACAATGTTATTCATCCCTGCACACCAGGACCCAGACACCTGGGGTGCCCTTAACGTCTCCCTGATGGGCACCATGTGTCCAGCAGGTCCCACCAAGTCCTGACAGCTCACCAGTCCCTGCTCCACTGGCTGACAGCAGCCTCCTCTGTGACCACCTGGCCCCCAAGCACATCCTTGGCATCTTTAAGGGTAAAGGGTCCCTAAAAATCATCTACTCCTAAATCCCCCGATTTCCTGACGGGAAAAAGGAACACAGAAGTCACCTACTCAGAATAAAAACTGTAACCTAGAAGAAACTTAGTTGAAGAAAGCCATAAATTCAGACAAGTGTCTCCTTCTGTCCCCACACCTGTAACTTTTCTGGACACTCACAGCATCAGTTCTACAAACTGAAGACTTAGAAAACCAAGTTCTCTCCTTCGCCCAGTGTGTTCAGTGACATGGCTCAAAATAGCACCAAATCACTTCCCCCAGCAGGATGGTGTCCACCAGAACAACGCGGTCCCTCAAGTATTTCCACTTGAGGTTCTCGGGATCCTCTGCCACTTATTAGTTTGTTACCTTCAATTTCAAAAATCCAAACATTCCTCCCACGTAAGCCTTCCAAAGTGTTCCCCTCAGAAACTAGGCTGGGAACTAACCAGGTGCGAGCGACACGGCGGGGGTGAGGTCTTTTGCTCTTCACGCCTTTTCTCACTGGTCTAGTTAAAAACAAAACAAAATCACACTAAAGAAAGGGTAAAAAACAAAACTTAGTCACACTTTCAGGATCAGAATCATAGGGGAGAAAACAGCACATCTGAAATGTTACCAGTAGGAAAAGAAAGGCAGGACAGTCTGGTGTGCCGGGAGCTGTTGGCATCACTGTGTCTTCTGTTAGATGAACTGGCCTCCGGACCCTCTTACAATCAATACAGTGGCCGTGGGGGCTCCACCAGTTTTCCTTGTCTTGCAAAAAGTTGGGTTCTTCTTCTTCTTTTTTTTAAAGATTTTATTTCATTATTTTTAGAAAGAGGGGAAGGGAGAGAGGCAGAGAGGGAGAGAGACATCCATGTATGGTTGCCTTTCACCTGCCTCCAGTCACAGACCTGACTGGAGACCTGGCTTGCAACCTGGTCCTGTGCCCTGGCTGGGGAATCGAACCTGCGACCTTTGAGTTCGCAGGCTGGCGCCTTATCCACTGTGCTACCAGCCAGGGCTTGGGTTCTTCCATTAAAATAAATTGCGGAGATGGGCAGGGGAGGGAAAGGTGTGAACTGTAAAGCTGTTCCTGGGAACTTTAGTATCTCTTAAGTGTAGGTTCAAAACCAATGAAGCCCTGGCTGGTGGGGCTCAGTGGATTGAGCACCATCCTGTGAACCAAAGGGTCACCGGTTCAATGCCCAGCCAGGGCACAGGCCAGGTCCCCAGTTGGGGGTGTGTAGGAAGCAACCATGCATCAGCCTCTCTCTCTTCCTTCCCCCCTCACTAAAAATAAGTGAAATATTTAAAAAACAATACATAAACCAACTTTCTGTATAATCACAACTTGCTATTCCTTAGAATTTGTTTGCATTCTATTAAGGCCTCTTTGGCAACATCAGGACTCCCAGAGGGAAGCACATGATCTCCAACTGTGAAAAGGCCTTTTTTTCAGGCCAGAGAGTGACATTCTTCTATTATATCGGAGATTTTAAAAATGTTTTAAAATGTATTGATTTTTTTTAAGAGAGAACAAGTGAGGGAGGAAGAGACATCGATTTGTGTTCCACTTATTGAGGCACCCATGGTTGACTCTTGTGTACGCCCTGATGGGGACTCGAACCAGAAACCCTGGTGCAGTGGGATGCTGCCCGGCCAGGGCTGGTCATGCGGGGAGTGTGGTGCAACAACGCGGTCACGACAAAGACAATGCTGGGTCGTCACATCTGGTTCCCTGTCAATGTAAACCATGAGGAGTAAAAACCTGAAAGAATGGTAGGAAGTATGTTGGAAATCTCCAGCTTATACAAGACAGGAACCCACCAAGCTGCCACTTCTCAATGGTCTCAAAACTAAGCGGCAGCTGGTCTGACGTGCCCCACTCCCCACCTTGATCAAAGAAGAAAATCTACCCCCATTACAACTGCCTTCAACAGGTTGTCCGAATTGCCCTTTGCTGCCCTGGCCCTTGGTCACATGGGCCACGGTGGTCTCTGGTTGACTTAAGCTCTGAAGACAGCCACAGGCTGATTTCTAAGTCCCCTCCCCCAAGTCCTGCTGGGCAGGCCCGTGAACCCAGAGGCCAGTCCTGCCTGGGGCGCCCTGAGATCCCGGTGCCTTCCCGAGTGGGTTCCCTCACCTGAGGCTGGAGTGGGCACCTGCTCCCTTGCCGCCCTCCACACCGCCCCACTCGCGTCTGCGGAAGCTCCACTGCGTGGGCTGCATGCCCCCCACCACCCTTTTCCCGTTCCTTTCTTCTTGATACTTCGTTTGGGGGTGATGTTGGTTAACATGGTCCCATAGGTCCCAAGTGCACATTTTTGCGCTCCGTGTGACCTGGACAGTGCCTGGTGCGCCCACCACCCCAGGTCACATTGTCCCCCATCACCGCATATCCGGCCTCCAACCCGGTTTTCTGGTTCATCGATCCTTGTTTTCAACTTTGTCAATTACACTCAACTAGTAACAACTCAGCCCACGACTCAGCTGTAGGCCGAGGACCCACTCCTCCTCCTGACATCACTTCCTCTGACTCACTTCCCAAGATGGCTCTGCCGCCTCCCGTCCGCCGCTGGGCCCTCCTGCTCCCCAAGCCCCCTGGCGACTCCCGGGCAGGCCCGGCCGCCCCTGGGGAGGCGCAGCCTCGCCCCACTGGGTCTGGGCCAACGGCGCCCCGATCCCACGGGGTGGCCCCAGGGGGTCTCCCTTCCCCTCCCCGAGGGGCGCGCAGACCCCTCAGGAGTTTGTCACACCCCCTTGGCTCAGTTTCTCCCCTGGTCGGAGGCCAGGATTATTGCTAAATGTCTGCCTGCTGGGGGAGGACCTCCGGGTTTCCTGCCAGGAGAGCAGCGACGCGAGGGCGAGGCGGTAAAAGCGGGGACCGAGCCGGGGGCACGGCGGGGGCCTGGGGCGGGAAGGCGGGGGGCAGAACGGGGCTGGCGCGGAGGGACCCCCGGCGCCCGGGGCGGAGGCGGCACATCACAGGCCGCCCAGTTCCCAACTCTGTGAGGCGCGGGGGCCGGGAAGAGACAGCCTTCCCCGCGGGGGTGGGACGCCCCTATCTCCATCCTCCATCACCTTCCCGCCGCGAGCCCGCCGCTCCCGGGCCAGCGCGGGGTCCCGGAGGAGGCGCCCTGCCGCGTCGCCGGCCCGGCCCCGACCCGGCCCCCAGCCCCGACCCCCGATCCCGGGCCCCGCGCCCCCGGCCCCGACCCCCGCCCGGCCTTACGTGACGTCCTGGTTGAAGTTGGCGAAGAGCAGCTGGCCGGCGCCGGCCTCCCCGCTCTGACTGGCCAGGTTCATGGCGGGCGCGCGGCGGGCCCGGCCGGGGGTCGCGCGCGGGACGGGGGTCGCGTGCGCTCAGGGTCGGCGCCGGCCCGGCTGGCCAGCTAGGTCGCCGTAGCTCGCCGCCCCGGGATCAACGGCCGCCTCATCCCGTCCCCGCTCTTGTTTATGCTCCGCGGCCGGGGCGCCTGCGCGCCTGCGCGTCCCGCCCCTTCGGCGCTCCAGCCTCTCACGGCGCAGGCGCCCCGCGAGGTCCCGCCCCCTCACCTCTGGCCGCGGCCGGAGTTCCGGCGGGACGCGCGCACGCGTGGGGACGCGGAGGGGCGCGCAGGCGGGGCCGGGGGCGTGTCCAGTGCTGCGCATGCGCAGGGCAGCCAGCGCGGTCCGCTCCCAGTATTTTAATATTAAAAGGCCCGCCGGTGCCTATCCAAGCTTTTGTGCTGAACACGTAGGTGTCTGACTTTACGTGGTGTTACGGCACCTGTGTAGGACGAGCGCGGTCCCATTTTACAGATGGGAAGACGGAGGCTCGGAAATAGTAACTCGTTAGAGCGGGGAATGGAAACCCCGTTTCTCCGGGCCCATGCTATCTGGTCCCTGGGAGATGATTCCTCCTTACATTTATGTATTCGTTCAATAATATTTAGGAGGCACCTTCCATGGGAACTACACAGGCCTCCTTTCCCCCGGAGGACGTGTGTGTCATTGTGTTTAATTATAAAGACAAAGCAGGGTACAAGGAGGGAACACAATGAAGTCGCTTAACCTGGACTTAAGGGATAGGGGCTGTGCAGGCAGAAGGACATGCAGCAGTCATGTAAACGTATAAATGACTCAATGCTGGAAAATTTTAGTTCCAGGTAACAGCTAATACGCTTAGTAACTAATGTATGTAAAACCTATTCTTTCAGGAGCTGAAGGTAGGGTCAACCTTGACTCCAGGGTGAGATGACCACCCCCCCCAGGACACAAAGACCCCTCCGCCCAGGACAGGAGGGAAGAGTGCCGAAGCTTTGATCTCATTGACTTTTCCCCTGAGTTTCAAACCCCTTCCTTACTCATTTCTTCCCTTTAGAAAAAGGGCCTGTTTATAATGGAAGGTAAGGCGGTCTGTTAGGGTACAAATCCACTGTCTTCTCAGATCAATGACCCTCAGGACAAAGTGCCCATAAAGGTTCAATCCCTGTCTCGGCTTACTGGGTCTGGTAGATGACAGGCAGCGGGAACACTGGCTTTTCCAGTTTCATAAATACACGTACGCAACTGTCCGTGTAGCCAACTACTGAAATCAAGATGCTGGGCAGGAGCCATGTCTTAGTGGTTCTGTCCTTACCAGTTGGCACAGTTTTCTATGAACTGTTATTACTGAGCAAAGACACATAAAGTGGTGCCCATGTAAATCCTCTGGATTCCAAACACACTCCTTGACTTTATTTTGAAAAGCCACCCAATTTCCTCTTGTTCATTAGAATCGATGAATCTATCTAGGTTAGTAACTCCTCAAATAGCGCCAGGATAGACTGAGTTTCAACTTACCAGAACTATGACTCCGTTCCTTGAAGTAATAGGGAACTCTTTGGGCACTAGAATTTCAACATTTAGTGGACCTGTGGTAATGGGGATGAAAACAGAACTTTCTTAAGTGGACTATTAGATGTAACACTACCATCTGTAGTTTGCAGGCACGTACTGCCTATTGCAGAATGGCGCCCCAACCTCACAGGGTGTGGTGTCTTAGCTGATGCCACAGCTGACTCTTCGGTAGGCCTTTCTGCCATCCACCTGAGTAACAGGGGGCATGATGAGGAGGTGAATTCCAAGGGCATGTGAGCCCATTGTCAGACTTCTTCAGCGTCATGTGAATTTCTTGGTTAGAAGAGAATTGGCAGGGACACGTGGATAACTCCATTAAAAATGGTAACCGCCACACTTTCCCAGTTCTTTATCGCTTTCCCTGCTTTATAGTTCTGCAATGCACTCATCACTTTCCAGTAGCTGGTATAATGTCCCCTTTCAACTAGAACAGAAGCTCCATGAAGGGAGGGGTTTTATCTGTGTTGCTTACCTGTCTGCATCACCCAGAATAATGGGAGCTTGGTGCCGAAAGTCTTAACGCGGGGCGTCTGCTCCCGGTGGCTGCCCAAGGTGGAGCAGAGGGCTTCTGCCCACTCGCTCAGTTTTCGTTTCGCTGCTTTGTTATCTCAGTTTTATTGGGAACCTCAGACAAGTGTTGTTGAAGAGCGTGCTGGATTTGCGCCAGGGAGCCTGACTTGTGTGTGACTCAGTACATGCCTCTGCATCCCAGTTCACCTGGAGGACATTCCTGGCGGCACACAGTGCGGGGGAGGAATGCTCAGAAGCTTCTGTCATGGCTTCAGAATTCCTACAGGTGCTGGCCTGACGCCAGCCGCAGAGAAGAGCTTCCCTTCCTTCTTCTAACGTTGCAGCAGAGTTATTGTTGGCGAGTGCTTAAGACATTCCTCACGTAGTCTTCTGACGTGCGGCACTCAGAGATGAGTGAGCCTCCCACAGGCATGTTCCTAAAGAAACAAGGAGGGACCTCAGTGTCGCTGCCTCTTAGATGCGCCCTCCACTAGGGACCAGGCCCGCAACCCAGGCATGTCCCGTGACTGGGAATTGAACTGGTGACCCTTTGGTTCGCAGGCTGGTGCTCAATCCACTGAGCCACACCATCCAGGGCCTCTCATATATTTGATGCCCATTTTTATTCCTTCTGTCCAGACCTCTCCCGTGAGCCCCAAAATGTTGGAATCAACTTTTTTTCCCTGACAGGCGCCCCCGACTCAAAAACCCTCAGCGGGTGCTTGGTCTCTTCAAAACCTCACCTTCCTTAGCCTTTGCCATCTCAGTCTGTGCCCCCTTCTGTCTGTCGCACCTGTGGGTATGACCAAAACCACCCAGGGAGGACACGCAGAGGCTGTTCATCAGCACGCCCTATAGCAAGGGAGTGGCCCGCGTCACTTGCGTCTGAAGAGACTTGGGCAGAGGAAGGTGCGCTCCGTAGTGAGAGAAGATAGGACTGCAGCGCGGCCCTGGTTGGGGGAATGGCCCCGAGAAGCTCGAGGTGGGTTAACCAGAAGCAGGATGTCTCATGTGACAGGTTCAGGGAGCGTATTTGGCTTTCTCCCATGGGCCCTGGTTAGGGAGCTGGACAACCATGAGGGACGCTGCCAGCTATTGACCAGGTGCGACCTTTGGGGCTGGTGGCCCCAGCCATGGTGTTTGGCGCGCTGGCTGGCTGCTGCCGGGGGTAGGCTGTACCCCAACCTGCGGGCTGGCCGCTGTACGTTTGCACATTCTGTCTCAGCACCCTCAGTAAGCAGTGCAGATGCCGCTTCCAAAACAGTTGGAAACCAACCACTTCCGCCTCATCCCCTCCACCATTGTCCCGGACACCCTCCTCTCTAACCTGGGGTGGGAAGCGCTTCCGTCTGGCTTCCACGCCACTCCTGGCCCCTTTCAACCTCTTGGAAGCATCGCACGCTTGGTGGAACCCTGCAAGGCAATGGGATATGGACGCCCTCCCCACCCGACCCCCAGCAGAATCCAAGGGCCGCGCTCACGTCTTCCATCTCAGCCAGGACTGCCTTCCCTCTACCACCTGCTCCAGCCCCGCTGTTCTTCCGCTGTTCTTCCATCTCCCTCTCTCTCCCCCCCACAATGAAGACCTTCCTTTTGCGTAGCACCTGCCCCACCCGCAGTTCCCAGGTTTCAGGTCCCGGCTCCAAGGGAACTCCTTGGGTGTGAATTGGCCAACCGCCCTTCCTGCCCCTATGGCGGATGGCCCAGCACGCCCTTCTCCACCCTCTGCCCCATCAGAGCCGGCAGCTCCTGAGATGGCCCGCATTTACTTAACGCGTGATAATTCTACTTCTGGCCACAAGAGAGCAGCAAGGCCCAGCCCATCCAAGGCTGGATCCCGGGCTTGGGCTCCAATTTGGGGAGCCCACGGTCAGGGATGTCCCGTAACGAGACAGTGGGTAAGCGGCGGATGGAGGGCTGGTCCTGTCTGGTTACCAGCAGAAGAGGGTGACTCATCAGAGCTGGTGCAGCATGATTACTCCAACTTGGCTCTTTTTTTTTTTTTTTTTAATTTAATTTATCAACTTTGTTCTTATTTCGGTACTGTTATATTTGAACCTCACAGTTTTAGAGCTGGAGTACCTTCATTTTAGAAATAAAACACTAGGCCCAGATAGTGTGAATGGTTTGGGACAGATAACACAGCCGTTAGAGGCTGGACCAGGCCCAGCTTCCGGCCTCCTGTCTCCCCACTCCCATGCTCCCTAGGTGGGTAAAAACTCAGGATCAGCCCTGGCTGGTGGCTCAGTGGATAAGGCGCCGGCCTGCGAACCCAAAGGTCACTGGTTCGAGTCCCAGCCAGGGCACAAATAACCAGGTTGCAGGTCAGGTCTCCAGCCAGGTCTGTAGCTGGAGGCAGGTGAAAGGCAACCATACATGGATGTCTCTCTCCCTCTCTGTCTCTCTCCCTTCCTCTCTCCCTTCTCTCTCTGGAAATAATAAATAAAATCTTTAAATAAATAAATAAACAAACAAATTCAGGATCAGTTGCTCCAAAGTCATAAATACTGAGGAAAGCACAATTTTTCAGTACCTGTCTAGATCAACTTCACATTGTGTTTTGCTTATGTGTACAGAACAAAAATAAAAGTTTCAGTATTTAACACATCGCACGGTTTGATTATTTCAACATATTATTTTTCACTTTGCCTCATTATAAACGCAGAGCCAGGACTTCCCCAGTGCGGGCGGGGGAGTCACCTCATTCTCCAGCAATGGTCTTGCCACAACTCATGCTCTTGTGGCTGCCACCTGCCTGTGCTTTTCTCTGGCTCCTGTTGGGTTGTTTTGTTTTGTTTCGTTTTCCTCCCAGCCTCCAAGTCAGTAGAGAGTCTGGATATGAGTTTGGTTTCATCATCTCAAGTCTCCCCTCCATGTCCTCTTAGAAAATGAGACTGTTTCGATGGAAATGGCCCCCTTGGGTGCTGGGCATGTGCAGGTGTGATGCCAGCCTTCCTCCTCCAGCGTCTGGGCAGCAACTCCCAGGCCAGGACGAGAGGCGTCCGGAAGACAAACTCTGAAGGCTGCAGGACCCGGCCACACACCCCTCAGCCAGTTGGCTTCCTGCCCCCCGCTCTGCCGCTGGGCTAAGTCAGGAGGGGGCGGAGGGGAGAAGGGCCTTCCTCTTGGGGCAGGTGGGAGGCTGGGAGGAGAGGGAGAAGGGCCCGGGAAAAGGCTGCTGGGCAGCTCAGGGCCGACGGAGCTCTGATCGGGAATGAGGGGTGTCCTTCCAGGCTGTCAGCCCCTTGGGGACTGCCTCACCCGCTGCAGGCCCTGTTTCTGTAGCTGAACCAGCTGTACCACGCCATTCACTCACCCCTGGCCAGCTCTCTGCAGGGGCCCCCAAGATGCAGAACTCCCCGCTGGACCTGCTGAGGCCACTGTCCGGAGCCCAGCAGCCCAGACTCTCCCTCCGCTCATTCCTGCCCTCACCCCCACTCCTGCTGTGACCTTGAGAACAGCTCCCCAGGATACTTCTTCAAGTTAACCTCATCCCAGAGCCTGCTTCCCGGAACTGGCCTAGGACAGGAGGCAGGCTTGGTGCTGGGAAATCCTCTTTCCTTCCTTCTGGGAAGACCTGAAGCTGGCGCAGGAAGGGGAAGAGCCTTCACAGCTTCTCCAGCTGGGCAGCGACTGGACGATACAGCTTCTTGCGTCCAGCCTGGCACGCAGTGGGCTGAACAAGAATGAAGGACTGGAGTCTCGGTCTCGGTGACAGCAGAGCACAGAGGAGCCTGGTTGGGCTAATGATCCAGCAGCTACATATACATGTATGTCAAATGGAACCTGAAATAGATATGTCATAAAGTCTGAACTATTTATGTATCTATAAATACTATTTAATAGATACACGTATACACATGTGTGGATAGAGAGAAGATGTAAGTATAGGTTATAGATGCAGATGTTATCCGAAGGCCCTGCAGAGTGATGAGCAAACAGAGAAGGGAAGGCGTCTTGAAAGACGGTGACATTTGCACACTTGTGGCTCTGTGCCTGAGGACATGCCCCAAGTCCTGCAACCTTTCTGGTCTGATGGGTTAGAGGTCAGAGCTAGGGGTTGATGAAAGAGCCACAAAGTTTTTTATGGGTGTGATTACGGAAGGGAAGGAGCCACAGAAAATAACTTACTGCTAAAACAAACAAAGAAACCCAACACTCTTCAGAGGAGCATACCAACATCCAGAGTCGTTACATGGCACCATTTTTAATACCGGTATCCAATAAAAAAAACCCCACTAGACTTGCAAAGAAATGGGAAAATGTGACCCATTACAAGAAAAATAAAAAGTCAATAGAAGGCAAACCAAGGGGCCTGATGTTGCAATCAGTAGACGAGGACTTGAAAGCAGTGATCATAAATATGTTCAAGACCTGAAAGAAACATAGACACAGGATTATTGAACAGAAAAGGAACTCAGCAGAGAAAAGGAAACGTAACAAAGAACCACATTGAAATTTTAGAGGAGGAACATAGGACTGAAATGAAGAAGGAATGGGCAGGGAAAATAAATGCCATGAAATAGAAGAAGAAAAAGAAGAAGAAGGCCCTGGCTGGTGGCACCGTGGATAAGGTGCGCCGGCCGGTGAACCCAAAAGGTCGCTGGTTCGATTCCCAGCCAGGGCACATTACCAGGTTGCAAGCCAGGTCTCCAGCCAGGTCTGTAGCTGGAGGCAGATGAAAGGCAACCATACATTCATCTCTCCTCCCTCTCTGCCTCTCTCCCTTCCCCTCTCTCTAAAAATAATAAATAAAATCTTTTTAAAAAAAGAAAAGAAAAAGAAGAGGAGGAGGAGGAAGGAGAAATGGACTCATTCTTGTTTTAAGCTGATGTAGTTGTTCTAAGGCTGGTGGGCCAGGAACCGTTACCCTTCTGATGTTAGAGGACATGACACAGTGGTTGAGAACTCTTCTAGAAGCAGAGGATCCAGGTTCGAACCCCAGCTCCTCCGTATGAGCTTGTGTCCTTGAGCAAGTCAAGTAGCAGCTCCAAGCCTTGGTCTCCTCACCTGCAACACTGGACTCTCATGGAGCTGACCGCCTCCCTGGGGGCTGAGAAGGCCGCTGTGGTTAAGGTGATCCCTAAAATCCCTTTAGTCACCGTAGAGGACAGCAATGCACTCGCCCTGGGTTGTATTTTACCCCAAGTAAGTAATGAGACTTCCTTGCGCTGCACTCAAGGAGGAAACAGAAGGCGGCCTCAGTGTGGACGTCAGGACAGCTGCCCGTTGACAGCAGTGGCTCAGTGGATTAAGGTCACCAAGAGGGAGGGGAAGAGAGTCGGGTGGGAGGGTAGCTTGGGTCCCAGGGACACACAGCAGAGGGCTCACGCGGAGGAGGCTTGCTGATGTGCCGTGGGCAGGGCACAGGGACAGGGACAGAAGCCTGGGCTGTGGGCGGCTTTGTCCCACCCAGCCGCTCCCCTCCACCCCTCCGCAGAGCTGGGAAGTCAGCCTGCTCAGCGGAGCTGGGGCTCCGGATCCGAAGGCCGAGGCGTGGCTGGCTGGCGTGTTTCCTTGTCAGGAAATAAGGCCCAGCGATGCCGACCGGGCAGGGTTACAGGGGAACCACATTTCAGGAGTGATGTCCTGTCGGGCCCAGGCCACCTTTACGCCTTTGGTGAATCCGCAAGGCAGGTACCGCCAGCCCTGTTTTACAAGTGAGGAAACTGAGGCTGGAGAGCTGACCCCTGGCCCCGGAGCCCACAGCTGGGTGGTGGTACAGCCGGGCCTCAAGTCCGGGGAAGGCCACCTTCAGGGCTTTCAACCCCTGCCCAGCCTGGCCCAGTGGGGTGGTACCGGTGCCACCTCCGGGGGAGGGGACCAGAGGGGGAACAGCCGCGGAGGGAAGGAGGCTGGTGGGCTCTGGCCAGGAGAGGCGGAAGGGCTGACTTACTTCCCTGCCCGTGAGTTGTCACCGTGGCCGGGGCCCCGCTGGAGAGCAGGCGACTTCATCTACTGTCAGGAGGGTGGGCGGCTTGGTGACAAGGCTGGGGAGCCTGAGGCCACAGAGTCCCCAGGGACCAGCCACTAGGGTGAGGGGTCCTCGGGGAACACGGGTGGACTTCTGACCGTGGGGCAGACCCCGGGCCCTGCGAAGGCCCCAGGGTGGGGACTCTGAGGCCTGTGCCCGCCCCTGCCCCGCGCCCCTTTCATCTCCTCTTGGGGCACACAGCCCAACTGGCCTCTGGCGCTGGAGTCAGGCCCTCAGTTGCCATAACAACTGGATGCTGGCAGCAAAAATAGCCCCTGATTCCTTATTCGCCTTCTTTTGCTCCTGGAGAAGAAAGAAAATCCATTTCCAGGCTTGTGTTTCCTCGCAGGGGTCTCCACCAGGCCCTGCTGAGGCTGCGGCCAAGTCCTGCCCGAAGGTCAAGGTCGGCCGCAGGTGGGCCGGGGCTCCCTCAGCCTTTGCGGGGCCCTGGGTCCTGTGGACGCTCTGGGAAGAGGGTCCACTGGAGGTCAGGCCTCCGGGGGCTTTTGTCTTTGCAAAGCCACCAGGGACATTTTGGGGTTGGGATTGAGATTGAGGGCTGAGGAGGGTGTGGCCGGTACCTGGGGACAGGGGTGTCTTGGTTTGCCTGGCAGTGAGGCCTGGGGTGGGGTGGGGGCCAGAGCGACTGTGACGGAGGTCACCTCAGGGAGACCGGGCTTACCTGCGTTGGTTTGCTTCCGGGGCTCAGAACATTGAGCTGGAGTTGTGCGCTGGCCCTGAGGTCAGAGCCTGGAAGCTGGGCTACTAGACAGTGGGCGGGTCCCCTGGTCCCTCTCAGCCTCACCTTCCCTCCCTATGAGGGGACAAGAGGCACTGGTCACTACAGCCATGCACCCCACCTTCCCCAACCATGACTCCCAGGAAGAAAAACCGGTTCCATGGTTCCATCCCAACCAGGACACGGAAACACAGGCAGAGCTGAAACAGGCTTCCTGAACGTGGCCCCGATCTGCTGCAGTGCTGTCCCGCAGAACTTGTGGTGACATGGGGAAGGGTCCCGGGTGGAAGCCACCGGCCGCATGCATGTGGCTGGTGGGCATTTGAGATGCGGCCCGTGGGACCCAGGAACTGCCCTGCAGGTTGTGTTTCACTTTTGTTTGACTGAATGAGGACGTTGCATGAGGCTGGTGGCTGTGGCCCTGGAGTCGCAGCTCTAGGTCCACGTGGACAACGTGAAATCCACAGCTCAGAGGGACCCTTGTGGCTCCGCCCTCAGGCTCTCCTCACTGGGGGGCTTCCTGTCCTGCCAGCCCAGCTGGCCCACCACACTCTGCCCCTTGGCCTTCTACTCACACCAGCCCTGACCTCAAGCTCACCTGGCACCTCCCCTGCCCTGCCTGCTGGTCCTCCGCAGGCCCCCTGCACCCCCCAAGCACAGTCCCCCCAGCAGGGACAGGGTCATCCCAACTCCTCTGTCCCCTCGCCCCCCACTTCTAACCCATTAAGAGGGGCTGGAGGATTTTTACCTGTGCACATCCTTCTCTGGACCCACCTGCAGCCCCCCAGCTCCCTGCCCCACGGCATCTAGCTGCAGCCCCCCCAGTCTCACCCATAACCGGTGTTTGCACCCCTGGGAGACAGGGAGTTTCTGTCCTTCTGTCTTGTTGTAGCACCTTGGGCGGAGGGCGCGGGTGAGAGGACTGTATGAACAGTAGGGTCTCAAATAAAGCGGCTAAGGACAAGAGGGCGAGCTGGGGCTTGGGAACAGACGCGGGGAGAGGAAGGGAGGGGAGGCGATGAGGGGGGCTGGGAAGGAGGGGGACCTGCCCTTCCACGTTGAAGGCTGTCGCGCCTTGAGCAGCCCCCAAGGGTGTCGCCCCTTCCTTCCCCATGGGCAGCACCCTGGCCAAGGGCTGTAAAGGGGAAAGCTGGGTTTCACAGAAGGTGCGGGGAGCCTGGGCACATCCGCGCAACCGGCAGGCTAACGCGGGTCCTGACGGCTGGGGGTCCCCAGAGCTTCTGGTGGGGGTTCCCAGAGAGGGCAGCCATTCGGGGTGGATCCTTTGGGGTCGCCGTGCCTCCGAGGGCCCCGGCGGGCGGCGCTGGCGGAGGGAAGCGCGACTGCAAGTCCTCGGGGGCCGGCCGAGCCGGCGGGGCGCCGCTTTGACGGTGTAAAGACCCGCGGGCCGGAGAGGGGCCGCGCGCACGGGGCGACACGGTCGGGGGGCTGCATTCAGAAGCGCCATTCGCTCCCGGAGTCGCTCCGGGAGCCGCTCCCCTGCCGGGCGCGTGTTGCAGGGGCCGCCCCGCGCGGCCGCGGCGCTAAGGCGATTGGCCCGAGCCCCCCGCCCCGCCCCGCCGCCCGGGGCTGCGTCGCCGGCTCCCCGCGCCCGCCGCCCACCTGCTGCGCCCGCCCGCGCTGCGCCCTCCTTCCCGCGAGCCGATGGGACCGCCGCGATGCTCGTGCCCCGGCTCCTGGATTTCCAGAAGACCAAGTACGCGAGGTGAGCGGGGGCAAGGGGGCCCCAGGGCTTCCCAGGCGGCAAGGGGACCCCAACCCGCCGTGAGAGACCGGGAGCCAGACTCCGGAGTCCCGGCCAGAGGCTCCGCGCCCCCTCTGCGCCCTGGCCCCGGGGAGCGCGGTTCCCTGGAGCGCGTCGCTTTACTTCTGAACCTCAGTTTCCAGCTGTGCAAAACGGGGGTGGCGAGAGTCCCCACACTGGGGGACCCGCGAGGATTAAGTGAGGTGGTGCCAGGAAAGCGCTTTGCCCAGTGTCCCCGGGCAGAGTAACCGTTCAGTTCTGTCCAAGCTACAAGGCGTTTTGGCCATTGTCCCTCCCGCCGCCACCACCTGTCTACCCGCTGCACCTCCTCGGGTCCAGTGCCTTGGACCCCAGCCCCTACCCCTGACCCCCCCTTCCCTGCATAGCAAGCGGGAAGAATGGGCAGGAGCGCTTCTCCGGTGGGGAAACTGAGGCTCAGCATGGAGGAGAAGCTTCCTGTGCCTGGTGGCCTTTTCACCGGGTGAGGTCTGAGGGCTTTGATTTCTAATTAAGGTTGGGGGACCCAGTTAAGTTCCTCTGAGAGTTTGGGGTGGTGGGCTTACCTGGAAGCTGGTGTGGACGCCATCCCTCAAGTTGCCCCTCAGCCCCTCCGGGCAGGGCAGCCTGGGAGGGCATCCTGGCCCCTCCTTTCTGGGCAGCACCCTTCCCTCTTACCCTCCCCCTCACCTCCAGGCCTAGCCGGCAGGAGGTGAATTGGAGCCATGCTGGTCTTGTGTTGATATCCACATCCATGGGGCTTTTTGTCGGGGGTCCCTGGTGCCATAAAGTTTCTACAAGTTGTGGTCACATTGTGCACAGCTGACCCGCGAGGCCCCAGCTGAGCATGACCTAAGGGGTAGGGAGGGGGAGCAGAGGGGGCAGGGTTGGTCCTTCCCCCTTAGAGACTCACTCTCCACCTCTTGGGCGTGGTGGGGGAAGGGTGTGTTCTGAGTGTCTCCTCCATAAACTTGGGGAGTCCCCTGGGGGAAGAAGCCACACTGAGGAAGGATAGAATGAGCCCCTGCAGATTGTCTCTTGGTCTTGGTGGGAAGGGTTAGCTGCACCAATCCACGGGGTCCTCTAATGTGTGGACACTGGGACTCAAAGTTCTCAAGGGTCCTGCGTGCTGCTGTGACATGTGAGTTGGTAGCGTGTTTGCTGGAAGGGAAGGGAGAGCCCAGGACTGGAGGCTTTGGGTGAGACAGGTGGGGTGAGATAGGTGGGCAAGGCTCTGCCACGGGCCTTTGCTTGCCCGAACCTACTGTGTGATCTTGGGTAGGTGTCTCAGCCTCTCTGGGCCTTAGCTGGTTGATCTGCAAAGACAGGAGGGTTGGTCTAATAATCTAAATTTGGCTACAGATGCTGCTGCTCTGGAATAGAGCTTTCCAGCTGGGCTGGGGCTCGACCCTGAACCCACTCTTCCATGCCTGGACTGATGTCACTTCTATTGGTTAGGAGTCCAGTGAGGAAATGCAATTACATTTCTTCTTGTTCTCCCCTTCTCTTCCACCAGTCTTCATTCACTATCTAGTGTGCATTTTGTACCTGACAGCGCACCTCAGTTTGGATTAGCTACATTTCAAGTGCTCAGTAGCCACAAGGGACCAGAGGCTGCCATACTGAATAGGACAAGAATATTCTTCAGGGTGAGAGATGGGTATTTGTCTTTGTCCGTTCTGGTGGCTAACACAAAGTTCCACAGACTGGGTGGCTTTTAAACCACAGAAAATTATTTCTTGCAGTTCTGGAGGCTGGAGGTCTGGGATCAGGGTGCCTACCCGGTTGGTTTCTGGCAGGTCCCTCTTTTGGGTACTGGACTGTTGACTTCCTGTTGTGTCCTCATGCAGTGGGAAGAGCAGGAGCCATCTCTCTGGCCTCTTCTTCTTCTTCTTCTTCCTCTTTTGCCTCTTCTTATTGGGCCATTAATACCATTCATGGGGACCCCACCCTCATAATTAGGACTTAATTATGTCCTAAAGGTCCCATTCCAAATACCACCATACTGGGAATTGGATTTCAACATATAATTTAAAATATATTTTATTTATTTATTTATTTATTAATATTAAAAAATTTATTTTTAGAGAAAGGGGAAGGGAGTAAGGCAGAGAGGGACAGAAGCATCCATGTGTGGTTGCCTTTCACCTGCCTCCAGCTACAGACCTGGCTGGAAACCTGGCTTGCAACCTGGTTATGTGCCCTGACTGGGAATCGAACCAGTAACCTTTGGGTTCGCAGGCCAGCAGTGCCTTATCCACTGTACTACCAACCAGAGCCTACTTACTTATTTTTAAAGAGAGGGGAAAGGAGGGAGAAAGAGAGGGAGAGAAACATCAATGTGTGGTTGCCTCTTTCGGTCCCCAGCTGGGGACCTGGCCTGCAATCCAAGCATGTGCCGTGACTAGAAATCAAACTGGTGACTTTTCAATTCTCAGGCTGGTGCTCAATCCACTGAGCCACACCACCCAGGGCTCAACATGAATTTTTGGGGCGAAGGAGGACATAAATATTCAGTTCTTTTTTTTTTTTTTTTTTAAGATTTTATTTTATTATTTTTAGAAAGATGGGGAGGGAGAGAGGCAGAGAGGGAGAAAGACATCAATGTATGGTTGCGTTTCACCTGCCTCCAGCCACAGACCTGACTGGAGACCTGGTTTGCAACCTGGTTATGTACCCTGGCTGGGGAATCGAACCTGTGACCTTTGGGTTCGCAGGCCGGTGCCTTATCCACTGTGCTACCAGCCAGGGCCTAAATATTCAGTTCTTAACAGTGTCCCTAGTTCAATGGTGTGTGACGCTTGTTGCATAAGGTGTGCTTTGCCTCTCTGAGCCTTAGTTTCTCAGTGAATAGGTCAACCAGCTGATCTTGAGGGTCCTAACCTAGGGTCCTTGAGTGATTTACCTTCATCAGGAACAATACTTATCAGAAAGCTGCAGGAATTAAAGACAGTGTTGTGCTGATGCTGACCTAAGCAAATGGACCTATGGAACAGAGTAGAGAAACCAGAAACAGGTTCATGGACATTTAAGACATTTGACCTGGGCCAAGGTGACACTGCTGATCAATGGAGGTGAGGATGCTGTATTGAAAAATGGGAGACAATTGGTTATCTAGATGGGAGGAATGAAACTGGAACCCTACCTAACACCATACGGAGAAAGCACTCCTAGCTGGATTGAAGAAAGTGAAATGAGGAAAAGGAACTTGAAAACTTTTAGAACACATGAACAAATATGAGGTCTGTCCTGAAAGTAGCAGCCGTGCAAACTGTTTTAATTGTATTGACACTGGCTCGATACTTTCAGGACAGGCATTGTATATGTGGGACTTTGTGGGAGGTTAAGGTTACCGAAGGCGCAAAAAGCATAAACCGTCCAAGAAAAGGTGGATAAACTAGATGACATTTACAACGAAGACCTTCTCTTCATCAAAACATGCCACGAAGGAAATAGAAGAAAAGCCACACACTTTGAAGGACATCGTTTGCAACACAGTTCACCAACAAGTAATAAATACCCAGAACATATCAAGAACTCAGTAGGAAAAAGACAAGTAACCCGATGGGAATGGTAAAGGCAGTCATTTTGCAGGTGAGAGAACCCATGAACAAGTTAAGCGAGTTGCTGGTGATAAAGGAAATGCAAAAGAAGGGCACAGTGAGAGTCTGTTGTCATCCTTCCATAGAGAAGACGATTGTCCTGTCAACTCAGACTTGTGGGCATCCCAACACAGGGTCGTTCTCTTCTGGGGGTCCACCCTAGGGAATCAGTGGCAGGTGCACCAGGGCGAGTGAACAAAAACCTCAGCAGCGTTGATGATGGTGAGTGGGACCGGGAGACACCCGACATCCATCGTGGCTACAGCGGTGGACACTCACGCCCGGGAGCATCCTGCAGTGAAGCCAACTCCAGTTCCCGCCAACCATGTGACAGCAAAACCCTGGAGAACGTGGGACTCCAATCATGTGACACTCCAACCGGCTGTGTTAGGAATGCAGCGCAAAGCAGCTGAAAAGCCAACAGTGGTGACTTCGAAGTCAGGACAGTGGTTACCCCCAAGGGAGGGAGGGAAGAAGTCAAGATTAGGAAGGGAGCACAGGATGCTTCTGGGTCCGGGATATTCTAATTCTTGACTTGGAAAGAAAAACAAGCCGCATTCTATGTGGGTGCCTGAGAAGACAGCCTGGTCTCTTGTTCCTGGGGTGAGACTTGAGTCCACACCTTGCTGCAAGGAGGCTGGGGAGCATAGTTCAGCTGCCTGTGCGTATCCACTCCTGCCTCCTCCGTGCCCAGAACAGCTCCTGGCATCTGAGTAGGTCCCAGTCAAAATCTGTGGCATGAACACTAGCAGTGTGACTTTGGACTAGCAAATTAACCCCTAAAGACTTCCGTCCCCTCTCTTGCTTAACGCAATGTGACTTTAAACAGGAATCTTTATAAACCAACATCATGCTTCTAAAAGTGTCACAGGCTCCTTGGAGAACACGTTTGAAATCGTGGGATGTATATATAAAAAGAGTCAAGAAACAGTTCCTGTGAATCCCACCGCCTTGAGAGCATCCCTGTTAAACACGTTGGTCTGTTTTCTTTTGTAGACTCGACAGCTAGCATTTTATCCTAATGCTAAACATTTGACCCGCTGTGACGCCGCTTCCTTTGTCTTCCTGCGCCCTCCATTCTGTCAGGGTCTCTCTTATCACTGGATGCTGCTTTGTTTGATCATTTCCCACTTTTGGGCTCTTAGGCCATTGCCCAGATTCCACCTCTCTAAACAATGCAGGGGGACATCTTGCAGCCAGGCACCAGGGGTGGGAGGACTCCCTGTGTGGACACATACCTGATCCATTGTTATTTCTGGGCGTGGACCGAGTCCCATGAGTCACCAGGTCCATGGGATGTCACTGACCGCCCAGTTTACAATGACTGGGTCAAGAGGTCCCCATGGAGAATGGCCCTCATAGCCAGTTCTTGCTCTGGGGACTTAGAGATCTTAAGGCCACACACACGTGGGTCCCACCTCGCTCCACGTGGGCAGCGTCCTTGGGAAGTGGTCGGATCTTGGATTCTGCCCTCCTGTTTGCTGGTTTTCTTGGGCGAGTGAGTTAGCCACCAAACCTGGCTTTCGTCCTCATAAACAAGGCTCACAGGGGCGTGGTAACGTCCGAGGTGGCCCTGGTAGGCCTTGTGTCTATTCACGTCCTGCCCTTCTACTTGATGTCCCTTCAGAGCCACTCAGAACCGGTCCCACTCCAGCTGGGATTCTGAAATTCTGAAGGTCACAGGTCTCGTCAACACGTTTTTGTTCTTAAGGTGATGAGCATAACGTACGGGAAAGCATCCAGGGTGGTTGTACCGTGGGTGCTCCAAAGTGGTGGTCATTGATGTCAGAGTTGTTATTTACCGTGTGTCTTTTTTCCAGAGAGGATTTGAGGCAGCTTGGACAAAGCAAGTTTCTCAAGAGCCGTGGGGCCGGTGGGGACACCTCCCGCCTCAGCATGGCTCTCCTGGCCACCCGCTGGCCTCTGCGAGCTGTAGCGGGGGTGGTGGGAGCAGGGTCCCATGCGTCTGCTTGCCGGCTCTGCGGGGCAGGACTGCGCAGGGCCACACGGAGTTGGGACAGGGGGTCGCAGACTGTGGGGAAGCACTTTTGTAAGTCGTGTCCTCTAATTGTCAGCCGGCCTGCGCGCAGGGACACTTTTATCCCTGTTGTGAGGGTGTAGGACTAGGGGCAGGATTCACATCTGGGGGTGTCCGGTCCTGGCTTTTCTGCCTCCCACACCCCCTTGGGGAGATAACAGTTGTAGGTACCGCCGGCTGCAGAGTGTGGATCTCCCGCCATCCTCTGTGCCCCGCCAGACAGGCACAGTGATAGGAATTCTGAGTCCTCCCGGCTGCCCACGCCCTTCGGGGACTGGCAGGCTCTGGGGGTGTACCCTCTGGGCCCAGCCTCCCTTGTTCATTCACTGGCAGGCCCGCCCCAAGCATTCTTGGGGCCAGTGTCCCAGCGGAAGCCCACCTACCATGTGTCTGAATATTCGAAGTGAAAAAATCAGGCTAGTAAACTTTTCAACGAAACAGGCTCTTCCTTCTTGACAAATAAACGTCCCCAGTGACAAAACTGAAACGTGAAAACGGTGGCTGCTGTAGGACTGAAGACTGGCCAATGTCAAAGGTGGCTGAGTTTAATTCCTTGTACACGTGCCTGGGCATTGTTGCTGGCCAGCAAAGTTTGGGTGAGTTGTAAAATAGAGACATGCATACCTTATATCAAATTATCGGAACCCTGGCTGGCAGCGCAGTGGATAGGCATGGGCCTGAGAATCCAAAGGTCACTGGTTCGATTCCCCAGCCAGGGCACGTAACCAGGTTGCAAGCCAGGTCTCCAACCAGGTCTGTAGCTGGAGGCAGGTGAAAGGCAACCATACACTGATGTTTCTCTCCCTTTCCCTCTCTCCGAAAATAATAAATAAAAATTTAAAAAAGGTTATCAGGTATATCATAGAATTTATTTCTTCTTGGCTTCATTGCAGCAAAATCATTGTTATTGCTATTCAAGATTTGTACTTACATTTGGGTTCTGTAAAAGTAATTATCCAAAGCTGTACCGTCCAGAACTGTCACAGAAATCACCTGTGTCTGTTTTAATTGAAGTGGATCAAAATGAGCCCTGGCTGGTGTGGCTCAGTGGATTGAGCGCTGGCCTGCAAACCCAAAGGTCGCTAGTTCGATCCCCAGTCAGGGCACGTGCCTGGATTGCAAACCAGGTTCCCAGTTAGGGACATGTGAGGGGCAATTGGTTGATATTTCGCTCACACATTGATATTTCTCTCCCTCCCTCCCTACCTCCATCTCTCTGGAAAATAAATAAATAAAATATTAAAAATTGATCAAGAAAGTAAATTTATCAAAATTAAATACAATTTAGAAGCTTGTCCCTTGGTCACACCAGCCACATTTCAGATGCTCATTAGCCACGTATGGCTTACCGTACGGGACAACACAGACATAGAACATTTCCGTCACTCGGAAATTTCTCTTAAAAAGCGCTAGTCTAGAGAATTAAAAGAAAAAAACATGATTAAAACCCCTACGAATGTAAATTAAAGTCAGTGTTGACAATTGAAAACGTTAAATGCTTTTTATTTTAAAACACCCGAACATGTCTATGAAAGGTAAAAGGAACGATGCAAGTTAGGAAGAACAGGTGTACAGGTGAACGCAGAAAAGGATTTGCATGTTTAAGTACAGCTGACATACTTTGTTGTTTGATATTGTGCAAGTGCCATGGAAGCCTATTCCCTGAACACGGATGTGCCCTCATGGCCGTGGCTGGGTTGGCTGCTCACGTCCTCCGCTGCAGCCTGACGGATGTGCAGGAGAAGGAGGGGGTGGGAGCCCCCCTTCAGCAGGAGGGCATCTCCCAATCCATCCAGACACAGTGCTTCTGTCCAGGGGTGTCCCGTGTCCCTACTCTCCAGCATGTCCTGTCCCTTTGCGCACCAGGCTCCAGCCAGACCTCAAGACGCCTGGAGCAGCCATGTCCCCAGACTTGTCCACTGGTTGGCCACCCGCAGTTGGTTTGCTGGTCAGTCCCGCCAGGTGCACGCCTCCAGGGGGTGCCTTTCACATGCGGCGTCATGGGCAGCCCTGCCGTGCGGGGGTCCCTCTGGCCTGGCACCCTAGTCCCACCTCCACCCTGCTCACCCCTTGATGGGTCCCCCTTCCTGCTCCCGGGCTCTTCTCTCCTGGGATTTGAGTTCCATTCCAAGGTGGCACCGACCCAACGGCTGTTTTTCCACCCACCCTGTTTCCCAGGGACTGAGCCAAGATGCTGTCTGCCTTCCAGGAGCCGGGAATTCATGAATGGACATAGAGAGTGCCCCAGGGCCAGGCTGGAGAGGGGGAGGCTCCGCGCACTGGGGCCAGCTCGGTCCGGGCTGTCCTTGCCTCTGTCAGACAGACAGACAGACCCTCTTTGTCTTCTGGACAAATCTCTCAAAGTCCTCTGTTCTGGGGACTCAGGGCTGCCACCACCAGGCACGGGCCCAGCCCAGAAAGGGCGACTGCAGAAGCTTTCCCTGACCTGTCTCATGGAGGACAAGAGGCCAGCTTTGCTCTGGGGGCTCCGGACCCCTGGGCCCAGGCCGGACGGACAGGGAGAAGTGGCAGAAGCTCTGGGGCTGTGCCTGGTTGCTCCGGATTGCAGAGGAAAGGGAAGGAGGGGGAGCAGCTGGGGTGCGCCCCGCCGAGGCTGGAGGGAGACCCAGGTGGTAGGGGCAGGTGTGGACAGATGGGTCGGGAAAGCCCCCCACCGGCAGCTGGGCTGCAGAGGCAGCAGGGCAGTGCTTTGGAGAACACCTCACATCACACCCACTCCGATGGGTCCGCTCCACCCTTTATGGTGTGTAGCTCCCAGCCGGAGACCTTCAGTGTTGCCTGGAAATCCCTTCACATCGCCTTTCGTCACAGCCTGGCTCCCAGGGGCAGCCACTGTCCTGGCTTTCACCCTCTAAGCCTCCTGTTGTTGGTTCTTGAAGCTTCTGTGCGCAGAACTGAAGGGCTTGATGTTCCGTCTGAGATGCCTTCCTGCTTCGGCGTGTGGGTGTGCCCTTCCCTCCTCACTGCCGTGGGCGATCGCGCTCAGGCCAGGGCTGACTTCTGTCCCTCCGTGCGAGGGCATCTGGGACCCACGGGGGACCGGCCCTTCCCCTCTCCAAACCCAGATGGGGCAGGTGTGAGAACCCCTGATCTCAAAACCTGATTTCAAACACCGATTTTCCTGTTTCAAACAGGTTTTTTGTTTTATGCAATGACCAAAAAAATTACTAAGGTAGAAATACATGAACACGGTAGCCAGTGAAGCAACACAGGATATAAAGAAAGAGAGAGAAAAAACAATATAAAGAAAAAAGCCATTCCCCTCCCTTCCCCGCCAGTCTCGCCTCTGCTGTGCCCTTCCTCACGTCCGCGTCTCTGGTTCGGCTGACTGACTGTGCGACCGTGGTCCTGGTCCTGACTGGGGCCCCTGGTGTCTCAGGAGTCCACTGTCGGGTCCTGAAATTCCGAGGGGTTTTGAAGGCTGGGACGGTTCCAACTCGCTACCTCGAGGCGGAATGACGGGATCACTGCTCCGACAGGACGGGTTGCTCCGTTACTTGCCAGGGGTCCCCTGTGGCCCACCTGGCTCTGTGTCACCCGGGGAAGGGCAAGATAGGGCCGAGCCAGTCCCCTCGCACGCAGAAACATTTGTGGGGGCCCAGGGCAGGCACTGCTGTGGGGAGCCCTCCAGGGAGACCAGAGAGAGACGGGCATCGGAGATTGTTCAGCGGCAGAGGGGCGAGAAGGCGACCTGATGCCGTCTGCATGGGGGTGAGGGCAGGGGCCAAGGACAGCGTTCAGGGAGGGGCTTTGACTCGTGTTCTGAAGGCTGCATAGGCTTCTCCAGCTGAGAAGAGCGAAAGGGACTTTCAAGCAGCACAGTGGAGCGTGGAAGACCTAGAGGGACGCTGACTGTGGGCCGCAGGAGGGCTTTCCTGGAGCGAGGGAAACGTGCAGGGTGCGAGCCAGGGATGGGGGACAGGGAGGCAGAGCCCCGGGAGCCCAGGGTCTCCGGCCCGTGCAGGAGCCTCCTGGCGTCTTTGCGCTTGGCCTTCGTGTGGGCCCTGTGGTCGGGGTCCTCCAGGGCTTTGCGTGGGCCCACGAGACCTAGGAGCCACGCGTTTACTGGAGTGTTGAAGGCGGAGGGCAGAGCCTCCCGCTCAGAACCCTGGACAGCCTGCAGGGGCAGGGGGTGCCCTGGAGTGTGACCAGGACTCAGAAGGCCTGGGTAGCAGCCCTCGCTGAACCCCCTCCCAGTTTGGGGCATCACATCTGAATTGCTGTGTGACATGACGGTCGACTCTCAGTCCTGACCGGTGGACAGCGCTGTCGTGAGGTTCCAAGAAGAGGAGGCCAGTCCGAGCATCCCAGGACCTTGTAAGCCAGGGTGGCTGCCACCCGTCTGCCCTGCGCCTGCGACAGACATTGCTGCTCCGTCCCCCATTCCTTCCCGACAGGCTAGACTCTGCGGGCGCCCCATCGAGTTGCCCTGTGAGCTGAGTTCTGTTCGCTGAGCCCCGGGGCCCGGGGGTCCCGCTCAAATGAGATCCTCTTGTGTGGATGGACCATGTTTTGTCCATCTACCCGTCTGTTTTCCATGTGATAACGTGCCACCGAGATGGAGAGCAGCTGGCCTACCCTCCTGGAGCCTCATCTCCAATTTGGAATAATAACATAATAATAATAATATCTACTGTGCAAGGGTGGCATGAGCTTTAAACGGATGCTCCCTGTGAAGTACTCGGGTGGGTCACCCACAGGTAAGCGCACGGTGCCAGGGCTCTTTCGGGGAGCCCCCCAAGGAGTGGTGGAAAGAGTGTCCATCCTTTGAGCACCACTCTGTGTCGGGCACCCGGGTGGGCTTATTTCATGGTACCTGCAGGTGAAGTGATGTTACCTCCCCGACAAAGAAGGAAGCTGCAGCCCAGAGATGCACAGAAATTTCCTGTAGGTCACACAGCAGCGCGGTGACTGTGCAGCGATTTTGCACCTTGCTGCAAAGCCCCCGCCTCTCCAGTTCGGGATGGGAATTGACCTTCTGTCCTGGCCCCCCTGCCAGCATCTCCTGGAGAGGCTTGCACCCCTCTGCCCAGAGTTGCCCTCCCAGGCGGGGGCCACGTGGTCACTGGTCAGCAAAGGCTGGACGCAGATGGAGATCCTGTTCTCCAGAGGGGAGCAGGAAGGCCCACGTCCCTCCTCGCGTCCTGCGAGCCTTGGCCTGCTGATAGTGTCAAACTTCTAAATTGTATCTATGCATCGCACCTGTTATAAAAGACTCCGTTGTCCCTCTGCTGGGACACGGATACGCAGTGGAACACTCTCACCGTGAAAGGAAAGGATGCTGAGAGCCGGATGGCTCTCGCAAGCAGGGAGCGGAGCGGAGGAAGGCAGGTGCGGAAGGCCGCAGGGAAAAAATAAATAAGAGAGGACGGGAAGGTGGAGAATCATTGCCCAGGCTGGTGATGCTGCATTTATGAAGGTCCGTCTCCTTGCTGGAGAAAACAAGCTAGTCTTCAACACGTTTTGAATAGAAAAGTAAGAACGCCCCTGGGCGGCATTCAAAGCAGAGCTTCCTTTCGCTAAGAACGCACTTGGCCTTTGTACAAGAAGTGCTCTGTAGGTGTTTAAAGAACAGGCTTAGGACTACGTACTGCGGGACTCCGTTACCTATGTGACCTTTTGGAGAAAGCAAAGCTGTGGGGACAGAGGGCAGAGCTTCAGTGACTGGGCCTGGGACCAGGGGACATGAGGGGATTTGGGGAAGGGGTGAAGGATCTGTGACTTGTCTTGACTGTGGTGAGTGACCAGACCCTCTGTGTCTGCAAAACTCATAACATTATCGCAAAAAGAGTGAAGGTTGACTGGATGTAAAATGGAAGGACGTGAAAGCATGAATTAATTCACTGCCCTCTTAACCGGCCTGCGTCAAGGTTCATGAAGAAAGAGTCAGGCTGTGAGCTGTTGAAGCGAAGGGCTCAGTTCTCGCAGGTTGTGGGAACTGGATTTCCTGGGCATTTGCCCCGGGCAGGGCCCTGTCCCCCAACCCCACCCCACCCCCGCCTGGCTTTCTCTTGCTGTCTTTGTCCCTGCTGGACATTCAATCGCTGCCATGCCTGAGGTGGGGTGGGGGTAGGGGACAAGGAAAGTTTTGTAAAGTGCAGAAATAAATGAATAACTGCCCATTCTGGTCGCCACAGCAACCATGACGTCACCCTTGAACCCTTGTGGCTGGCACGGTGGGTGGCTTTTATGGTGTTTGTTAAAGGGCCAGAAGGAGAGAAGACAGCCAGGCCATGCCTGGTAATGAGGGAGACACAGCTCCCACATTGGAGAAGGGCCCTAGCCCTGTCCCTGCCCAGCCGGCAGAGCAGAACAGAATTGCCACAGTCCCCTGGGGGCCTCAGGGCAGAATCAATCAAAATGGACACCCTGCACCAAGCTGGTGTTTGTCTCCAAGGCTGAGTGACAAATGACTACATGCACTTGGTGGCTTAAAACAACAGAAATTTATTCCTGGTGGGTGTGGCTCAGTGGATTGGTGCTGGCCTGCGAACCCAAAGGTCGCTGGTTCGATTCCCAGCCGGGGCACATAACCAGGTTGCCAGCCAGGTCCCCAGCTGGAGGCAGGTGAAAGGCAACCATACATGGATGCTTCTCTCCCTTTCTTCCTCCCTCCCTGCCCTTCTGTCTGAAAATAATGAATAAAATCTTTTTCCAAAACAAAACAAAATCCAGAAATCTGTTTTGTCGAGTCTGGAGGCCAGAAGATGGAGGTGCGGGCAGGGCGGGTGCGTCAGGCAGTTTCTGCGAAGGCTCAGAGGGGGCGTCTGCCCTGGGCCTCCCCCAGCCCCGGGGGCTGCTGGCTACGCCTGGCTGGTGGACAGGCCACGCGCTGTCTGCCTCCATCATCACATGGCCTCTGTGCTCTGTGTCTCCCTCCTCTCACAAGGACCCCAGTCCTACTGGATCAGGGCCCACCCCGCAGTGAACCTCATCTTCACAAATTCCACCTATAACAACTGTTTCCATTCTCGGGTTCTGGGGGTTCGGATTCCAACATCAGAGTTTTATTTATTATTTATTTTTTAAATGTTTATTTTTTAAAAGGCTTATTTATTACTTTTAGAGAGTGGGGAAGGGAGGGAGGCAGAGAGGGAGAGAAGCATCAGTGTATGGTTCACCTGCCTCCAGCTAAGGACCAGGCTGGAGACCTGGCTTGTAACCCGGTTATGTGCCCTGGCTGGGGAAGTGAACCATCAACCTTTGGATTTGCAGGCTGGTTGCCTTATCCACTGTGCCACCAGCCAGAGCCCAACATCAGAGTTTTAGAGGACACAATCCACCTTGTACCTATTTTTGTTGTCAATACGTGTTTAATAAGTCAGGTCACGGTTCCTGACAACTTCCTCCTGGCTCACCTGTGAAGAGGGTGGGCTGGTGGGCTGTTTTGTGTCCATGGGCTCCCTACTTTCAGGGGTGGGTCCCCCACCTGCTCTGTGACCATAAGCCCAGCATTGACTCTGCCCCTGCACGGTGCTTGGACCCTGTGGGAGAAGGAGCACCTCTGTCCTTCCTCTGAACTCTGAGGACTCCCACTACTACCCAGCACATGGTAGGTCCCTGAGCTCCCTGAGAAGGTACAGAAAATGCTCAACAAACTTTCAGTCGACTGTACGAACAGGACACCAGTATACAGAATGTGCTCAATAAGTGCTCCATGCACTGTACTGATGGGCCCAGCATACAGAAGGTGTTCAATAAATGCTCCATGCACTGTGCTGCATGGACCCAGCATACAGAAGGTGCTCAATAAATGCTCTGTGCACTGTGCTGCACAGACCCCTTCACTTTGAGCCAAGCACTCATTTCTCATTTTTGTGGGTCTTCGTAACGGTAATTGAGATTTGAAGGGAAAAGTTTTCGGTGTTTCAGTTCCCAGCGAAAGGAAGTTCAAGAACCTGTGGTCTAGGATGACAAGGTGGGGAGCTGGCTTCCTTGGGGGAAGGGACCCCCAGGGGAGGGCGGCAGGAACTTGAGAGGGGTGGGTGGTGAGCGCTGGCTCCTCCTGGGTCCCGTGTGCATACGTTAAATCCATCAAGCTGTGCTATGCTGTAGTCAGTTATAGTAAAGGAAATAGAAACAGGGTGCAGAGTGTGGTGCCGGGTATTACAAAAGCACCCTGGGGATTAGGCGCAAGTGATTAGAACCTACAGAAGAATGTACAGTCCAGAGAGGGCATGGGAGGGGAGGGGCAGGCGGGGGAGGGCCGGTGGGGAGCGGGGTCTCTCCCTTCCCTCCCTAGGCACCAAGGTCTTCTGGCCCCCTGGGAATTCTGCGGCTTCCTGGCCGAGCCCCCAGGAAGGCTGCCTCTCCTTCCAGGTTCATGAACCACCGGGTCCCCGCCCACAAGAGGTACCAGCCCACAGAGTATGAACATGCGGCCAACTGTGCCACCCACGCAGTGAGTTGTCTGCGAGGGGCACTCCTGAGGGGCTACATCTGGGTTGGGGTTGGGGGAGGCAGCCTCTTTGCGCTTGGAGAGGTTCTGTGTCTCCATCCCCCATGGTGGCCTCATGGTGGCCTCACCGGGTGGCTCCTCAGGCTTGCGTGGCCCTCGGGGGTGGAGGCTCTGCTCTGGGGACACGTCGGACTTCCCAGAGGAAATGCCGGTAAACTCAGATCTGAGGAATGCGGGGTTTTCCCCACAGACAAGGTGGGGTACTGTCCGTCAGAGGGACTGCGTGTGTGACAGCAGAGGGGCCGAGGTGGCGACGGGAGCCCTGGGATCCCAGGCCAGGGTGTCCGGGGACAGTGGCCACGGAGAGCGTTGCTCCCTGAAGTGAGGGGCGGTGGCTTTCTCTTCTTCCACCTGTGCTGTCCAGTATGATGTCCCTGGTCTCATGTGGCTGTTCACATTGACAGTGAGATCCGTTCAAATGAAACAAAATTACAAGTCCCTTTCCTTAGTGGCACAAGTCCCATTTCAAGCACTGTGCGCAGTGGGTCCCGAACGGAACAGCGCCGGTGGTCATGCCGGTCCCACCGCGCGGGAAGGTTCTGTGGGCCGGCGAGGCCCGAAGAGAGGGAGGCTCTGCGCCGGCCTGGACCCCGAGCCGGAGGCTGGCCCACACCTGTCCCCCCACCCCGCCCCCCACTTCCAGCTCTGGATTATCCCCAGCATCCTGGGCAGCTCCAACCTCTACCTCCTGTCGGACGACACCTGGGAGACCATTTCTGCCTGGATTTACGGCCTGGGCCTCTGTGGGCTCTTCATGGTGTCCACCGTGTTCCACACGGTCGCTTGGAGGAAGAGCCACCTCAGGTACCTGCTGTGTGGCGCACGGGGTGGGGCCGGGCCGGGACTAGCGCAGAAGGGAGGCTGGTCGCAGAGTTTGCCTCAGGGGGGCCCAGTACTTCCTGCCCCGCACCAGGTGGGTGCTGACTCTCGCCTCCGTGATCCTTCCTGGTGGCCCCCCTGTGCACAGAGCCAGGGACTGAGCCCAGAGAGGGGAGGGGACTTGGCCAAGGTCGTAGCCCCCTGGCCTGCCCAGCGGGGGCCGGGATCTGAGCCCAGGACTTCAGGCTCCAGAGCCAGGGCGTGAAACCACAGTGCCAGAATCCAGAGGGTCTTTAGGGGGCACCTCATTTAATAGTTTTTGCACTTTTACGTTAGGCGCAGAATTTTTTCCCCATTTGAAATCTGCTGAAAAGCCCAGTATGTAAAATAGAAATGCAGAGGGAAGGAGAGGAGGTTTCTTGGTGGGGCCCCCAGGCACCCCCTTTTTTCCCCCTGGGGGTGGGGAGCCTGGTTTGAAAGCCCCTGCTCTGGTCACTTAGAGATGGGGAGACCGAGGCCCCGGGTGGTGGCTGGACAGAGGTGGGTCCTGCGCCGTCCAGCCCAGGCCGGCGCAGGTGACGCTGCCTTCTCTGCCCCAGGACGGTGGAGCACTGCCTGCACATGTGCGACCGCATGGCCATCTACTTCTTCATCGCCGCCTCCTACGCGCCCTGGTGAGTGCCCGGCGGGCCGGCTTCCCTTCTGTCACGTGAGCCGCGGGGGGCAAAACGCTGACCTGGCCCGGAAGAGTGAAGGTCGAGAGCCGCCCTTCAGCCCTGAGTGGCCATTTCTCGTGCCTGTGCAGCGTTATTTCATGCATGTAAGAGCGAGTATGTGTAAGCACACGCATGCGGAAGTATGTGTGACTGCAGTGCCCACGTGCCCACACACACCCGCGTATTCGCAGTTGACATTTGCAGGTGTGTGTTTGCACCACTTTTCTCCTACGTGAACACCGCTGTCCTGTCCTAGCGACACGGCGGACACGTCCTCCCAGGCTAGCGCGACGAGGTCTCCTCCTCCTTTTCACAGCAGCGTAGAATTCTCGGGCCCCTCTGTGCGTCGGGGCATGTATGACGTCGGGACTCACGCTCCTTTGCTGTCTGTCATAAAGGGCTGCGGTGACTGTCCCTGTCTGCATAGCGTGGTGCTTGCTTGTGCGCGTCCGGGGGCCGGACCCACGAGACCGGTAGGAGGGGACCTTTTCTGACCCAAGAAACAGCAGCTTCACGGGATCGAGTCTGACTTGCGTGGGGTAGATTCTGAGACTTAGACTTCTGGGGGGCAAGGAGGGGGCCTTCGTGGCTGGGTGAACCGTTTGGCCGGGTCGCCCTCCACAGATCGTACCGGGTTCAATGCCCCCCAGCAAGTCATGCGGGGTCTGGGAGCTCCAGAGCCTGTGTCGGGGGAGAAGGACCTTCCTGCTCACGTCTGTTGACTGCGCAGCACGTGGCTGGGCAGTGCTGGGGGTCAGGACTTGGAGGTCCTGCCAGTGGATGAGGACACAGAGGTTCTTGAGGTGACAGGACAGTGGTAGCAGGGGCGAGACAGGCCTGTGAACACTCAGTGGCACGGGTGCTCAGAGGGCACTGGCGCGGGGGCCTCCGGAGGGCTGCCTGGAGGAGGTGTGCCTCCGAGGAGTGGGGAGCCACACGAAGGCTGGTTCCGTGTTTGCCCAGGGATTCTCTATTTTTGGCTGCCCTCCAGCGGCCTTCTCCTTTGCTACATCAGCTAATAGGTTTTGCTTGTGCCTGTGAAAGCGGTTTTAAAAAGGTGTTTATACGTCTATTTTACGTTTATTTTTTATTGCGTTTTTTCCAGTACCATGTTGAAGGCGGTTGGTTTTTAAGCACGTTTTGTGGCAGTGCACCGTTCCTTGGGACGGCACGGTCATGAGAGGGCGGCTCAGCGGCCTCACACCCTGCAGGTGGCACGCGTATGGGGATGCAGAGCAGCCCCCTGGTCCCCTATGTCCCCCTCTCCAGTCACCCCCCAAGGGTGACTGCAGTCCTGATGTCTGTCCGCACGTTTTGCCAGACTGTGAACTTTGTGGCAGTGGAATCATCACTTTCAGGTCTTGCTGCTCTCACGCGATGTCCCGTGCGGCTCACGGAGCCATTTGGCAGGAGGCTTTGGCTGTCTTGGGAGCAGGGAGGTGCCGAGGAGGCCGGACAAGGACCCTGCAGAGACACGGTGGTGGCCTGGCCCCCAGGAATGGCTATGGAGGCCGACATGAGAGGACGGACGGGTGGAAAGATATTCAAGGAAACCGAGTGGGGCGTGACGGGTGACCTGAGATGGGGGACGGGGACAAGAAGGGAACAGCTGGGGTCTTGGGAAGTGCCAGCCTCCGCCAGGGACTCATGGGAGTGCTGGGAAATCGGTCCTGCTGGCTGGCTGTCAGTCTGCCTGTTGCCTGGGAGGCATCATCCGACTGGTCCGGCCTGGGCTCCGAGAGGGTGGGGCTTGCTTCTCTCGTGGAACCAGCCCTGCTTCCGGTGGTCAGGTGCCAGGTAGCTTCCAGAAGTCCGCAAGGGCCTGGGTGCGGGTGCGGCTTGGGTGGGGGCCAGGCTGCAGCGTGCCACGCTCAGAGGCTGGAAGCCGGAGCCACGGGAGGGGCTCACTGGGCGGCACCTGCTCAGGAGCCGGGAACCTCAGGTTTCTTAGCGGATGTTGGCGAGAGAAGCCGAGCCGGGCTCTGGGCTCAGCAGCAGCGACTGGACTGCACGTGGGTGTAGAGGGATCCTGACTCTCGTCCCTTCGCCGGTTTGTGGCCAGTGATTTTCTAGGCTTCACAGGGGCTGGGACCACGGGGCAGTGGCTCTGTGATCCCCCCTGCTGGTGGCTGGGGGTACGGCCGTAACTCCCGGAATTAGCGGGGTGCACAAGGTGTACAATGCCCAGGTGGGGGCCTGTGCCTGGGGTGCAGGGTACTGGGGGTGCGGAGACTCGGCAGAACTTGGGGCGGATTGGATGGAGGGTGACAGAGTGAGACGGAGGTGCTCTGTGGTGACAGCTTCCTGGTTGGACAGAGGGGTGTTCAGTGAAAAGGGGACATGGAACAGGCAGTGTAGAATGATTATTTTTTGTTGTTGTATTGCTCTGGGGTTTCAGCTGTTTTTTGGTAGGACCTTGGGGGACCCTGGTTTCCCATCCCTGCCTCAATCAGAAAACCCCTGTTTTCTTGTTTTTATTTTTATTTTTGGCAGATTGGACTTACAGGGATGCTTCCTGCATAAAATCTTGACTGAAAGAAAAGGGCACCTGTAGTAGCAGGTCGCAGGCGTGGGGGCTGTGTGGGCACGAAGTGGCATGTCCCCCGCCGGACCCTGGAACTGAATCAGCAGGGTCTGGGGGGCTGTGCACGTCCAAGTCCCAACAGGCTGCCCGTTTAGACTCCTGCCATTTCCCCGTCACGCTGGGACACTCACTTGGCTAACTTTCCTCTAATAATTGCTCACCGTGCCAATTTCTTTTTCTCTCCCTACATGTCTCCCCACGAGAGCCCACGTCCCACCTCTGCAGCCACAGCAGACAGATCTTCTCTGGGGTCGCCTTTACGGGATGGGCCAGCCCTGCAGGGGAGGTCCCGGTGCCCCCCTCAGCCTGTGCTCTCCGTTCTCCCCCAGGCTGAACCTTCGGGAGCTGGGCCCCTGGGCTTGTCACATGCGTTGGCTGGTCTGGATCATGGCCTCTGTCGGCACCGTCTATGTCTTCTTCTTCCACGAGCGGTAAGGCAGCGCTGGCGGCTCAGGTGGTAGGGTGGCCCCCAGGGGGACAGGGTACCCAGGTGACCCCAAACAGGAGGACGCAGCTCTGCCTGGTGTCCCAGTGTCTGGGCCCATGGATGGCCACCAGGCCCACAGCCCATAGGATGCATTTAAAGGTTTTTTTAAAGCCACTGTAGGTTCCTAGGCCCACTGAATGGTGCCATGAGTTATCTGCTGTCCCCAAGCCATGTCAGCAGGTGTGGAGGAGAGACTCTGAGCTCTTTCGACTCTGTTTACTTCCTCCTGCCCAGCCACATGATAGGAATAACTAAGTGAGAACGTACACAGGGCTAATGAAGTAGGAGTGACAGACGGCTGGACCTGCAGGCATGGCAGCCACTTGCCCCTTGGAGTGCAGGCAGTGCTTGGGGCCTGTGGGCGCGAGGACTGGGGTCCAATAGCCAAGAGTGGGCAGCGCCCACCCGACTGCTGCGTCCACATTTGTGGTCCTCCACTGTCCTTCCACGGACGTAGACACGGAGTCCCAGAGAGGGAGAGACCTGCCCAGGGTCGCCCAACTCTGCCTGCACCTGTGACATCTGGGCCCAGGGGTGCTATCCCTCCCTCTGTCAGGGGTCTGTCCTGAGGCCAGGGGGCTTCTCTTCCTGCCAGGTACAAGCTTGTGGAGCTGCTGTGCTATGTCATCATGGGCTTTTTCCCTGCCCTGGTCATCCTTTCCATGGTAAGTCCCACCCACATGGCGGGAGCCTCCCTCTGCCTGGAGAGGACCCAGGCGGACCCTCTAGATTACCAAGCAGAACCCTCTCCTTTTGGGGAAAGGGGAAACTGAGGCCCAGTGTGTCCTCGTGACCCAGCTAAGGAGGCAGTAGAAGAAGGAGGCAGGTGACCTCACCTCCCTCCCTGAGCCTCCATTGCCCCATCTGTCAAATGGACACAGTGACACGGTGCCAGGGGTGCTCCTCTTGGATGGCCACGTACCTCCTTCCGGATGAGTACTTTTTGTTTGTTTTCTCCAGAACTTCTTGCCACGGGCAGGTATGCCTTTTCAAGAATTGGGATAAAATTGACATACGTTTAGGATTTTAACCCTTGTTAAGTGTCCCGTGCAGCCGCCAGGAGGCATTGCACCCCCCGGCTCAAGACCGTTAGTTCCTCCTACCAAACGGAGACTCTGTCGGTGTTAATCACACTGCCCCCCCCCCCCCCGTCCTCCCAGCCCGGGGCACCTCATGGGGCGAATCACGCAGTGTTGGTCCTACGGCGGATAATGTCCTCCAGGAGCCGAAGCTGCTTCCCCTCAGGCCGAGTAGCGTTTCGTACGTGAAGTAACGTGCAGAGCCCTGGCCGGTGTGGCTCAGGCCTGCAAACTGAGGGGTCGCGTTCGATTCTGGGTCGGGGCACGTGCCTGGGTTGCGGGCCGGAAGCAACCACGCGTGGGTGTTTCTCACCCTCTCTTTCTCCCTCCCTCCTCTTCTCTCTGAAAAACCAATGAGTAAAATCTGGAAGGAAAGAAAGAGCACGAACACCTTGCTGTCCATCCATCGATGGGCACAGGGGCCACTTCCACCCTGGGCTTGGTGAACAGTGCCGCTGCGGACCCGCTGTATTATCTGTTTTGCTGCCTGCGTTCACCTTTGGGGGGTATTAGTCTTTTTGAAACTATAAAAGCTATAAAACCTTCCTTGAGATTTTGATAGAAACACACTCTCGTGAGGATTAACCTGGAGAGATGAGGTGACTTCGCTGGATTGAGACGCCCTCCTACCTGGGAGCTGGGCTGGCTTTTCGTTTTGGGGGCCTTAGGGGGGTGTCGGGGTGCTCCTGACCCTGCTGGCTGCGCCTCTGACCTGTGCGCCCCCCTTGTCCTCGCCAACAGCCCGACACCGAAGGCGTCTGGGAGCTGGTGGCCGGAGGGGCTTTCTACTGCCTGGGCACAGTGTTCTTCAAGAGTGACGGGAGGATCCCCTTCGCCCACGCCATCTGGCATCTCTTTGTGGCACTTGGCGCTGGCACCCACTACTACGCCATCTGGAGGTACCTCTACCTGCCCGGTGCCCTGCAGGCCCAGGTGTCCAAATGAGGTGGCCCAGGTGACATGGGACGTTTAGGCTGTTGGAACGGAGCACCATGGGAAGTGTTTCTGTGAACGCCAGCCCCGAGGACAGTGGCCAGGCCCGTCTGCCCTCCCACAGGGAGAGCCTTTGACGGGCCCGAGGTTGCTTCTGGTGACAGCTACACAGTCCGTTGGGTCCTAGGTGAGAAAGAAAGCATTTAGTCACGAACTATAGAAACGATCCCTGAAAGTATAGTCTTGAAAGCACTTAGTTACAGAGAACAAATTAACCCTGCAATGCATTTCTGCCTAGACGGTGTCTCCTATGACAATGGACATTAACATCTTCCGCAAAGAGGGCAGATAGTGTCCTGCAACTGGGGCCATGACGGGCCAGTACATGCTTCTTACAGCCCCGAGAAACCTAGCAGGAGTCTGGAGGGTTGTTTCCACCGGGTGGCCAGGGCCTCCTTGGCGACCGAAGTCCTGGCTGGGGGACGGTCCGTGTTCTGGGAGAGCCTCGGGTCTGCGGATCGGGAGGGGGGAGAGCTGTGATCACCACACATGCTGCCCATCCACTGCAGCAGGGGACGGTGTCCCCATTCTCGGGCTGGCGCCCAGGGCGGACGTGACCAATTGGCTAGATGCTCGTGGTGGCACCTTTTCGCCCGCTGGTGTCCTGTGGCTGGACCGTGGCCGGGCCCCGTGTGTGGGGGTGTTTATCTCCACTCTGTCTTGCCCCTTTTTGGGGAGCTTCTGGAGGGGGAGGGTGGGGGCGGCAGAGGGACAGCAGGTATGTACCCTGAGCCGCCCCTGACCTTCGGCTCTGGCCCTTGGTCCCAGGGAGGCAGCAGGGGGGATGAGAAGCTGTGACTTGCTGTTTCTTCTCCTGCTGGAACTCCGGGGAAACTGAGAGCCCGGGAGCATGTCCCAGGAGCTTGCTCACGTGCCCCCGGTTGAGGGTTGATGACGCTGACACTCAGACTCCCACCCTGCGTCAATGGCTGGTCCGCAGGCTCCACTCAGGGGCCCCACAGGAAAGGCCTCACTCCTCTGATGGGACCTGGGTCAAGTGTGCGACACCCCAACCTTGGGAGCCCCTGGGAGCCCAGTGCAGGCCCGGGCAGAGCAGCCCCTGTGTGCCCAGCCCATTGGCCATGCACGGGGGGCCCCGGGCGCAGCACAGGGTCTGAACTGGGCTCAGCACCCCTGCTTAGGGACCGGGGGCAGGTCACATGAGCCTCAGCCGGCGACGCATCTGGTCGGCAAAGATGCCGGATGCTTAGTTCTGGCACATTCCAGGGCCGTCCAGTGCTCCAGCCTCAGAATCCTGTGGGTCTAGCCAGCACTGACTCACCTGACATGGTTCACAGACAGGCGGGTCCTGAGCAGGCAGAGGATTGGGGGATAAGATTTATCCTCTTAGCCACAAGTGTGGCCACATTGGCACGCCCAGCCCCTGGAAGCTGCCTCTGTTCCGTGTACCTGCCCTGCAGACCGCACCAAGTGTTTCCATCGGCTGGGGTCAGGGTGGGGAAGCCTGGGGGTGGCAGGCTGGGGAGGCGCTGGCCCCTGGTTGGGGCAGGGACCCCGTGACCGGACCTCTGGGCCCCAGGCCTGAGCAGGGGGGGTTCCTGGGATGATGTTTAGGAGACCTTCCGAGGCATGGCACCATGTCAGGCTGAGCTGAAAGCCCCGTCACCCACGTGCTGATCAAAGCCCAGGGCTGGGAGCTTGGGACACTGACTTGGGACTTTCTGAGTATCCACTGCTGAGCTGCTGGTCTGATGTCCCTTATGGTGTTATATCCGTGTAGCTTTCCCCACCGGCATCTGCAGGATGAAGGGGTGTTTAGATACCTTAATAAGGTGGTATTTTGAAAAAAGGATTATGAGTCTGAACATAGAGAAGTGGCCATTTTCTCCACATGACATTTCAGGGTGAGGATTTGGGACCTGCCGGGCTAGGCACAGCCATGACGGGTGACCTCAGGTTTTCCTGGGCGCCTTGCCACCTACCCTGCACTTACACAGGTCCTGACACATGTGGCTTCGTGATGGGCTTTCCAACCCTCCTTGTGGGTCAGGAGGTTGGGCCACTTCTCAGCTTCAGCCCGGTGGCCTGAGTGGGATGGTGCCTGGGTGCTCGGGACCTGCCCATCCCACTGCGCGGTGGGTCCACTGGCCTCCTCTGCTTATCCCCAGATAGCAGAGTTTTCTAAATCTGACTAACAGCCATCACGTTCCACTGTGATTCCAGTTTATACGGCCATGAGGTAGGACACAGCGCGCTGCCCAGTGAGAGTCTGCCTGCCCCCATCTGCCTGTCTGATCTCCCCTTCTCCCGCCCTGTGTCATTTTTCCAAGTTGCTGGTTGCAGCCCTACACTGGTTCCATGACCCACAGGTGGGTCTGAACCCTCGTTCTAGAAACTTCTCTTGCTGGTGCTGTCCTGGAAAGCCATGAACACTGGATGGGGTGCTCGTTGCCTACTGACTGGCAGGGTCAGTGCAGTGCCATGCCTGGGGGCCTGGGTGCTCTAAGGCCAGGTGGGGACAGTTCAGGAGAAAGAAATTCAGAGCTTCTGAGGATCTGGTCATTCTGAGTGCTGGCCCCGCAGAGAGGAATGCAAGACCATCCTTTTGGGGTGTCTTGGCCTGGTGATGGCCCCATGCTCCAGGGGGACCTTGGGCTGGATGGCCATACTAGATGCCCTTCAGGTGGCAGCACGCCGGGGTGCATGCGGGCATCCGCCCAGGCCGGGGCAGGAGGGACAGAAGATCCATTCAGGGAAGGAGTAGCCCCGGTTTGGGAGTTGCCACTCTGTCTCTGTGAGAAATGCCCAATTCCAGGTCCTGAGTCTGAACAAATGACCATCAGTCCTGTTCCCAACGCCAGGTGTCCCTGGGACCCCCCTACTTCATGCTGCTCCTGAAGGCCTTTCCTGGGGACACAGGAGCTCCGATCACCCTTGATACTCATTTTTATAGACCCGTCATGTCTACAGTGCTTGACAAGGGCATTTGTGACATGAGTTTCCAAAAGCGTCCTGCTGGTTCTGGACCCTCCTGTGTTTGTGACATTGCTGTTTTGTACATTGTTAACACAGTATTTGATAAACATTTGTACGAAGAATAACCCTGCCAGCAAATGTTATTGTCTCCGGTGGACTAGAAAGAACTTCAATAAACAAAAATTCAAGAGGCCTCACTCTTGCCCAAGGGTCTTTTGAAAAACACTTGCTGATCCTTTTTTCCTGAGAGCAATCTCTGTTCATGGCAGGAACCCTGGACTATCTTGAAAAGCACGAGTAAGTGAGTGGTGCCGTGTAAGAAATGACCCTAACATAGACGCGTGGCACAGCAGCCCATGTCATCTGCCCTCAGTTCAGAGTCCGGGCCTCCGCCGGCTGACCCAAGGCTCTTGCGGCCACGGTTCTAGTGGCCAATGCAGCCGGCTCGGATCCTTGTTTATAACCTGCAGAGATTGGCTGACCCTGGGAGGGGCTATCTCCCCCTCTCTGTAAGGACCCATGTCAGTTGTCCAGGCCACATATGACTTCCCCATGGGTCCGGGCTTTCTTACAACTTGGTAGCCAGGTCGCAAGAGAAAGAGAGGGCAAGGCAGCGACAGTCCAGTGAGCGTAGCTCCGATTTCTTTCCAACAGGTCAAACGCTCCAGAGTGAAGTCATTCGACCTGACCCATTTGAATGGCATCGCAACCTTTGTCAGTTTGTTTGCTCCAGTTAGCATGGCCACTACCCGGCTCCCTTCCCTGTCCGTGTGCGAATGACATGGGATCCGTAGTTTCCAGTTAAACGCCTCCCCTGAGCTGTGCGCCCCTGGAGCGCACTGCCTCCTGGCTGCCCACGGCTGAATATGCATCAAAACTCCACACTGGCTCATGTCAACTGCCACCGCCCCGTGACCTGCTGGTGTTTCTCTGGTGCCCCACCCGTGACCGGTGCCCGCAGGTACCGAATGGTTCACCGGAAGTTGCTCAGGGTTGGATGTGGGAAGAACAAGGATTGCTGGCTTTCGCGGATGAGTCTCCGGGGAATGAGGGAACCCAGAACACTGCTATTTATAGGTCATGGTGCAGAGTTCTTCCAGCACGGGGTCCGGGGTTAAGGCTCTTGTTTTGCCATCCCCTCTGAAAGCGACGCTGGGACCTAAGGCTGTCCCTGTGCCTGCGGCACCCCCCTCCTCTCTTCTGGTCCCAAAGCCCCATCTCTCTGTCCCTGGGCCCGCCATCCCTGGGAACCTCAACTTGGACCCAAACCAGAGGCTTTCCCCTTTGGCTCGTGTGGGCCTTTCCCAGGAAAGAGTCCCAGGGCTCTGCCGCCCTCTGGTGGCCACGGAAGGCAGCTCGCCACTTCATTTGGGTCCAGCGACTTCCCAAAGATACTCAACCCTGGAGTCAAAAAGGAATAAAAGTCAGTTTTTGCCCCAGAGAGGCTGTCAGCTGAGGGAGAGGGTGAGAGGTGAGATGGGCGGGAATCTATTCACGCCTTTGTTCACGGGCACCTACTTTGTGGGGCGGGAATTCTGGTGTGGGCTAAATGCACAGCAAGTCACAAAGCCCTATAGTTAAATAAACACGGTAATGAGATAGAGCATGGCCGCAAGGGTGGCCATCCAGACAATGGTCAGGGGACAGCAGTGGGGCTGAGGGTTGACGAGAGGACAAGGAGGGAAATTTCGGGAGAGGAGAAGCCAGGAGAAATGCTTCAGAGGAGGGGATGGGGCTAGTGCTGGGAAACAGGTCAGGACCAGAGCTCCGGGGCAGAAAGCCGAGCAGTCAGCCGGCCGGGCCAGGTGGGGACGGGCCAGGTGGGGCGGGGTTTTGCAAGCCCTACTTTATTCCAAGTTCAATACTAGAGGATTATAGGTGAGGGGTGACAACAACATCTAATTTGTATTCAAGCAACATAGTTTGATTAAATGTGGGCTTGGCCCAGAAAGAGATTAAAAATAAAAGGCCTTGGCAGCCCAGAGGAGGGGTGTGGAGCCAGGCCCCGGGTTGGGGAGCCCTTTCTTGGTAAGGTGTATTAGGTACCTGTTGCTCAGCAGCTGCCACCTCAGAGCTAGTGGCATGAGTTAACCATGAACATTTATCCCAAACATAGTGGCTTAAATCGATAATGAACACTTACCCTCTCCCACAGTTTCTGAGGGCTGGGAGTTTGGAGGTCACATTGCTGGGTGGTTCTGGCACAAGGTCCCTCACTAGATGTGGTTGGGGTGGCGGTCAGGGCTGCATCCTATGAGTCTCCTGGGGCCCGGGGACCTGCATCCAACATGGCTCACCCACACGGATGGTGAGTTGGTGTTGGCTGTTGGTGGGAGTCCTTAGTTCCTCCCTGGGGTGGGTGGCTTCCCCTGGAGTGAGTGATGTAAGAGAGAGCAAGGGTAGAAGCCATATATTTTATAATTTAGTTCCAGAAGTCACACTGTTGACAACATCTTATGGTTTCACAGTTCAGCCCTATGTAACAAGGCAAGGGATACCACAGGTGTGTGAAAACCAGAAGTCGTAAATCATGGGGACCATCTTGGAGGTTGGCTACCATATAAGTAACAACCTAAGTCTTAATGAGTAGAAATTGGCCAGGTGATGAAGTGGGTACAATGGGCTGAACTGTGCCCACCTAAGATCCATACATTGAAGTCCTAACCCCCCAAGAATTTTGACTGTATTTTGAGACAGGGCCTTTAAAAAGGGGATTAAGTTAAGCAGAGGTATAAGGGTGGGTGCTAATCCAATATGATTGGTGTCCTTATAAGAAGAAATTAGGTCTCTCTGTGACCCACAACCACGTGAGGACACAGGGAGAAGACAGCTATCTGCTAACCCAGGAGAGAAGCCTCAGGAGAAACCAACCTGGCTGTCACCTTGATCTTGAACTTCTAACCTTCAAGACTATGAAGCAGTGAAGTTCGTCATTAAAGTCACCCGGCCTCTGGTATTTTGTTATGGCAGTCTGAGATTACTAACCCAGTTGGGAAAGGCGTAGGGAATGACCTGAGCAAAGGTGTAGGGTATGAACCAGTGAGGTAATATCAAATAGTTGGCATTACTAGATCCTAATGTTGGGGAGGGGACAGGGAAGGAAAGGTTTTCTCTAAAGGGCCAGATAGCAAATATTTTAAAGATGTTTGGCACGTCAAGTCTGTTGTATGAAAACAGTTATAGATGACATGTAAACAAATGGATGTAGCTGTGCTCCAATACTTTATTTAGGAAAACAGCAGCTCAGATTTGGCAGGGGTTTGCAAAAACCTCTGCGTAAGAAGGGTGTGGGGGCAGGGCCAATGAGCCTGAATCATGGTGAGAAATGCCTGTTCCCTCTTCCCATCTCCTCTTAGCAAATACGGGGTTGACGCTGCAACAGCTGCCAACCCAAAGGTTCAGAATTCTGCATCTTTAGACCCAAGGCCACCTGATGCCCCGAGGTCTAGATGGTATGCGTAGTGGTACAAGGGACCTGTCTGTGAGAAGTCTTCTTCAGAGGTGTGGAACCCCAGCGGGAGGGTGAGGGCCAAAGTGAGCTCTAAAGGCATGAGCTTCTTTTAAATCACAGTCACCCAAGGAGGGTGGTTGGGCCGGAGCCCTGGAACTGACCTGGCCTGGTTTTGCATTGTGTTCAGCGGGAGTGCCATGATCTGATTTGTCGTTTAACACTCTGGCTGCTGGGCGGGAGGTAGATGGTAGGGGAGACAGAACCAGCCACCCTCATCCCATTCTCCAGCCTTAGATGTTTGTATATTGGGCCGCTGGTAAGCACTCGCCTCAGCCTGCTCCCTTCTTTTCTTGGCGCCTTGCAGCGCAGGACTACACACAGCCCGACACCTGTCCCCCGAGCCGGAGGCTAGCTGGCACTCGGCACCGGGCTCACCCTGGGCCTCGCTGCTCCTGCCAAGGCCCCGCCTTGGGCTGTAGAAAGGGGTGTATGGCCCAGCCCTGCCGCTCTAAAACTAGCCCCGCCCCAAAACTAGCCCCGCCCCAATCACGGAGACCCCGCCCTGACACGGAGGCCACGCCCACGGAGTTAATTGGCCGGCCAGCGAGCGCGGGTGCTCAGCCCAACCACTCATGGCTCCACCCTTCCCACGGAGGCCCCGCCCCCCAGAGGACTCGGCCCTGTCCATTGGGTGGCGGGCCGCAAGAGCCGGCACTCCGCCCTACTCTTCCCAGGGCCAGCCCCGCCCCACCTCGAAGAGGCCCCGCCCCGCCCGGAGAAGCCCCGCCCCAAGAAAGCCCCGCCCCGTACGTCCGTTGAGCCGCCGGCAGGAGGCGCCGCGCCGCGCAGGTCACCGCGGGGCTCAGGGTCGCCGGCGCGGGAGCCGCGCACGCGGGACGCCGCGGCCCGGGCTGGAGGTGAGTGCTGGGTGCGCGAGGAACGGCGGGGGACGTGGGCGCTTCACGGCGGCGGGGCTCCGGGGCAGAGGCCGGGCGAGCCGGGAGGCCCCGGGCCGCGCGCTCCGGCCGCGCGGCCCTCACGGGGCATCTCCCGGGCCTCCCGGGCGAGGCTTGTCCTGTTGCCATGGAAACAGGCCGGGTCCTGTGGCCCAGCGCGGCACTCGGGCCGGGACCTGAAGGCTGGCCACTCGGTGAGGGCGGCGCAGCCTCCGGGTTCCAGGTCTGCTGCGGCCACTGCCGCCCGGACCGTGGCCGCCCAGCCGGAGGACCCCGGGCCTTGTCTGCGGGGCCCTGGAGGGGAGTCGGGGGCGCGGCGCGGCGCGGCGGGGAGCGGGGCGCAGGGGTCCGCGCCCTCCCTCCCGGGTCTGCCGGCCCCCATTCCTCCCCCCGCCCGTCCTGGTTTCCCCGTTCCCACGGCAGCGCGCTCCCCACTCGTGTGCCCGCGGAAAGCACTGTCTCCAGCTATTTTTGTACCGTTTCCAGCCCCTCGACGAACCCTGCATCCAAGCCGGCCGATGCCGAGCCGGAGCTCGGGGGCCCTCGGGCGGAGCCGGCTTCTTCCCCACCAGGGAGGCGTCGGTGGGGCCGGGCTGCGGCCCCAGCGCGCGGTCAAGTGTTTGGTTAATCTGAATGGCCGCAAAGAATTTTCCAAGTCCCGGGCGATTACAGGTGTCTCGGGTTAGCACGGGCCACCTCTCGTGCATTCCAGAGAGGAGCCCGTCCTTAATCCCATTGGCGGAAGAACGCAGTCCCCCTCCAGAGGCCAGCACGTCAGAATTAAATCTGATTAAATTATGTCGCATCGAAAAGTGCAGCTCCGGCCGGGAGCTGTCAGGGCGGGATTTACGAGCAGCGGAGATAAAGCAGAGTCTGCGAGTCTCCCCTCTCCCTTTCCTGTCCTGCTGGAAACTAATGGATTCCACATTGCAGGGCTGGACCAGCCGTGTCCTCCACCCATTTCGTCAGCCTCGCACTGACCTCCCTCCGCTGCCCCCGCCGCTGTGACTCGGGCTTGTTTTCATCAGAACTTGGACTCTCCCCTGAGAATGAGACGCAGCAGCCAGCGTCCTCCACCCTCGCCTGTGTTCCCCCAAGTATTGGCATGAAAGATGGGAGCCCCGCACGGAGGGAGCAGGCAGCTCACGCCTCCCCCCACCACATCTGGTTCCTGGGGCGGGCCGGCTCTGTAGGGTGTTCCTGGTCGTTTCTGAAACTCGAGTCCGTCCCGTTTGACAAAGAGGCTGCCTCTGCCTTCGGGGCCTGGGGAGGAAGGTGATGAGTGGACACGTGACTGTCCGCAGTGACTCTGAAAATGGCCATGGAGAATGACCAGCTTCCTGCTAAAACAGGTCAGGGTCTGTGCTGCCCGGGGCTCTTGGGGCTTCAGACGGGTTGCTGACCCTGCCTGAGTCCAGCACGAGGGGCCGCCGGAAGGAGGGAGGGACCATCGCTTCCCAGGCTCTGGGAGTGGACGAGCAGTTGTGCATCTGTAATTTTCTTTTTAAGATTTTATGATTTTTCAGAGAGAAGGGAAGGGAGGGAGGCAGAGAGGGAGAGAGACATCCATGTGTGGTTGCCTTTCACCTGCCTCCAGCTGGGGACCTGGCTGGAGACCTGGCTTGCAACCTGGGTATGTGCCCTGGCTGCGAATTGAACCAGCGCCCTATGGGTTCACAGGCACATCTGTAATCTTTTAAATTTCCTTTTTTATTATTAAAGCAGGATTGTTTTCATTTTAGATGTTACAGAACCTAGATTCTCCATGGTGCAAAATAGCCATTCGTTTCCCCATTGTATCTGGGGCCTTTTAAGCTCCTGTGTTCACTTCATGGCTTTTCTGTGATGGTTTGTGCCGTTTTCAGCATCGTGTTTAAATTTATATTCAGACGCTCTCCCGAAAGGCAGGGGCTGGAGTCACGAGCTGCTGTTTGGAGTGCGGGTTGGGACCCTGGGGCTCTGCCTGGTAAGGCAAGTGTTTGCGGCAGGGTCCAGCCCGCTGAGCGAGGGGCGTTGGGAGGCAGGTGCCTTTCAGAAGGTGGGTCTGGAGCTGCCGATGGGCTGTGTGAAGCTGTGCACTGGCCATGCGCATGCTCTCGGGAATGCTTCGCTATAAATTAAACCGAAGCCTTTGACAGCCCAGGAGGTGAGGTATTGTTAGCTGTGGCCTCTCTCGATTTAACAAGGGGGAGGAGAGATGAAGCCTGTGATGAACTTTTTCCTCTGTTGCCTCAGAGAGCCTTGCAGGCGCGCCCTGCTTAGGACACTGGGCTGCTTCATGTTCAGAAGGTGGTTCTTTTTTTAAGATTTTTTTATTTTATTATTTTTAGAGAGAGGGGAAGGGAGAGAGGCAGCGAGGGCAAGAAACATCAATGTCTGGTCAGAAGGTGGTTCTTAACAGAAGCTTTGCCGTGGTAAAGCGTGGGCTGCAGGAGCGGGGGGCACGTCCCCCGCCTGGCCCCAGGGCCTCTTCCAGGCCGTGGAGCCATGACTGACTTGGCATCGAGGGTGCTGACCTTGGTCAGCGTGGCAGGTGCCCAGTACTGCCAGGCCCTCACTGGCTTCTAGAAAATGGGCTTTTCTTCCTTGGTGTGTCTGCTTTTGTCATGGGTGAGGCCAGAGCATAGACCTGGGGGTGCTCAGTCGGGCAACACGTGTGGTCCTCAGTCCTCTGCCGACATGTGTGGAGCAGAGATGGCCCCCTCCGCCACACGTCCTGCCCCCACAGCGCCCTGGGGAGCCTGGTCAGCTGTCTCTTTAGAACCAAGGCCCTTGGGGCACTAAGTGTACTAAGATGATGACTGTATGATGCGCCAAAATTCTGGGAGCAGCTCCCAACTCCCCACCAAGACAGCCGCGGGGGCCCGCACTGGCCCGAAGACAGGCGGCACGGTGGGTGGAGTGCAGACCTTCCAGTCATGCCTCCCCCGGTGCTGGGAGAGCCCTTCGTGTCCACTGTGGTCGTGTGGACATTCTCACGCTGCTGTCGGGGAGGCAGCGCGTCCAAGCCAGGAGCGGCCATTGCCCGCTTTCCTCGTCCCACCCAAGTTCGTGATGAGTCTCCTGGTACGGGGGGGCAGAGGGGAGACTGGATGGAGGGAGACCAGGCATTCGCACCCTCCGTTACTGACGACCACTCTGGGTGCGATGTGGTAGGTGGTGGGTTGCTCGGGGAGATGGGCCACCCAGCCAGGACCCTGCGAGCACAACCCTGGCCACGCCCTGTTGTTCCAGGCGGTACCCCGGAGTGTGCACAAGCCTAGCACTTGCGAGACAGAGGTTGGAACCGTACGGTGGAGTGTGTCCTCCTTTTGGGGACTTCATCATGCTCTGTTGCAGTGGCTTTGCTTGAAGGGCACTTGAACCCATTCACACCTGCATTGTCCTCTGGGGTTCCCCCTGTGGGGACTTGGCCGGGTAGCGTTGCTTCTGCTGTGTTGGGGCACAGGCCCCGTGGCCTAGGGAGTCTGTCACAGTGCATGTGAGCCTTATTTGCTCGGGCTGCTCCTGGTGGTCAGTGCTGACCCACCCCGTCTCTCCTCCCAGGGCACAGCCGTTTCCCCACCGCTGGCTGAGCCGGCAAACCTCTCCCATGAAGGCGAGCCCACCATGTTCCATGGGACCCACCTCATCATGTCTCCACCCACCAAGAGCAAGCTGAAGCGGCAGAGCCAGCTGCTGTCCAGCGTGCTGTCCCGGACGCTGAGCTACAAGTACCGCGACCTGGACGCCACCTTTGCCAGCCTGGGTGCCAGCGACGACCCCGCTGAGCTCTCCACCCAGCTCTCAGCCCCCGGGGTCTTGAAGGTGTTTGGGGACAGTGTCTGCACGGGCACCCACTACAAGAGTGTCCTGGCCACCGGCACGTCCAGCGCCCAGGAGCTGGTGAAAGAGGCCCTGGAGCGCTACGCCCTGAGCCCCGCGTGCGCCAGCCAGTACGTGCTGTGTGACGTGGTGGGCCAGGCCGGCGGCTGCGGGCAGCAATGGCAGGCCGAGTGCCTTCGGGTGCTCGGGGACAACGAGAAGCCCCTCTTGGTTCAGGACTTGTGGAGACCTCGAGAGGGCTTGTCCCGCAGGTTTGAGCTGAGAAAGAGGTCAGACGTGGAGGAGCTGGCGGCCAGGGACATTGACACCATGACGGCAGGTGAGCAGGAGCCGGGGGGGGGGGGGGGGGGGGGGGGGGGGGAGGGCGGGGCGGGGCGGAGCTGTGCCTGCTCTGACGGGGCGTCGGCGTGCGTTTGGGGACTGCATCCTACACTCCCCAGTGTCGCGGTGGCCTTTTGGAGCTAGCCGGTTGGTGGCTGCCCTACTGAGGGCGTTGCAGGCAGACCCTCCTCTTGAACCAGGGTCGTTGTCCCTACCTCCGGCTGTCCCGCCACTAGCTGCAGAGACACCCTGTCCGTGTGATGCAGGCACGTTACAGGAAGTCCCCTGCCCGAGGCCCTGGGTGACTCTTAGAGGCAACCCAACAGGAAGATGAGGAAGCCTGGTCTCCAGGGCTGCGGGGTGATTCTGGGTGTGTGTGGGCCTCTGTGTGCGGGGCCTTGCTGGAGGGAGGCCCAGCCTAGCAGCAGTTGATTGTTGTCCATGGGCTCTGTGGCCGGTGGCCACTGCTTTGGGTCCGGCTATTATCCAGTTGGTGGAAAGAATTGGTGCTCTTAACAGATAAATAAAACAAAAAATAACTTTTCAAATGTCAAAAGACTCTCATGTTTCTCAGATGATATTCGGCTTTTTCTTAGTGTCCCCTAGAAAATGGTGGCTTCCTGTGAGCAAATGGCCTTGTCTTATGTGGCCCAGAATGGAAGGACGTTAAATGGCCTCAGGAGACCCATCACTTGCTTTTGAGATTCTCCAGGGTGGACAGGGGCCCTGGAGCTTTCGCAGAGGTGTCGTGCCCCTCCCTGAGCTGTGGTGTCCCCAGGGTGTGGTGACTGCTCTTCCCTCTGGTTTTGCCTCTGGGGCAAATGTGGAGCCCGCCTGGCACCTTTGGCGCGTGAAGATGGTGGTGTGTGGGGGATGGCACTCCCAGAGGCCGGTCTCCCGTGGGCCTGCCTAGGACCGCCGAGTCCCACGGTGCCAGTGGAGCCAAGGTTACAGTGGCCCTCTGCCACCTTGGTGTCGGTGGCCCTCAGCTCAGTGCCCGACCTAGAGGAAGGGGTTATGGAGTAATGTGCGCGTGGCACCTAGCATGGCGCTAGCGCAGGCTTGGAAGTCCCCGGTGGCGGTGTTGCCGTCAACACTCCGGCCCAGGGGAGCAGGGTGCGCGGCGCCTCACGGGCACTAGGTGCCCAGTGCAGGGGGTGGGCCTCTGGCACAGAACAGGATTTGATCTGCAGCGTGTGTGGTTCCAGCCCGTGGGATAATACAAGGCAGGCCAACGTGTAGAATGTTGTTTTAAATCCGTCAGACCGGCCCCTCTGACTCCCACACCCCAGGGGCCCCAGCATCACGGGTTTGGCATTCCGTCCTGACCCCTCATTCTAGCAGAGGCCAGCTGTGTGATGTGGGTGGGGGGCCCGTGTTTTCTCTGCAGCAAAGGACATGTGGGCCAGGGGCCAGGGGCCAGCCCTGCCTGTCCTGAAGGTCACTGGGCGGGGGGACCTGGGCAGGGCCTTGGAAAGCCTGCTGTGTCGCACAGCTGATTCCTGGTGGGGGACCCCAGGGGCTGGACACCACCCGTGGGAAGCGGGACTTGGTCTTTTGTCCTTTTAGACCCGTTCCTTTCACAGCAGTTGAGGCTAGAGAGGCCAGCTGCTCACAGCCTATTCAACTTGGTGGTGGTTTTGCAAAACCTTTCAAATAAAGAGCCTATTGAGCTGGCCTGGTCTCCCTGACACACATCTCTGGCCGGAAGCGGGTTGTGTTACCTGCCCAGAGCAGGCCTCCTGGCCCCGGGGAGGTGGCCTTCCTTGCCGGCCTTCCACTGGGGTGTAGCCCCAGGGCAGCCTGCGGCTCCTGGCCTTGCCAACACCCTTGCCAGCGGCAGTAAAGATGGCACGGTGACTGAGAGGCGTTCCAGGGCAGGCACGCTTGCTTCTGTCATTAGGTATGTGGACGGGCCAGCGTGGTGCCAGCTGAGGTTGGCCCGGGACAGATGACCAGAGTCCAGGACCTCTGGGTGAGCGTCTTCATGTGGTTACTCCTGTGCTGTATGGATATGTGGACACAGCCATGTGCGTGTGCACTCACACATGCGCATACATGGCACACACATCGCCTCGCAGCTGGGACTGTGCTGCATCCTTTGTGGCGTTGCAGGCAGCCATTGTGTGGCCCAGGGCTGTGCCCCTGAGCCCTCCTCACCTTCTCAAGGATGCTGGCACCAGACCCAGGGAGCTGAGCCACCACCTGGCCCCACTGCCTAGACTTACTTGGAGGCAGATACATGGCCAGGGTCCCCCATGCCATCCCCACCAACAGTGGGGACCATGGGGAGACCCAGAACCACTGTGGATGTTGGGAGTAAAGGGGGTGTCAGTCAGGGTTGGTGACTGTGTTGTTTGATGAGAAAGGACCTTGGGTTCATCTGTCTGCCTGGAGGGGGGCCTTCATCCAGCTTCTGACACTTGTGATGGTGATCCCAGTGCACGCACAGGGGCAGGGGCAGGGGCTGCTTGTGCGTGTGCACGTGTGAACTGATGCCGGCCTTCCTGCACGCTGTCCTGGTACTCGTCCCCAGGGTAAAGGACTCACCGCCTGTTGGTGCGCGGGCTCACCGGCTGTACTGGCTCTGGCGGCCTGAGCCCAAGCCCCAGCGCACATCTGAGGAGCAGCTGGGCATGGGCTCCCTGCAGCCCGGCCTCCCGCACAGGGCTGGGATTCCCCAGGAGACTCCGATGGGAAAGTGGGTGCGCCAGACACTTCCGCGGGCACTGCCAGCAGAATCCGGCCCATCCCCCTCGCCATTTGGGCCACCGCCACACACTCAGGCACTTTGGCTTTTGTTTTCTATAAATACTACGTTTTCACAGCTGCCACTTCCCCTGATTTCCAGAGGATCAAAATATTGTGTGTGGGTTCTGGGAGAGCCTGGCTGGCGTGGGTGGGGCTGCGAAGCTGCTCTGATGGCGTTTTCCCAGGGGTGGGCACGCAGGGCCGAGCTGAGCAAAGAGGGCTCTGGATCCTGTCACTGAGATAAAGGCGATCAGCTGCTTCAGGGAGGGGTGTCGGCCAGCCATGTGGTTTTCATCAGCAGCTTGGGAAGGGCGAGAGCAGGGTTTCTTGTGTTTCCAGGATGGCAGAGTGGATCTAGACGGCACTGCTCAGCCTTGGTCCCCCGGCAGTTTGGGCCAGTAGTTCAGTGCAAAGGCTATTCAGCAGCGTCCCCTCCCACCTCTACCCTTAGATGCCAGTTTCACCCCTACCAGTGTGGCAACCGGCAGTTTCCGAGGCCAGTGCCCTGGACTGGGAATCACGGGTTTGGACCCAGCGGCCTGGACTCAACTTGGATGAGTTTCAGCCACACCTAGCCTCACCTACGGGCCCGTGGTCATGCGCCCTGTGACCATCTGGCCATGTTGCCCCTCCAGTGGCACTTTCTGAAGGGCCTGTGAAAGCCCAGTGTCCTGAGAAGGGTGATGTATAGCGCTTCTTTTTGTGCCTGTGGATGCCTTCGGTGTGGCCTTTCCGGGCTTCAGAGGCGTTGCATGAGTCGGTTCCTGGGACCTGCTTGCTTTGGGTGCCCTCTGTGGAGAAAGGCCAGCTCATAGCATTTCGAAAGCCACTGAAATTTGAGGTTCTCTGCAGCTCACACAGTTCCAGGGGCATCTCTACATCAGACACCGAAGGCTGGGACTCACTGCCCTTCAAATGCCATTGTGGTGTCTAGCATATAGTAGGTGCTCATTAAGTGCCCCGTGAAGGATTGGTGGCGAGTGTCAGAATAGGCTCCCCTCAGCTTCCCTGTGCACTTAGGACTCCAGAGCTGGGAAGTTTTTGCAGCGGGGCAGGGATGGGGAGGCGGGTGGCGTGCCGACGCACCGTGGAGCACTGGCAAACTGCGGCTTCAGTGGTGAGGAACGCACAGCTTCCGCGCCTGACAGTGGCCGGCCAGCTTCCCCTGCCTTCCACGCCCGGCTGCGTGGCTGGTGGTGGCAGAGGCGTCATTTTGGAGCACCCAACTTTGGGTATGTGTTTGTCCTCCTACCTTGTCATCGGCAGATGGGCAGACGGGGCCTGACCCCTGGTGACTGGTGGGGATGTTCAGGCTCCAGGGCTAACGTGTACCATGTATCCTGGTCTCACGTGTTCCCCAAACTTGCTGCGGTCTGTTCCTTCTGACTTTTCTTGCTATGAATCTGAGTTTTAATAACTCTTTTCTCGGGATGGGGAAGGCAATCTGGTTTGTTTTCTCCTTTCATTTAGCAGTACTTGCTTCTTGACTTTTGAGAAAAACCTTCTTTCCACCATATTCTCGCTGATAGAATCAATGTGGAGATTGTCTATTTTATGCATTTTGGTGAAGAGCAAACAAGGACATCTGGTAGAAACGAAGTGCATCCTCTTTGGAAGGACACATCCTTCACACAGGCATCCCAAGACTTGCCAGAGATGAGCTCATCATCCAAAGTCACAGGACCCATGAAGTGATGCTGCTCTACATGAGTCAGAAAACAAGCTACGGAATCAGATTCTCAGGAATATTAGGAATTGGGACCATTATATAACATTGTGTAAATAAACCTGCTTAAAATGCGTAAAGAAATAAGAGATAGGAAAGAAACAGGTGAGAAAGAATGTCATCTAAAAAGGCAGGGAAAGCTTGGGGCAGAACAAGATAGTAGGAAGAATGTAAGCATTTAGGTGGCTGTTTCAGTGACGGCTCAGTGGCCAGCTGCATGCAACTGACGGGAGACTCAGGACCGAGGGGCAGATCTGCCGATGCCCGACGGAAACAAGGGTGGAGAGCAGAACGCGATGGTCTATCGCATGTCTACCCGAAGAGGAGCCCGAGAAGGTTGGGAAGACCTTGTTCCAAGGACCTGCCTGAAAACATGATGGACATCAGGACATGAAAAGCACGAGAGTCGGGAATCACGGCGTAGCCTGTGTGAGAGAAATGAAAAGGCACCTTCCCCGCCACACCTGGTGGTGGTCCTGCAGGTGTGAAAACAAAGGAAACCGCAGTTCGCTACCGCCCAGCACCCCCGGCAGGTTCCCGCCCGCAGGGGGCGCCGCCCTTGCACGGGGACGCGGGTCGCCTGCTCTCCCGCCGCAGCGGACAAAGGAAGGTTTCTCGCCGCCCAGCCACAGACCCCGCCTGCGAGGAGCGCCCGACGGCCCAGGGCGGCCACGAGCTTCCAGCCGCACGCGACCCTCCGCGGACGCTCGGCTCCAGCAGCGCCTCCCGGTCCTTCCTGCTCTCGAAGGTCCACGCCGGGCGCGGCGGACGCGCCTCTGGTTTGCTAGCCGATTCCTCCGCCCACCCGGGTAAGTCCACTGCTTGTGCGCAAAACCACCGGCTATTGGGTTCCGAACCTTGTCCCGGGACACCGAGGCCGGAGGGTTCTCCGTGGGAGGCGGGCCGGCAGCCGGGAGCCCTCGACCCGGGACAGACTGCACAGCACGCACCGGACACCGGGAGCCCGTGGCCGGGGCCCCCCGAGCGGGAAGGGGGCAGAACTGCGCAGCCGGGGCGCCGGCCGGACCGGACGCTCGTGCAGGCGCAGCCCCAGAGCCTCTGCCGCGGGCCTGTCGCCAGCTCGCTGCCCAGCGGCTCCACGGCGGCTCTCGGTGGGAGGCGCCTGAAGCCGCCCTGGAGAGGAAGCACACCTGAGGTGTGAGAGGAAATGGGGGCAAGGAAACAGATGGTAGGTTAAGGTAAGTGCAGAAGACCGTAAACGAGCCAAAAACCGTCCGCTCCCACCTGCCCCCCGCCGCAAGCCTGAAGCCCTCAGCCCGCGGCAGAGCTCCGGAAACTACAACTCCCGCGAGGCTCTGCGCGGCACGCATGCGCCCTGGCACGTGCCGGGTGCGGGCGGTTCTAGAACGGCGCGTCGAGGGCTTGGGCGCCATGTTGGGGCGCAGGGGACCGCGGAGAGACGCTTGAAGCGGCGGGAGCGGGTAGGACCTGGTAGGAGCCCCGCCCCTCCCGCCTCGGCGGATCATGACCCGGGCAGCGGCCCAGGAGGTCGCGGTGGCGGGGGACGTGGCGTGGCTGGGCCAGCGCTAGAGATGCTGCCGCTTCCGGTGACCACCCCGGGACCACAGCAGACCCCGCCGGCCCCCGAGCCCTACGGCATCTCCTGCCCCATCAGCCTGGCTGCCCCTAAGGAGACGGACTGCGTACTTACCCAGAAATTAATTGAAACCCTGAAGCCCTTTGGGGTTCTGGAAGAGGAAGAGGAACTGCAGCGCAGGATTTTAATTTTGGAAAAATTAAATAATCTGGTCAAGGAATGGATACGAGAAATCAGCGAAAGCAAAAGTCTCCCGCCAGCGATAATCGAAAATGTTGGAGGCAAAATCTTTACCTTCGGCTCGTACAGACTAGGCGTGCACACGAAAGGGGCCGACATAGACGCGCTGTGCGTCGCCCCGAGGCACGTTGACCGAAGTGACTTTTTCACCTCGTTCTATGGGAAACTGAAACTGCACGAAGAAGTAAAAGATTTAAGGGCGGTGGAGGAGGCATTTGTACCAGTTATCAGGCTGTGTTTCGATGGGATAGAGATTGATATTTTGTTCGCAAGGTTAGCACTGCAGACTATTCCAGAAGATTTGGACCTAAGAGATGACAGTCTGCTGAAAAATTTAGATATTAGATGCATAAGAAGCCTTAACGGTTGCCGGGTGACCGATGAAATATTACACCTGGTACCAAATATCGACAACTTCAGATTAACTCTCCGAGCTATCAAATTGTGGGCTAAATGCCACAATATCTACTCCAATATATTAGGTTTCCTAGGCGGTGTTTCCTGGGCTATGCTAGTAGCCAGAACTTGCCAGCTTTATCCAAACGCAGTAGCAGCAACTCTTGTACGTAAATTTTTCTTGGTATTTTCTGAATGGGAGTGGCCAAATCCAGTGCTACTGAAAGAGCCTGAAGAACGGAATCTTAATTTGCCTGTATGGGACCCAAGAGTAAATCCCAGCGATAGGTACCACCTTATGCCTATAATCACACCCGCATACCCGCAGCAGAACTCCACGTACAACGTGTCAGTTTCCACGAGGATGGTCATGATTGAGGAGTTTAAACAGGGGCTTGCTATCACGCATGAGATTTTGCTGAGTAAGGCTGAGTGGTCCAAACTGTTTGAAGCTCCAAGCTTCTTTCAGAAGTACAAACATTATATTGTACTTCTAGCAAGTGCACCAACGGAAAAACAACATCTCGAGTGGGTGGGCCTGGTGGAATCAAAAATCCGCATCCTGGTTGGAAGTCTGGAGAAGAATGAATTTATCACACTGGCTCATGTGAATCCCCAGTCATTTCCAGCGCCCAAAGAAAATCCTGACAAGGAAGAGTTTTGTACAATGTGGGTGATCGGGTTAGTGTTAAAAAAGCCAGAGAATTCTGAAGTGCTCAGTATTGATCTCACCTATGATATCCAGTCTTTCACAGATACAGTGTATAGGCAAGCAATAAATAGTAAGATGTTTGAGATGGACATGAAAATCGATGCCATGCATTTAAGAAAAAAGGAACTTCATCAGCTGCTGCCTAACCATGTGCTTCAGAAAAAGACAACACATCCCACAGAAGATGTCAGATTGACCACTTTGAATGACAGCAGTCTGGACTTGTGCGCAGCCAGTGAAAACGGCACATCTGGGCCTTCACCTACGAGTGCAGTGAAGACTGGCCCCGAAACTGGCACCTGTCCGGGCAGAAACAGCCCCACACTGGCTGTAATGGCAGCACCTATGGCCAACATACAGGTTCCCGAAGTTTCTTTGCAGCAGGTGAACCCCAGTGAGGGCTCAGTGGGTGCATCGAGTGAGAGCATTCCTCAGACTGCCCCCCAACCAGCCATTCCTCCACCACCGAAGCCTACGATCACTAGAGTTGTTTCTTCAACACTTTTGGTAAACCACCCACCCAGGCCCTCAGGGAGCACAGCAACAAACATGGCTAATCCTATAGTAGGAGTCTAGAGGACAGTCTCCTCTCATAAAGAAGAAAGGACCAAGGAAGCCAGAACAGAAGAGGAACAAATTGGAACTATTCAGAGAGCAATGTCTCTGCTAGCCTGGCAGGAAGCATCCAGTACAGACCTTTCCAATATCCCTGCCTCCCTGAAAACCCTATTCCTGTTAGCAAGCATTCAATAAAAACAGATTGAACTGATAAAAACAACCTCAAGGGTCCATAGATAACATCTGCCAACTCGATCTGTTGTCTTCAAATGCTAGAGGAGGAGCACGAAGGGCACCAAACTAGATAAGACTCAGAATAGATTTAAGCTTATTTGCTAACTTCCTTGGCTGGGCTCGTCTTGATCAGAAGTCCAAGTTAGTATACGAAGCTAGACATACTGTTATTAATGTGTGGATTATTGATATGTCAGCAGCGGTTATATTAAGCATTTCAAAGGATGACTTCCCTTAAAGAGAAAACATGAAAAAGAGCCCTCCAGCTGTACGTGTACCCGTGACTGACATCCGGACTGGATTTATGTTTGATGCATTGTTGGGGGAAATTTGCAATACAAATTGGTATCAGATATTCTCATGTTGATGATGTACTGTATGTGTATTATTATTAGAAGGTAGAGCTAACTTTAGATTTTTAAGCTTGATGAATCATAGTTTTTTCCTGAAGGGTTTTTCTGCATTGTCAATCTCCAAATGGGATACCATTGTGCAGTGGTATACTGTACTTCAGAAAAAGTGTAAAAGTCAATCTAGCTCACTCCCTGTGAGGTAACTCTAACCCTTTAAAATGAAATGTCAACTCTTAGGATATGTAGTTGACTTTGGAACAGTCATTAGTAATTCTTGGAGCTAACAAAGCTCCATGTCCTCTTATCCTTAATCATTTGTCCTAAAACAGAATAGCACAGCCTCTTGACCCCACCTTCTTTGCTTGTATGCACAAGGTATACTTATATTTAATAAAAACCCAGAATGCTAGCATTTTGTTAACCATGATATAAAATCAACAATCCTCTGGCCACATGGAACAAAACATTTGGTTCCATGGCTAACAATTGGTTAAAACTTGAATGAAAGGTAATGGCCATGAAACATGTTATCCGTCTTGGATGGCCTTTGATCCCTACACGCGAGAACTTCTGTCTCCTCTGTAGGGCACCTGTTCGTAGGAAAGTTCACGTTCAATTTAAACAGGTGAGCAGAAAGGTGTTCTCCAAGAGGTTTATGCCAATTTTTGCTTCTTAAAAAAATTTAAAATATATATTTATTATTTTTCAGAGAGGGGAGGAGAGAGAGGAAGAGAGGGAGAGAAACATCCATGTATGGTTGCCTTTCACCTGCCTCCAGCTACACAGCTGGTGGAGACCTGGCTTGCAACCCAGTTACGTTGCCCAGGCTGGGAATCGAACCAGCGACCTTTGGGTTCGCAGGCCGGTGCCAATCCACTGTGCCACCAGCCAGGGCCAACTTTTGCTTTTAAATGATTTTTATACCTAGGGAAAAAAAATTCCTAGCAAGCACCTGACATCTAGTTGGCTTTCTACTCTTTTGTTTTATCCTACAAACTATTAGGAATACCATTCTTTAAAACAAAAACAGCCATGATTCAGCTGCAGAACTTCCATGTTTAGGAAACACGAGTGACAACAGGTGTGCATGAAAGAAAGCAGCCTCTCAGTCTGGACACAGCACCCCTGATGGGTTTTCCAGTTGGCCTGGCTCTGGGTCCTTTTGTCCCTCAGCCGTGTCCCTTGCTACCACGTGTTCATTTTTCACATTAAAGTGCCATTTCTTAAACCCCTTCTCTACCCTTCTGGATTAATGTTTTCCAAAGCTGAGAGAGTGTCTTTGTGCTGCTGCAGCGACTGAGACTCTTCAGCGTTGCTTTTGGAGGGCTGGTACGCAGAGGCCCCAGCCCTCCCACTGCAGGCCCGAGTCAGGTGGGGGCTGCCAGGCAGCACCTCTGTTTGCGGTAGCCACGGTGTCGGCCTGGCACGGCCAGGCACAACTTCTGTCCTGTTGCCATGTTTACACCCTGTTTCACTCAGCGGGAAACTAGGACCTTTTCATTCTAGTTTTCGTTCCCTGACCATCAGACTGTCTGTATGTGATGTACTTAGTGTCTCATGGCCGGAGTTTGCTTTGTCTTATAGTATCTGTTCTCCTTGTACTGTTCAAGCACTATTTTGAAAAGCAGCTGAAGTATTTCTCTATTTAAAACTCAATAAAAATTAGCCCTGGCTGGTGTGGCTCAGTGGACTGAGTGCCAGCGTGTGAACCAAAGGATCGCTGGTTTGATTCCTGGTCAGGGCACATGCCTGGGTTGAGGGCCAGGTCCCCAGCTGGGGGCGTGCAAGAGGCAACCACACATTGATGTTTCTCTCCCTCTCTTTTACATTCTCTTCCCCTGTCTATAAAATAAATAAAATATTTTTAAAAACTCAATAAAATTAATAGCAAAGAAGTTAGTAAAGGGAGCTCAATCTGACATTAACAGTTTGGATACTCACAATTTTTCTAAGACACTGATGAACTGTTTTACTTTATTAAATCTAGAGTTTATATTCTAATATTAGGGAAAATTATGAAAAGGGTAAAAATCCAAATCAATAAGGGTAAAAATGGAGTTTTAAAAGCCTAATTCACAAGGAGTCAGGAAAGAAAGGGGCATAGAAAAGCATAGTGTAAAAAGAAAAGACAATCTAAGGTGGTGGAAATGAAACCAAATGTATGTCATTGTGCATAATAAACGGACTAAACTTCCTGACTAAAGACTGTCAGAGCCCAAGGAAAAACTAAGTCCAGCTACCCGCTATTTATGAGACACACCCAAAATGTAAAACATAAAAGAATGGGGGAAAAAAGAAATGCTAATGAAAAGAAGCTGTTTTGTAACAATATCATCCAGATTTCAAAGCAAAAGTCATTACTAGGGACAAAAGGACCAGAGTACCGATGATAGAAGAAAAAACGCACCAGGAAAATGGAACAGTTTAAAATTGGTTTGCACCTAATTAGCCTCAATGTAAAGGAACAAAGTGAAGATGAACAGAAATTACCCAAAGTGTCGTTGTCAGAGAAGAATGTAAAACAGCTCTTTCATTAATGATGTCAGAAAGGGAAACAGTTTGGAGCCCAGTAGTGGTTGGCAGGCATCCTCTATAGAGAGCCAGAGAGGACATAATGTAACTTCTGCTCTGTGAGGCCAGATGGTCTCTGTCTCCACCTACTTTTTTTTTTTTTTTTAAGATTTTATTATTTTTAGAGAGAGGGCAGAGGAGAGAGGTAGAGCGGGAGAAGGACATCAATGTACAGGTGCCTTTCACCTGCCTCCAGCTACGGACCTGGCTGGAGACCTGGCCTGCAACCTGGTTACGTGCCCTGGTTGGGGATCGAACCAGCGACCTTTGGGTTCGCAGGCTGGTACCTTATCCACTGTGCCACCAGCCAGGGCCTGTCTCCACTACTTAACAGCGTTGGTAGGGTGAAAGCAGCCCTGGACAATATGTAGACAGATGGCCAGGGCTAGATTTGCCACCCATCCTCCCAGCTGGTATCTGTCATCCCTTATCCATCAGACATTTATTGGAGAACCTTCCGCCCAACAACTGGAAATGCGTATTATTCTCAAGTAAATGCTACACATGTACAGAAATTAACCCCAGGCTAGATCAGAAAGACCACATCTTTCCAAGTATCGGATTCACAGAACACATTCCCTGACTACAGAACTGTGAGACAGGAATGAGTAACAAAGAACACAGAAAGAATTTCCAGAGGACACGTAGAAGCTCATCCCACAGAGAAGGAGCCTGATGCGAAGAGGAAAACAGGTCATGAGCAGCGGCGGATTTTATAACATAACCGACGTGATTACTGTCCAGATTACATTAAGGATGCCAAAAAGGGCTGTTTAAAAAGATCAAACAGTCCTGACTGGTAGCCCAGTGGATAAGGCGCTGGCCTGTGAACCCAAAGGTCGCTGGTTTGATTCCCAGCCAGGGCACGTAACCAGGTTGCAAGCCAGGTCTCCAGCCAGGTCTGTAGCTGGAGGCAGGTGAAAGGCAACCATACACTGATGTCTCTGTCCCTCTCTGTGTCTCTCTCCCTTCCCCCCTCTCTAAAAATAATAAAATCTTAAAAAACAAAAAAGATCAAACATGCAATAAAAACTAGCAAAAGAAGTGCATTTCACAAGAGAAAAGCTAGAGATGGACAATAGCAGGAAAAGATGCTGACCCTCATTTGTAGTAAGGAAAAGATGCTGACCCTCATTCAAATTAAGATGGGAGACTTTTTTTTTACGAAAATAAGCTAATAGTGATCAGGTTTGGTGAGGATGAGGAGCAGTGGGATGGGGAGAGGGGAGTGCAGCTTGCTTTGACCTCTTTGGGGTCTTTTCTGGTCCCTGTGGCTGCGTCCACAGCTGTGCTGCATCTGTTCTACAAGCAGGTCTCCGCCACCCTGCGGGGGTGGGGGGCACTGACGTGCTTCTTCCAGCTCAAGGTGACCAGAGTCCGAGGCTCTTCTGAGCAGCCTGCCCAGACCTCTGCAGTCCCTCCGGTGTGGCACGCAGCTATCAGTCTGTCTGCACAGCACGGTGTGGGAAGGGTTGGGAAGACAGACTGTGCCCTGGGTCGCCGTGCATGTCTGTAGCAGCGTCCTGCGATAGTCTAGAGCTCCAGGTGACCCCCCAGGTCCACGAATGCACCCCAAGACTTCGCGGTGTGGTCGCCCCGTACGTAAACAACGCCAAGCCGTGCGGTTAAAGGGGCTGTTGCTACACGTGTCATCGTAGATCCAGCTCCTAATGCAGAGGGAAAATAATTGCAGAAAACCGCAGCGTGATGTGATTTTTGTATGACTTAGAAACAGGCAAAGTAGGGCAGCGTAGTTCAGGGGGAGCAGAGCGCGTTGGGTGAGTGGCAGTGGAAACCCGGGAACGGGAAATACTCCGTTGGGAGCGGCGGTGCCCTCCGGTGGGGCTCTGGGTGTGGGGAAGCAGGGCGGTGCAGCACCCAGGAAGCAGCAGAGGCCCCACTGTTGTCAGGCGGGTGCTGGGTGACACGGTCCAGTGTGTCCTCTCAGGGTGTGAAGTATTTATTGTGGGTGAGGAGTTGTGTTTGGCCAGGTAATGGCCTCTGAGCACGCTCGGTTTCCATTCTCCCACGTCCAGCCCGCCATTCTAGTTCGGGCCTTCAGTCCTCAGGGTCCCTCGGAGGTGGGTTCAGGGTGAGTGGGGGCCGCTGTCAGTTAGGGCAGAAGCAGGAGGGAAGGCACACGGGACAAGGTGTCCCTGCACACTGGATCCTCTTTCCCAGCTTTTCCAGAATCCCCAACAGTGCCGCTCGCTCTTCTTTCACTGACAGGTGTAGTCAAGGGCCGTGTCTCCCTGCTGGGACCATGACATTATCATTGTGCTGCTGCGGAGGAGGAGAGGGTGTGAGGGCAGGGTGGGACACACACCCCAATACTTCAGTGTCCCACACTTCCAGATGATGGCCACTGCAGTGCTGTGAATCAGAGCTGACTGGTAACGGGAGTGCCGCTGGCGGGGTGCAGCCGGGGTGGTAGGACGAGGAGGGTCACAGCTTCCAATTCATAGTCTAGAAAGTGCTGAGCTCCCTGTCTACATAATTAGGAAGAGGAATATAATAAGTCTGATGAGTGAAGAAAGGAAATAACAGAGCAGAAAGTAAAGAAACGCAGTGGAGGACAGTAAACATTCAGTGGAGAGGATCAATGAATGGGTTCAGGTTTTTGTCTTTTTAAGGAGAAACACTGATTTGTTGTTCCACGTGTTTATGCGTCATTTGTTGCTCCTGATGGGGGATCCAACCCGCAGTGGTGGGCATCAGGATGGCGCTCTACCCAACTGAGCTACCCGGCCAAGGCCAAGAGTAGGTTCTTTGAAGAGACTGATTAAATAGTCAGCTAGAAAGGTTGGTGAGGAAAATACAGACAGTTCACTCAATTTTAGGGGATATAAAAGGGGATGTAGCTGCAATACTGTAGAGATTTTTTTTTAAAGATTTTATTTATTACTTTCAGAGAGAGGAGAAGGGACGGAAGCAGAGGGGGAGAGAAACATCCATGCGTGGTTGCCTTTCACCTGCCTCCAGCTACAGACCTGGCTGGAGACCTGGCTTGCAACCTGGTTATGTGCCCTGGCTGGGAATTGAACCAGCCAGCAGGTTCAGCAGTGCAGGCCGGCGCCTTATCCACTGAGCCACCAGCCAGGGCTATACTGTAAAGATTTTATTTTATTTCTAGATTTACTTTTATACTGTAGAGATTTTAAAGGGATTTTAACAGAGGGCTCGATGCCAGTAATTGGAGGACTCGGATGAAATGGACAATCTCTGGAAGAAGGACCGCCCAGAACACATTCAGGCACAGAAAACCTGAATAGGCTGGTACCCTGAGAGCAACTCATGAGTAGTTGGAATATGTACTCACCAAAATCAAAGTAAAACCACAAAAATGTAAGACATAGAAGGTTGTGCTCGCCAGTTCTTTCTAATATTCAAGGACAAGATTATTCCAATATTTACATCAAACTAATCCAGATAATAGAAAAAGAAGAAACAAATACAGGGGAGGGAAAAAGTAGGTTTACTGTTGTTCCCATGGAAAAAGATGTGATACAATTATTAATAATAGTATAAGAATAAATTCTGTGCTTCACAACTATAAACCTACTTCTGCCCACCCCTGTATAACCTTTATATCAAAACCAGAGAAGGGAAGTATAAAAAAAGCTAGGAGACAAATTCACTTATGAACATGGATATAAAAACCAAACCCCAACCAAATCCTCAGGGTGGATTGAGTATCCTCATGTGGTGGCCGACTTAATCCAACGCGTGAGATCTGAGAGAGCAGGGCATGGGCCACCGTGACTTTTAGGACCTAACTATGGCGGTCACACTGCATTTCTACACACGTTAGTGTGTTACAACGGATGCCGTACAGCAACGGAAGGAATGAACCGGAACACGCGGCCAATGGGTCACGAGCACCACTAGCATGATGCTGATTCACAAAGCACGCTGGGTAAAGATATGTACCATGTGTTACCACCTCATCAGAGTTTTAATAAGTTGTGAAACGAGACAAGATAGTTTTCAAAGACACTTAAAATATGTGTACATATTAGTCATACTTCATATATGATGAAAGATAAATGCGTATGTGGGGATTGCTCCCCCAAACAGCATTGCTGTTACTCCTGGGCAGGAGAGAGAATGCACATCTGCGTCTGTAATTTCCTTCTCTATTTTCTCAGCCTGATTTCTGCCTTTTTGTACGCCTGGAATATCTCGCACCTACAGGGAAGGGTGAGGTGGAGGCGGGATCAGAGTTTGGGGCAGACAGCTGTTTCAGGACCAGACCCAGGCAAGGCTGGGGCGCCGGTGGGAAGCCAGGGGTAGGTCTGCCCCACACCATCAGAATATCACTGTCACCTTGTCCCCTGATAATGTAACAATATTTGTTCGTCTCAAAAAATGGGAACCACACATAAAGCTAGGGAAAAGGTCACTGAGATGCCAGTGCCTATTAGGACGCCGCCAACGATTTTCCCTTACAGAAGCAGGGCAAGGAGACACGAGCGGCTGAGCTGGTGGTGGCAATGCGGAGCCCTGGGCAGTGCCCACCGGGCCAGGAAACAGCGCAGCAGTGGGGCCGGAGCCCCACTCAGTCACCCTGTCTGCCCTCAGTCTGTCTGTCTCAGAGGCGCGAGTGTCTGGACAGTGGGGGCCCCACCACAGCTCCCCTCCGCCTCCGGGCTTTCCTCCCAGTGTGGGCAGGGTCTCCACCAACGCCATTTCCCCCTGAAACTGGCAGCTAGTTCCAGATGGAAGCCTCCAAGCTACTCCTACCGTTAGGCCGGGTCTTTGCCAGGAGGCACGGGGCAGAAGCCGGTTCCGAGCTCACTCTCACTGCGGTGGGAATCCAGCTCCCTGTGGCTGCAGGACTTGGGTTCCTGTCCCCTGCCCGCGGGCATCTGGGGTGCTCTCCCTTCCTTTCTCCCCGCCCCCCAGCCCTGCACCTCGCAGGGGAGTGCCGCTCCCTCCCTCTGGCATCCAAGCGGTCCCTCCTCTCCACGTTTAAAGGCTTGTCAGTTTAACGAGGTCCTGCTGAAGAATGACCCCACGGTGGGCTGAGGGGTAAAGGCATCCCAGCTGCACGCAGCAGAGCAAGCTCGCAGTGACGGCGCACAGCGGTGCAGTCACAGGCCCCACCTGCACTCAGGGGGCTGCCCAAGGGCAGGGCCACGTGGTGACTCCCATCTTCACCCACCTGCCCCCTCCAGGTTCCCCGGTAGTTTCTGCCCATCAGAGAGTCTGTTCAAGCCCCCGATCTTGTCAGGCACAGCGGGGCCCCGGGTGTCATCCAGCCAGAGCAGCCCACAGTGCACCGGGGACCCAGGCGGGGCAGTCGCCTGGCTCCCAGCACGCAGGGGGCGGGCACAGGTCACAGCCAGGCATGCCGGGGCACAGGGAAGGACAGTGAGGAGGGGTCGCTGGTCAGAGGCCGCCCTGAGCACCAGCCCGGCCGCCAGCTCCTGGGTTCGAGCCGGCCCTGGTGAAACAGACACAAGCGTGCGCGTTTGTGCTCGTCCGTTCATTCAGGAGGTTGGAAAGGACATGTATTTAAAAACTCACTGCTAATTAAAAACAAAAGCAAATAAAATGCAAACTCTCGTTTCCTGCTGGCCTTCCCCGCTTCCCAGTGTTGTAGCCCCAGAGGGAATCCCTTTCAGCTGTGGACTGTTTCTTTTTTTAGCATTTAATTCTACATCTTAAAATAACCAATTTATCCTACTCGACTTGGTTTTTAACAATTTCAGGCGTTACTTGGCTGCTTCCTACTGGGAAGATGAAGATGTAGCTCTTCTCAACACCCCCTCTTTTATTTTATTATTTTTTAAGATTTTATTATTAGAGAGAGGGGAAGGGAGGGAGAAAGAGAAGGAGAGAAACACCCATGTGTGGCTGCCTCTCGTGTACCCGCAACTAGGGACCTGGCCTGCAACCCAGGCCTGTGCCCTGGCTGGGAATCGAACTGTCAACCCTTTGATTTGCAGGCTGGCACCCAGTCCACTGAGCCACACCAGCCAGGGCAGCACTCTCTCTTTTATTTATTCAAAAATAGATTTTATTTATTATTTTCAAAGAGAGGAGAAGGGAGAGGGGCAGAGGGAGAGAGACATCCATGTGTGGTTGTCTTTCACCTGCCTCCAGCTGGGGACCTGACTGGAGACCTGGCTTGCAACCTGGTTATGTGTCCTGGCTGGGAATCGAACCAGCGACCTTTGGGGTTGGCAAGCCGGCACCTTATCCACTGAGCCACAGCCAGAGCCCAGCCCCACAGCCCTGGCTGAGAGGCAGCGTGGTGGTTAGGTTGGTACTCAGCTTTCCTGAGCGGGGTAGCTGTCGAGACCGGGGAGCGGCACGCACAGCACAAAGATGGCCGCTCTTTCTGCCAAACTTTCAGTTTCTTTGAAACGAGTTTTTGCCATGATTGCTTATCTGTTGGCTCTTCTTCCTGGTACTCCACACTAGTTCAGTGTTCCCCAACTCCCCGCCCGTGACCTTCCCTGGACTCCCGGTGCTCAGGGAGATGGATGGTGTCCCTCCCCCGCTGCAGGGGTCCGGAGCCTCTGCCTGCTTGGGTGGGCTGGCTGCTCTCAGGGCGGTCACTCCCCGTCCCCTCTCCCAGGAGGAGGCCCTGTTGGTTCCGGACCCAAGATCTAGGCCACACCCTCATTTGGGTGGCATGTGTCCTCTTAAGTGGCTCCCAGAGAAAGTGTACATGGGAGTAACTATTGCTTCAAACTGTCGTCCCCAAAGGTCCATGTTCTGCTTTAATGCTAGCTGGGTTAAGCTGGGTTTAGAGCGTTAGAATGAAGATAATGTTCTTACCTAGAACTTTAAAGGCGGGGTCCATTCCTTCTGACTTCCAGCACCCCGGGAGAAGGGGCTCCCCGGCCTCCCACCAGCCCCCGGGCGGCTTCCTCCTGGGTCCCCCCCAGCCTCACTCTGAAAACTCACTGTGTCTCGGTGCGTTTTTGCGCTAGTGTTAGGCTTTTACTTCTTTATTAAAAACAAACAAACGAAAACAACTGTGGCTGTACCTGTGATCATATTTATGGTCTGTTTTCCATAATCCTTATTTTTACTAAGCTCATTAAAGTATGTCCATCTGCACATTTTCACCCCGGGTGCATCCTTCCCTCTGGGTGTGTCAGACCTGTGGTGGGCGGGCTGCTTGGACCGAAAGATCATCTCCTGGCTCCTCTGTCCCGCAGCTCCGGGTCTCCTGGGCCTGTTTCCTCAACTCTGTCTTCCGACCCGAAATGAGCGCGGGAGCCCATCTCAGAACAGAGGGGCCTGGTCTTGGGGGGCAGGGAACCCAAGTGCTCAGGAAGGGGTGCACCGGGGAGCACTGAGACCGGAGTCGGGCTGAGTGCGCTTGCGGGCGCTGCGCTGCCACCAGCCTCTGTCGGGGAGGGTCCAGCGTCATCTGGGCCCAGCCACGGCCTTGGGCTTCCCTGAAGCCCGTTCCAGGTCCGGCTGCCCTGCCCTCGCCTGGCGGGCTGTCCACCGGCCACCCACAGCTGGCTGAAGCATTGCATCCGCTCAGTTTACCTGTTTTCTCAACCAGGTGTGAGTTCCTTCTCCAGAGGGGACCTGCCCCTGCCCGAGGCAAATGAGCGCGAGGGTCGGAGCTCCTCAGGGTGTTCAATGCAGTTTCCCACGTTAAACAGTCAGGCCCCTGGTTGAAACTGGAAAATAAAGTGGAAAACGAGTGAAAATCACCTGGGCAGTCGCCCCCTGCAGCTGTTGGTGCCTTTCACTCGGGTTTTTTATTTGTATTTCATTTATTTCCTTGTTTTATTTAAACCAACCTGTGTGTACAGTTGCGTGTCCCCTGGTTTTCTTTTCACCTAACGTGTTTATTCCTTGTCCTGTGAACGCCATGGACATGCCGTGGACACGCCGTGGACACGCACCGTAACCGTGTCCTCATTTAAGTGCTTCCCACTTTCCTCTAATTGTAAAACACGCTCATTTTACTAAGATTCTTGCACAGAAATGTTGGATTCCTTGTTGATCATTTCTGCAAGACCAGGAACTTGAAAGTGGGATTCCTTTGTGGAAAGGGATGGAGCTAGTTTTAGATACAGATATACTTACATCTCCACGTTGACGTGGCTGGCAGTATCCCGACTGCTACTTATAAAATCGGGGAGGTGGGGGCCCGCATCCACTTTACAGTCTCACCAGCGGTTTCGGGGACCGTCCATCGCTCCTTATCCTGGGTGTCGCGTGACCCTGTCATCGAAAACCTCTGCCAATTTGACAAGGGAGAAACATATGTCATTGTTTTAGTGTTTGTGACTTTTAAAGCAACCCTCCCTGAGGACACGTGTGCTGACTTTAGAGAGAGGGGCAGGGAGTGAGGTAGGAGGGAAACACTGCCCAGTTGCCTCTCATCCGCTCCTGACCAGGGGTCGGACCCGTGACCTTCGCAGCCAGGGCAGGTGGAGCAGTTCTGTGTTCCCCACTCTGCGCCCACCTCTCCGCGTCTCTGTCCAGTCGGACTTGAGGCCCAGGAAAAGTAAACCCCGAAGAACCTGCGAGCTGTGTACCGTGATCAGCTGCAGAAACACCATGTTTGGGTGGCGTGACGGTGGGGGGCCTCGTCCCTGTAGGTTTTCATGACTCTCCCCCAGCGTCCCTGCGGCTGGCCTTCCGTCAGTCGGGAGTCCGGCCTGTGCGGTCCCTCCCGCCTGAGGAGGTGTGAGCCACGGAAAGGTGCCCAGGTCGTGTGTGGGCGGTTTCAGAACTTTTGGTCCTGGGACAGCGGAAGCAAACGGGACCCAGTGAACGCACAGGTTGGATTTAACGTCCTGAACTCAGTGACATCCAGGAAAAGGGTGTTTCCCTTTCCAGTGCTGCTCCAAAGCTGCTCCCAGCCAGCTGGAGGGACGGGGTCCAGCGGCTGCAGCCCGGGACACACTGGCCTCAGCCTGTCTGGCCTCATCTGGCCTCTGGGAGCCTCTGTGAACCTAGGAGGAGAGGGGACCTTCCTGGGCTGTGTGGCTGCCCAGGACCCCCGGACTTCAGAGGGTGGCTTTGAGGCGCATCCCCCCGCCAGATGGAGGGCCAGCTTGGGCACTAGAGCCCCATTTGTGCACTGGGGCTGGTCCCCCGGGGGTCTGCCATGCTTAAGAGCGTGGCCGTGAGACAGGCCCCAGCCCCCATCTTCCTGTGCACCCTGCCCTGCCTGCTCTCCCCACCTGTCATTTCCCTCCTGCCTCCGGCTTCACCCCCTGCCCCTTGCCCCCCCCGCCCCCCGTCCCTCCTGCTTCTCAGCCCCCTGCTCCCACGTGGCCTCCCACCCCTCTCCTAGGCCCAGCCCCTGGCCCAGCCCCTCCCGCGGTGCCGGCCAGCGCTGCGGCGGCAGGCAGGCCGGGAGCAGCTGCACTGCTGACACTGCGGCTGGCGTCCCTCCCGCACCCGGTCGGTGGCTGGGGACGGGCGGGCTTCCTTCTGGAAGGACAGGCCAGCCTCCTTGCCTGCTGGCTCCATCCAGCCCCGGGAGAGCAGCTCTGGCTTTGGTTTGGCTCGGCGGGGCGGCTGCAGGGAGGGGTGCTGCAGATGGGGACCCAGGGCGGGGGAGGGGGGCTCAGGTCGGAGGCGCCAGGTCAGCAGGGGCGGCGGGGAGGCTGGCGCCCGGTCGGTGGCTCCTCAGCTTCCCCGCGGTTGGTGCTGAAGGGTGTCTCGTGGCTGCGTGAGACTGTCCCTCATGGGTGTGTTGGCGGGAGCGTGTATGAGCGTGTGTATGTTGGGTGTGCTCTCGGACCTGGCACGGCGAGCCCAGCCTCCGGAAGGGGCAGCAAGCTGGCCTAGGTGATCCGCTGGCTCGGAAGGCTGGTGGGGGGCTGCGTCTCCACTTTATTCTTGTCAACAGGGGAGGGGGTCGGGAGGCGGGGAATGGCGGGGTTCAAGGGCAGTTCCCATGTCATCAGTCATGGCACATGTGCACACACGTGCACAAGCAAGTGGGCTGACAGGGCGGGACAGGTAGGTGGGCAGGGCTTTGGGGTGATGTGGCACCGGCACGGGGACCCAGCAGCCGTGGATGCCGTGGTGGGTTTGCGGTCCCGTGGGGAGGGCCTCAGGGCTCCGGCAGGCACCTTGGGACAGGACGGTGCCCCCAGCTACCCCCCTCGCCAGCGGCCGGCGGCAGCCCCTGAGCTGGGACTGGGGCTTCTTTGTGCGGCCGGATCAGAAGGGCCCTGGGGGGGGCGTCTGTGAGCTCCACCTTGTTACCCTGCCTGCCTCGTTTCAGGGATAAATGCCCAAGCCCGGAGGCTGCAGCGGAGCCGTGCCAAGGGAACCCCAGCCTCGGTGGGCGCCCAGAGCCCCCCTGGACCCCAGCTACGCCGCTCGGCCAGTGAGACCAGCCTGAGCCCCGCCGCCCCCCAGGAGCCCGGCCCGGACACCATGCGCTACTCCCTCTACGAATCGCCCCACCTTCTGCTCCTGCAGGGCTACAGCCAGCAGCACGTGAGCCCCAGCCCAGCGCCGCCCCAGCTCGGGGACTGAGCAGCAGCAGGCAGGGGACCCTCAGAGGACAGGAGCCAACTCAGCCGTGAGCTCCTCCGCTCTGGCGTGATGTGCTGCAGGGACTGGGGGGATGCCCAGGTTGGACCCGTCCTGGACCCTGGGGAAGGGCTCGCCCTGATCCTCAGCTTCCAGAGAGTTCTTTGTCCCGCCTACAGGAGGAGGCCCTGCTCCTCTCTGCGGACCCTGGTGAGGCTGGGCACCCTGCGCTGGGCTTTGTCTGTCTCCGTCCTCATGGTGTCCCGGGCCACTTCCTGCCCTGGTTTTGAGGACGGGCCCCAGCAGGGACCTACTGTCCTCTCCCCATGACGGCAGATGCCTGGTAAAGGGCTGCTCCTCTCGGGGCACAGAGAAGGCCACCTGTCCCCCACCCCAGAGGAGTCCTGGCTGGCGGGTCTGGTCTCGGCAGCTGTGCCTGGTAGCTGCTCCGCAGGGCTGCTGTCCCTCCCTGTCCTCTCGAGCGCCCTCCCTGCGCGTCTCAGGGCAACGTGGGGACCCTGGGCTGCTGAGCCTGGGTGGAGGAGCCCCGCCCCGCCCCAGGGAGGAGGTGCCCCCTCACCTGTCTGGGGCCCAGGGTCTGCGTCCAGGTCGGCCTCCTTGGCCCCCACGCCTCGTGCTTGGATCCTCCCTGTGGGCCACCAGCTGCTGAGAACAGCCCCTCCCTGTGCAAGGTGGTCGCCCCATATGGGGAGGCCGGGGGCACAACCAGTTGGGAGCAGCGGTCCTAGGCCACATGCTTGGGCACCACGGACCAGGGGCACTGCCCTGCGCCCCCTAACGCCGCGTTTGCCTTCCAGGACAGCCTGGTGTACGTGCTCAACCGGGAGCGGCACACGGTGGGCCAGAGGACGCCCTCCAGCAAGCCCAGCATCAGCCTGTCCGCCCCCGACATCCTGCCACTGCACTGCACCCTTCGCCGCCTCCCGCCGCCGGGCCTGCTGGTGCTGGAGCCCATCCCTGGCGCCCCGGTGGCCATCAACTTCTCCCAAGTGGGGGGCCAGCCGGCGGTGCTGCGCCACGGGGACCTGCTGTCCCTGGGCCTCTACTACCTGCTGCTCTTCAAGGACCCGGCACAGGCCCAGCCCCTGCCCGCCCAGGCCCTGGCCCGCCTCCGGGCGCTGCCGCACAGCTGCAGGATGTGCGGGGCCCAGCTCCCGGCCCCCCGCGCGGCCCCGCCCGGGCAGCTGCATCTGGAGTTCGAGCCTGACGCCGAGGATGCCCTGCTGCAGCGCATCCTGACGCTGATCGAGCCAGGGGGCGAGGACCACAAGCTGACCCCCGCCTTCCTCCTCTGCCTGTGCATCCAGCACTCGGCCACCCACCGCCAGCCGGGCTCCTTCGGGCAGCTCCTGCTCAAGATCGCCAGGATGATCCGAGAGACCGTCTGGGTCAGTCTCCACCTCCTGCCGGCGTCCTGCGCGGGCTGTGGCCACAGGGGGAGGTTCAGAGCCCTTCCTCTGGCCCTGGGCTACCTCAGCCTGGGGCGCTGCTGTGGCTCCTACCCCGTCCCTGGGGTCGGCAGGGGCTTTGTGAGCTCTGGCCCTGTGTCCTTCCCACGGCCCAGCCCGCCATGTGCCCGGAGCCTCCAAGTGGCCTGGGCGCCAGTGCTTTCCACCAGAAGTGGGTTGACCCCTGCTGGTACCCCACTGCCGAGCCCTGTCCGCCTGGTGGTGGGGTACAGGACCACCAGGTTGCAAACCTTCCCTCCGGAACCGGGTCCCTGGACCAAAGCCCCTGAACGCCACGGGAGGCTGACCATCCCAGGCTCCACTCACCACACGCCTCTCCCAGGGAACGGTGGTGACACTGGAGCCCCTGTTGGGACGTGTAGACACATTTGCAGACACGCAGGCACATAGTCGCTGACTTAATTTCACGCGGCTGACATTTAAGGTGTTAGCAGCTCTGCGTTCCGGCGGGTGTAAGCGTTTGGCCATCTTTGCTGTTTCGGAAATGGCTGGTGGTAGTGCAAGCTGGACAGGCGTGAGCTGGCCCCGGGTGGGAAGGAGCACGTTTGGTAACAGAATGGGAAGACATGCAGCCCGAGGGGACACCGTCCCTCCTGGCACAGTGACAGGAACCCGGCCCAGAGTGTGCGGTCTGGGGTGCAAAGCTGCTTCATGTGGGTGAGTTCACGTACTTGCTGTTCTTCCTGACAGGACCCCGTGGCCTCCTGATTTTCTCACGCTTGTTTTCCTGTCCTTTATAATTGTAGGAGAAAACCAAAGAGCTGGCGGAGAAGCAGGCACACCTGTGAGTATTTCCACACTTGCTGCCGGGGCGCCACCGGGCAGGAGGGGTCCGGCCCCAGAGGTTGTGCTTCTTAAAATTTTGAATCACTTCCCAAGTGCGGGAAAGTACGGAATGAACCAGCCCCGTGAGCCCCCCTGAGTTCAACACCAGGAAACCGCTGCCCCTTGGCTGCCGATCCCGGAGCCGTGCGCCTCCCGGGGGGCTGGTGCCTTCCCCGCAGCAGTGGACGTGGCGCTCCGCCCGCGGAGCCATCCCCGTGGGGAACCCCGAGGGGCACGGGGGACGCGGGTGGTGGCCGGGTCGTGAGGGCTTTCCCGCCTGAGCCGATAGGCAGAGTTGGCCCGTGAACGTACTGTCTGGCGTTGTCCCCTGACTTTCACGACCGGCTCACAGACCAGGAGCCAGGCCTTGTCCCCGGTGCTGGGGGTCCCCTTGCTGAGGTGAGGCCTCTGGCCTGCGTGGCCCGGCCGCTGTGGGCGGGGCCAGCTCGCTTCTGTCATGGTTCTTGGTCTGCTTAGTGTCGTTTCTTCTTGGGTCAGTTTTGGTAGTTTCTACTTTCTTAGGGAATTCTCTATTATACGTCTTTCAAAGAGCCTGGAATAAAATGGTCCATTATATTCTTTTATGATTTTAAAAATTTCTAATATATTTGTGGTAATTTCCCTCTTTTTAACTCTTATTGTGTTTGTACCTGTTCTCTTTTCACCCTCCTTGATCTTTCCAGGCACTTGTCTGTTATTTTCTGTTTGAAAGAACCAATTTTGTGGTTTCTATTTACTTTGCATTTCATTAACTTCGTCATTACTTACTCTTGCATAAGTTCTGTTTTCATTTCTTTTTTTGATTCGTGAGTAGTTTCTAATGCTTTTTGAACTTTAAAGCTTTCATTTGATTGTTGTTGGCACGAATGTTGCCAGTGGCGTCCTGCAGTGCCTGCCCCTCCGCGGTCGGCTTCCCTCACGCGTGGCGGCACGTCTTCCGGGCCCCGTGGTTGAATGGGAACAGCTCAGGGTTTCCTTCTCGGCTGGCAGCCCCGCTGCGTCACGGGCCACGTTCTCCGCACCCACGTGCCGTCCCGGCCCCGCGTCGTGCGACCCAGGTGCTCACAAAGCTCCCAAGGCCCCAGTTCAGTTCTTTCGGGTCAACGCCCAGCGGTGGGACTGCCGGGTTACGTGGTGGCCCTGCTGGGGCGGAGGCCCCTCCAGGCTGCTGCACAGGGGCCGTCTCGGTCGGCACCCCCACCAGGCAGGGGCTCCCTTCCCCGTCCTCCCAGCTCGTCACCGCCGGCTTCTGGGGCGGCGGCCACGCTGACGGGGGTGAGTGTGGTTTGGGGTCCCCAGTGATTCCGGATGCCGAGTCTCTTCATGTCCCTGTGGGCCACCTGGACGTGCTCGTGGGAGACGTGTGTATATAGATCCTCAGCCCACTTTTTCACTGGGTCATCAGTCTCTGCTGGACGAGGGGCTCCTTACGCTGGGAAACCAGCCCCTCAGCTGGCATGTGGCGTGTGGGCGCCGCCCCCTCTCGCAGGCTGTCCTGCCGTCGCAGGGTGGATCAGCCCCCTTGTCCTTTTCCACTTTTTCCACCTGTACCCCTGGTGTCGCAGGGTGGATCAGCTCCCCTTGTCTTTTTCCACTTTTTCCACCTGTACCCCTGGTGTCGCAGGGTGGATCAGCTCCCCTTGTCCTTTTCCACTTTTTCCACCTGTACCCCTGGTGTCGCAGGGTGGATCAGCCCCCTTGTCCTTTTCTTTTTCCACCTGTACCCCTGGTGTCTCAGGGTGGATCAGCTCCCTTGTCCTTTTCCACTTTTTCCACCTGTACCCCTGGTGTCTCAGGGTGGATCAGCCCCCTTGTCCTTTTCTTTTTCCACCTGTACCCCTGGTGTCTCAGGGTGGATCAGCCCCCTTGTCCTTTTCTTTTTCCACCTGTACCCCTGGTGTCTCAGGGTGGATCAGCCCCCTTGTCCTTTTCTTTTTCCACCTGTACCCCTGGTGTCTCAGGGTGGATCAGCTCCCCTTGTCCTTTTCCACTTTTTCCACCTGTACCCCTGGTGTCGAATCTGTGACACCACTGTCCCCACTGGGCCCCAGCGTGTGGCGTGTGCTCAGTGACACCGCGGGTCCAGCACCCGAGTCCTGGGTGAGGTTGAGAAGGGCAATGATTCTGAAAACAACACGGAGTTAGATGCTGAAGAGCAGGTGAACCCGTTCTTAATGCTCTAACTCTACGCCTGTGACCATACGCGCGTCCCCCTGGCCGGCATGGGGCCGGAACAAGGTGGACCGGGACTTGGGCCTGTGCGGGGGGTGGGCAGGCCGCTGAGCAGAGAGAATGGGACCGACGGGCTGAAGCCAGCGCTTCCCTCGCCAGGTGGTCCCGTGTGGACAGAGGGAAGTTGTGTCCCAACCATGAGGGGCCTGAGGTCCCCTTGGCCCCACTGCTGCTTAGCAGGGGATAGACACGGAGGGTGGGCCCAGCCCCCCAGGCACTTACTCCAGGGCCCCCATTCTCCACCCCCCCAGTCACTTTGGCACCAGGGTTCCTGCCCTGGACACCCCCACTTGGCACACAGTCACACATTCAACACCGACAGGTGGGACAGTGACTGTCCTTCCCGCAGAGGTAGGGGAGGTGCCTCTGGCTCGGGGCTCCAGCCGATGGTGCAGCCTCGCGTGGCGGGCTGACCGTGTGGCCCCGTGGCGTCCCGCGGAGACGGGCACCCTCGTGAGCAGCTGTGGCGTCCCTGAGTCACCCCCTTCTTTCTGTCTCGGCAGCCAGGAGCCCCTGTCGCCAGCCAGCTTCAGCCTGGCCGCGCTGCTCCCCGACCTGCAGCACCTCCTGGTCTGGATGGCCAACGCCATTGAGCTGCTGTACTTCATTCAGCAGCAGAGCCCCCACTACGTGCAGAGCCTGGAACGGGAGCTGGATGTCACAGGTAGGGCGCCAGGGGCAGGCTTGGTCGGGGGCTGGGGGGGTGCCGGGCCCCTCAAAACAGGTGCAGACTTAGGCCGAAGTTCCTGAGAGTGGGAGTGACGCTGACCTTCGTCCCCGGCATGCTGGCACCCCGTTCCTGTCTCTTCTCGGGCTGTGCCACTGTGTTGTGCCCGGGAGGCCTGGGGCCTCGGGTCCCTTGGGTCCCTCATGTGCATTGTCGGGGGAGCTGTACAGAGGCTCCAAGCCATCGTCCCTCCCAAGCCACTCCAGCATTTCAGGAAGAAGGCCGGTCACCACGGAGAGCTGCAGTCCACTTCAGAGGCTAAAATGTGGGCATCGGGCACCCTAGGACGTGTGCAGAGGCTGAGGTCCCAAGCCAGAGGGTGACTGGAGGGGCAGCCCGGAGGGCTCCCTGTGGCAGGGGGCGTCTGGCTGCACGTGGGCTTTCAGCTGGTGCCCGGCTGGGACTGTGCAGGGCCTGAGGCTCGTGATGGGTCCTGGAAGGGAGTCAAGAAGGATGGTCCTGAGGTGGGACAGGATGTGACAGCCAGGCACCCAGGACTGGGCCACAGCCTCGAGCAGATGAGCTTGGTTTTGCCCACACGGCCCTCCACTCCGCTGCGGCCAAAACAAAGCCACTGACGCCCTTCGGCTGGGGCTCCCGTGGGCAGGGTCGGTGGGGCTGTGCGTCCTGCAGGCGCCCCGCTGGGTCTCCTGGGCGGGAAGAGGCTGACACAGCTCCCGGCCTGCTGCTCTGGCCCTCGTCCCCCTGGGCGGGTGCTCTAGGGGGACAGGGCCGCTGCCCTCTGTCCAGCAGGCCTGCATCCGGGGCTGACCTATTTGCTGTCCCTGCTGCATGGGACGTGCACACCTGCTGTCTGCAGAGCAGGGCGCCTGGCCTCTGGTCGCCTCCCACTCCAAACCACCCACGTCTCCTCGGAGGCCTCTGGCCGCTCGGGACCAACGCTGCGGGCGCTGCAGCGTCCCCAGGGGAGGCTCTGCCAGGCTCCCCCTTGGCCATCGAGCTCCTGGGCCTCTGGCCTGTCTCACGCGCACGCTGTCCTGCGCGAGGCGGGGAGCTGGGTCGTGTTCTCAGGGCTGCAGCACAGTCAGGTGGGAGACACCGCCTGCCCGCGACTCTTGGCCCAGGCCGCGCGGGGGAGCTGCCCTGCGGACAGGCTGCTGCCCTGGGGCCCCGTCGGCTGACTCCCCGGGAAAGCTGCGGGGGTGACAGGCACTGCCTGCGGAGCCCCTGCTGGGCCTGAGGAGGAGGCTGTTCTTGGTCGGGGGCCCGACTCATGCAGCCCCGTGCAGGCTGGGAGGGGGCCCCCTCCGGGCCAGCCCGGGACCAAGCTGCCTGGCAGGGTCTGAGCGGCCCAGAGGCCCCGTCCCCGGCGGTGCTGGCTGGAGAGCTCGGAGGAAAATCCCGTCCGCCGAGGGCGAAGGAAAGGTTAGGCCGCAGCGGCTTCCTGACCTGCAGCAGGAAACGCCTGTGGGAGGAATTCTAGAGCCAGAGATGTCACGTCCTGAGGGCTGGAAAAACCGTCTTCCCAGTCTTCCTCGTTCGTGCAGGCGGGGGTTGGAGTAGCCCGGCAAGGGGGGTGTTTTTCCCACTTAGAATCCTCCTGTACGTCTTGGGGGCTCTGCCTCAGCACCTGTTGATTTGGGGCACCCCCAGTGCCCAGAGGGGTGGCCCCGCCTGGGCCTTCCAGCCAGCACGGGAGGGAGGCAGCCGCCGCGATCCCCGAAAAGGCTCACGGAGGCCGGGTGGGTGTCAGCCCAGTTGGAGGTCCCAGCGCAGGGGAGGCGTCTCAGGTGGCTTTAAATGGCATTGAGGCCCTTGTGGCCTCTGCTGGGAGCCGGTCATGGGCTCAGAGGACCCCGCCGCCCCCACTTTTTGCCATCCCCCCGAGCCCAGGCCCCTCAAAGGGTGCCGTCTGCTCCCTGTGGGCTGCCCCCTTCTGGGGAGCTGGGCCCCTCGGCTGCGTCCCCACCTCTGGCCTGTGCGTGTCGCCGGAAGCGGCAGGGCCAGCCTTGCGTGGCTTTGTGGGCTGGCGCCTTCTGGAGGAACAGGTGGCCGTGGCCTCTGAAGCATCTCCTACCTCTTGCTCCTCCAGACCTGGGGCCCCTCAAGCTGCCTGGTGAGGGTGCACGGAGCATTCACATGTGTCGGGGTCCCGAACGAGACCCTGAAGGCCAGGCTTGGGCGAGGCCCCTGGCTGGGGGTCCGGCAGGCACCTGGCTTCCCGGCCCAGCAGTTGGTGAGCCCTCTGTGGGCCGAGGCTCCAGCTGTCCAAGGGGAGCCGGTTGGGCAGCACGGAGCAGGGTCTGTGCCTCTGGGGGGTGGGCACACGCAGCACCCCCTCTGTCCCGAGGGAGACTTGCCTGGCTCGCCCAGCACCAGGCAGCGGCGGCTGCGCCCGCAGGCTGGTGTGACAGCCCCCTGCACAGGCGCCAGCTGTCCCCCAGCCGACCCGAGACTGTCCCACAGGCTCGAAGGAGTCCCTGTTCTCCTGCGCGCTGTCGGCCAGCGAGGAGGCCATGGCGGAGCTGGAGGAGACAGTGCTGCACGCCTTCCAGCAGTGCGTGTACTACGTCTCCAAGGTGCGGGGGCTCCCGCTTCTCCAAAGGGCTTGGGGCCTGGAGGGAGCCACCTGCGTTTCCCACCCACCCCATCTCTGGGGCAGGGCAGCCCACCTCCCGGTCCTCCCCTCCCTCCAGGTGCTCAGGGTGTCTGCGGCGCCCTTTGCCGGGTCTCCTGGGGCCCCCCGGGGTCACCTCGTCTGTCACAGGGGCCTGTGCTTAGCCCCCAGGCCTTGGCCCACTCCCACGGGAGCCCCGAGGTCGCCCCATTCACTAACCCCCAGGCCTGCGCCAGGCCTGCCAACCACTGCTGCTTTCCTTCCCGCCCCAGTCCCTGTACGCCTGCCTCCCGGCCCTGCTGGAGTGCCCCCCTTTCCAGACGGAGCCCCGGGAAAGCTGGTGCCCGGCCCCCCAGCTGCCCGAGGAGCTGCGCCGGGTCGTGTCCATCTACCAGACGACGCTGGACCTCCTGCGCCAGGCCCAGGTGCACCCTGAGATTGCCGCCCAGGTGCTGGCCTACCTCTTCTTCTTCTCCGGCACGCTGCTCTTCAACCAGCTCCTGGACAAGGGTGCGGGGCCCAGCTGCCTTCTCTTTAGGAGCACGAGCGCCCTCAAGGCGGGTGGTGGGCTGAGCCCTCCGGGCACGGGGGTCCGTGCTGGTGCCACGGGGCCGCAGGTGGAGAGGCGCAGGGTGCAGGAAATGTTGCAGAGCTGCCCTGCAGGGTCCGGAGCTGTCTGTGTCGGCACAGGCCCTGCAGGCTTTTCCTGGTTCCCTGTGTCCCCACAGCCCCTGGAGACAGGACCGCGTGGGTTCAGAATAATGATGGGACCCGTGACCCCACCTCCCTGACACCGCAATTCCTCACTCGCATTCCCCTACTGTCCCGCCCAGGGCTCAGGGGCACTGCCGGCGTCTGGGGCCTGGGGACACGATCACGGGAATGAGCCCCCCAGCACACGCATGTCCCCGCGGTGGACGGCCCAGGCTGGGGAGGGGTCAGGGGGTCGGCGGTCGAGTTGGACCATGTCCTTTGGCACGTGGGATTCAGTGGCTGTCAGAGCCTGTCGCTGGTCCCTCTGTCTCCACCCCTGCTCCCCGGGCCTACCCTTCCCCTCCCAGAGAGGGGCCCCAGGTCTCACGACTGTCCTCCGAGGTCTGCAGGAGGGCGAGGAGGCCAGCTGGGGCCGGGCTCCCTCTGGGTGGTGGGCAGCAGACCTCCAGCGGAGCAGCCTGGGCCTCACGTCGCCCCCTCGCCCCCGCAGGCCCCTCTCTGAGTTGCTTCCACTGGCCCAGAGGAGTCCAGGCCTGTGCCCGCCTGCAGCAGCTCCTGGAGTGGGCCCGGGGCGCTGGCTTCGGGGACGCGGGGGAGCACTTCTTCCGGAAGCTGTCCTGCACCCTCAACCTGCTGGCCACTCCCTGCGCCCAGCTCATCCAGGTAGGAGGGAAGCGGCAAGTGTGGCGGCTCTGGGGGGTGGGGGCCGGGTGTTGGCAGACCAGGTTGCGTGCGGTGGGCCCCGCTCGGGGGCTCTGGGCACCCTCGGAAGGGTGGCTGCTCCCCGAGGTTCCCGGCTGGAGAGACAGACACGGGGCCTCAAAGTGTCTCACGAGCTGCCCGATGTGGCGCGGGCGCCCTGCAGGGGGGTGAGGGGTGAGAACGGGAGGTTGCTCAGCGTGTGGCAGGATCTATGTCCCACTCGTGTCCTTTTAGAAGCTACTTCACTTTTTTCAGTACGTGAAACAAGGATTCACTTGAGAAAATTCAGAGAATGCAGAGGTGTGGCTGTGGGTCACAGATTGAGCACATGAGTTTAGTTTATTTCCGCCCCAAACACTGCTTCTGTCCTACCTCAGCCTGAAGGACAGGCTTCTGGAAGCTGGGAAGCGGGGGGTGAGGAGGACCGGCCGGCAGACACGGGACAGCTGGCCCAGTGGGTGGGCTGCTCTGAAAGTGGGGTGAAGCTGGGCAAAGGAGGAGGGGAGCAGTTGCTCAGGGCGAGCCCACCTTGTGCAGAGACCACCACACACAGCACGGGGACAGGGGTTGGGGGTGGGGTGGCAGGTCTGCAGAGGGGACCACGAAGCTCTTCTGCGGCCGCTTTTCTTGGGGGTACCTGCCTCACCTGGAGACGGGGTCCACGTGGGACCGAAAGGCTTCATCCAGACGGGGCTGGGACTGGGGAAGGGACCGGACAGCTCGGCCATCTTCCAGGCTGGGGAGACCCATGTATTTGAAAGAAGGAAGGAAGTAGAAAGAAGGAAATAATGGAGAAGAACCAAAATCAGTAAGATAGCAGACAAACATGTCCCGGAGAAAAGCTAGAAGCAGTCGGATAAATGTTTAACGGAAGGAGCAGGGCCGAGAGTGGCTTCTGGGAAAGGGAACGAAGCGGGAAACAGGCCACTAGCCGGTGAACAACGGGAAGGAGGCATCACGCAGACGCCCCGCCCGTGGGAAGGAAGAGCGGTAATCACGCTCCCTGAACGGGGCTGAAAACCAGCGTCAGCGCCTCCTTGTCGCACAGATGAGTTGGGCAAACCTGCGGGCCGCCTTCCCCGCCCTGAGCCCCGCGCAGCTGCACCGGCTCCTCAGCCAGTACCAGCTGGCCTCGGCCATGGGCCCCATGAGCGCCTGGGAGCCGGGCGCCCAGGACCGCCCCGACGCCCTCCGGTCAGGTGAGCCCCCTGGGGCGGGGCTGCTGGGGGCAGGGTGGGCTCCCTGGGCCTGCCCTGGAGGAGCCTGCAGGGCACCGGCCACCTCCGCCCTGGGCCGACTTCCTGCTCGGGGCCCCGCCCTGTCCCTCACCAGTTTGGGGTCAAGGCGGCCACAGTCCACGGCCAAGTTCTAAGCACTGGGCTCAGGTTGGAGGTGCTCCCTGCCCCTCACAGAGCCTGGGGAGGGGCGTCACCCGGTGCACAGCCCACCAGGAAGAGGGCAGGGTCAGCCTGCTGGCTGCCACCGTGCTGTCCCCAGGAAACATGCCTAACACCGTGCCTTGTGTATGTACTCACATACCATACATGTGGCCAGACACGTGTCTCTTTATTAGAATTACGCACAGGGTATCACAGCTCAGACAACAGTGGACATGGGAGGGTGCAGAGCACAGGGACACGGTGGGGCTGCCCACCCAGGGGCTCGGCTGGGACACAGAGACCCCTTCCGAGCAGGACTGCAGGCTGCGGGTCAGCGTCTGCCCCCCGTTTCTGGTTCCTGCTCCCCTGTGCTGGGAGCAGAGCTGTCCTGCCCGGTTCAAGCACAGAGAACGGGACGCGCACAGGCTGGCGCCGTCAGCGTGGGTGGGTGGAGGCCAGGCACCGGCTCAGGGCTGCAGACTTGGGCTGAGCGGCTTAGCTTCCGGACAGAGTGCAGGTTGGGCTGGTCACCTGGTCTGGGCCCCCCACATTGTCCTTGGCAGGCCAGTCTGCTTGTGCCCTGGCCCCCAGTGTCAGGGGGGTGGGGGGCCTCCCCGCGAGGAGGCCAAGCAGTCCTGGCCCCGCCTGCAGAGGACGTGCTGGAGTCCTATGAGCACCCCCCGCCCATCGTGCTGCCCAGCGAGGGCTTCCAGGTGGACCTGGAGGCCGACCGCCTGGATGACGGCGTCTACCAGCACCTTCTCCATGTGCGCCACTTCCTGTGCGGGCTGCGGAGTGGCGGGACCCCCCAGCCCCAGGTCCTTGAGGTACCACTGAGTGGCTGGCCCGTGGCTCCGGCTTGGCCGGTGGGGTGGACCCAGGGGAAACAGCGGGAGGGACAGCTGGGAACCCCCTCGGCCTAAGCCCAGTGCCTGCGCTTTCTCTCCCGCAGGGCCCGCAGCATCCTGCCCCGGAGGGGCACCCTGAGGGCCAGAGCTGCCCCCTGGCTCCTAGGGGCCCCAGCAGGGGAGCTGGGTCACCTGCTGAAGTCAGCCTGGCACCCCCTCTTCCCTTGCCACTTGCTCCCCGAGCACAGGGCCTCCAAGAAAAGCAGCTGGGCTCTGGCAGCCGTGGGGGTCCCCCAGCTGGACTGCTGCACACAGACTCCTCCTGCCTTCTCACACCTCCCAGCACCCCACTTGAGCCCGTGGTCCCTGATGGGCCCAATGCCAGCAGCTCCTGTGGGAGGAGGAGCGGACCAGGCAGCCTCCGAGGGGCACCTCCAGAAGGTGAGGCCCGTCCCCAGTTGGCACCTGCACTCCAGCCCCAGGCCCCGGTGCCCGGTGCCCAGAGGCCTGTAGCTGCAGACACAGACGCAGCGGCGTCCTGGGGGAGCTGAGTCGCTCTTCCGCCTGGGACAGGGGAAGGGACAGCACGGGGGGTGCGCGCTCAGTGTGAGATGAGGGCCAGGGCTCGGGAGTATGAGGGGGGCAGGGCAGTGCAGGGCAGCCCCCCAGCCCAGGCGGGGCCCAGTGCACGTCCTAGTCCACGTCCTCAGCTCCCGCACAGTGTGGAGTGTGTTCTGAGGGCTCGGTCACCAGGGCAGCTCCTGAGACTGGCCCCCTGGTGTGGGGGGTAGGTGGGCACGATAACCGACCTTTCCGAGGAAGCACAGGACCCCGGGGTAAGGAGTGGGGGTTTCAGAGAGGAGAAGAACCCCAGGCCTGTAGGGGGCAGGCTCCCTGGGGGCCTGGACCTTTCCGTTGGCAGGCTGCAACACTCAGGGAGGGACAGGAGTGGGGTCACCCCTTAGAGGTGTGACAGGGGAGGGGAAGGGGCTCAGGATGGCTCTGTGGGTGGAAGAGGGAGGCTGGGGTGTGACTCAGCAGAGCCCCTGACAGCTCCCTGGAAGTAGCTGGTCCCTGAGGGGCCGGTGACCTGGCGCAGCAGAGGGGTGTTGCCGCAAATAGGCCCTGACCTCTGCCCCCCGCCCCCCGATGGAGGTCCACGGGTCTTCCTAAGGGAATCCCTACCTGCCCTTTTTCTTGCCCACCCAGGAGGAAGCATAGCAGCCGAGACTGAGCCCCAGCCAGCCCCATCCAGCCCCGACTCCCGCTCAGTCTTCGTGGTGGAGCTGCAGCGAGGACCCTCTGGGCTGGGGATGGGCCTCATCGATGGGCTGGTAAGTGGCCCTGGGTGGTGGCCCCTAGCTGGTCAGAGGCCACTGCCAGGGAGGCGGCAGCCGGGGGCCAGGGACTTGGTAGGGTATCTCCCTGGAGCAGAAGGAGGGACAGGGCCCCTCGCAGGAGCTGCCCACCCCCCCCAGCCTGAGGTTGGGGCCACGTCTGGAGCTGAGCTCGCAATGCGTCTACGTCCTGGGCCGGGCCGCATCGCCACTGAGGGTGGGGCTGAGGTGGCCATCGCTGGGCCCCCTCCAGTGGGGCCCACGGAGCCCTGAGGCCTGTGTCCCTACAGCACACGCCCCTGGGCGCCCCCGGCCTCTACATACAGACCCTGCTCCCGGGCAGCCCTGCAGCAGCCGATGGCCGGCTGTCGCTGGGAGACCGGATCCTTGCGGTGAATGGCAGCAGCCTGATGGGTGTCAGCTACCTGAGGTACCGCCCATGACTCAGCCACCAGAGGTCCCTTGTGCCCCCTGCAGCCTGGTGGGAAGCCACCAGGGCAGCCCAGGGCTGGGTCCACCTGCAGGACGAGTTGCTCACTCTGACCCTGAGGGTGGTCCCATCATGACCCCACTTGGCAGATGAGGATGGAGACCAACCTTCCCCGGCCCACCGCTGTGGCCACCTTCCACCCTCCCCTCCCCTCGTTCCCACCAGGGGTCGAGCCCCTGGGGTGGAGCCTGGGCCCCTCCAGCAGGTGCCTCTGCTCCTGCTGGGGGGCTGGTGCCTGCTGACCTGTCCCCTCGTGTGTTCCAGGGCGGTGGACCTGATCCGACACGGGGGGAAGACGATGCAGTTTCTGGTGGCCAAGTCGGACCTGGACACGGCCAACAAGATCCGCTTCCGCTCACCCCCGCCCTAGGGGCCTGGGAGTCCCACCATCTGCTCGCCAGGGGTGTGTCCCCGTCAGGCCACTGGCCACCCTCTCCCTGTGGAGATGTGTACATCTTAGTGTATATTTTATTTATGGCAGATAACACTAAACTGTGTTTGTTACAGAGCTTTTATGTTGGAAAATTTTAATGGAGACGAATAGATTCAATAAACTATCTTTCATATCCTGGCGAGTGGCATGCGCAGAGCCCGGGGGGGTGCTGTGGGGGATCCCCCAGGCCCCAGGGGCTGTGGCAGGTGGGGGCGCCACAGGACCCAGTCCCCTGCCAGCCGCCTTGTGAGGGACGCTGGGCAGGGCTGTAACCAGCTGCCCACCCTGCTCTGCCGGGAATGGGGTGCAGCCCCCGCGAGGGGCGAGCCGCCAGGGGGCCTGCAGGCGTCTCTAAAGTGAGAGCCCAGCCTCACTCCAGAGGGCACTGTGGTCCCCGGTCCTCTGGGGCTCAAGACCTTGGGGCCGCCTTCCCTCTGACCCCTGCGTGGCCCTCATACCAGGCAGCACATGCCGCAGCAGCTCCGCCCACCCCCGGTTCCTGGTCCCCCGTCCCCAGGCCGCCAGCGGTGGGCAGAGTCGCAGTGAGTGGGATGGTCACCTACCTCCCCATGGGCTGCAGGTCCTCCGCAGGTTCCGCAGCTGGTGGCCAGAGCGCTAGACCACGGGCCTCATCTCTTTTTAATAAAGATTTTATTTTTAGAGAGGGGGGAAGGGAGGGAGAAAAAGGGGGAAACATCAACACGTGGTTGCTTCTTGCGCACCCCAACTGGGGACCCGGCCCGCAGCCCAGCTGTGCCGGGACTGGGACTGGCGACCTGACCCTTTGGTCCCCAGGCTGGTGCTCAGTCCACCCGAGGGAAGCGTCCTCATCCGCGACAGGCCCACAGGCCCCGGGACAGGGGGCCCGGCCGGCGCGGGGGTGGGGCGGTGGGGGACAGTTCTCCGCGGCCGCCCCCTGGCGGGCCCAGGCAGAAGCGCAGGGCGTCTGCGGGGCCGGGTTTGGCCCAGGCCTCCTGCCTGGTGGAGGCCGCCCCTGCCCAGCTGCCGACCGCTGGATGCATCTTTTTAAAAGTTACTTTAAATGTGGGATTAAACCGAAAAGAAAAACGCTCCAGCCCCAAACTGAGTTCAGACGCCCGCAGCTCGATTGTCGGTCTCGTCCCGCCCTGCGACCCTCTGCGGTGGGGGCACCTACCCCCCACCGGGCTGCTGCGGGGCCAAGCAGGGGCCCCACGGGACCCCCAAAACGCATCCTGAAACCCGGTCCTGGACGCTAGTCCCGAGGCCCGAGCTGGGTGGGGCGGCGGGTCCGGGGGCGCAGGGCCGGGGCGGGGCAGCAGCGCCACCTGGCGGCCGCGGGCGGCCCTGCAGGCGGCGAGGTGAGGCCGCTGCACCCCGAGTCTCCCCACTTAGGACGCTCCCAGCGCCAACCCGGGTCTGCGCTGGGCGAAGCTCCGGGGCAGGTGTCGGGGCCGCCGGGAGCCCCGCTGGCGGTGAGCTGCTCAGGGGCGGGAGGCGGCGACAGACGCGGCGGGCGGGACCCGGGGCTGCTGGGGGCCTGCGGTGGCCCGCGGGCGTCACCCGGGCAGGAGGCCGGGCCCCGCCTCCACCAGCCGGCTGACCGCGCGCAGGGCCGGCGGCAGGGCGGCGGCGTCCCGGTGGTAGCGGGGCTGCGACACGGCCGCGCTGGGCGTGAGCGCGAACTGGGCCACGCTGGGCATCTTGAGCACGTTGAGCAGCTCGGTGGCCCGGCGGCCCACGGCTGCCGCGTCCTCCCCGCAGCGCAGGGCGCCCGCGGCCGGGCTCTGCGCCAGCGTCCGTATCTTGGACAGGAACAGGGACACCCTGGGGACAGGTCCCCGCCGTCAGTGGCGGCTGCGGATGGGGGCGGGGCGGCTCCGCTTGGGGAAGGACGCGGTGCCCACCCACGCCGCCTGGGCCTCCGGGCTGGGGCCGCCTGTGAAGCCCCCGGGCGCGTACCTGGGGATCAGGTCTTGGCTCCGCGAGGCCAGCTTGGTCAGCGTGGTCATCAGCGTGGTGACCAGCTGCGCGGGACACGCGGGCAGGTCGGCTGAGGGGCGGGACTGAGTGACCTCGAACAGCAGGGCCTCCAGGGCTTCGAAGAACTTGTTGATCTGGTCGACGGTGCAGCGCCGGTCGCAGCTCACGGCCAGGTACTCGCCGATGGCCCACACCTGCGGGGACAGGGCTCAGCGCGGGCGGCGGGGGGGCGGCAGGGCAGGGGACAGGCGGGTCTCACCACTGCTGTGAGCAGAGTCGCGCCCCCGCGCAGGCTGCTCCCGCCGCCCGCGAACTCCAGCAGCTGCTTCCCCAGCTCCACCACCAGGGACGGGTGCCGCTCGCACAGGACCAGGAACTGGGCACTCAGCACCCTGCGGAGGGGACACCTGGGCTGCAGACCCCAGCCCCGCCGGCCCACCCAGGACTAGCGCGGAGGCAGGAGGACGGGCACCTCTGAGCTCGGGGGGAAGGCAGTTCCGGACCCTGAGGGAGCCTCTCACCCCCTGGGTGTGAGGCAGGGACGGCTGTGTCCCTGGCCCTCAGAAGGGGGACAGTGGTCCGGGAGGCTCTGAGGGAGGAGGGGCGGGACATTCTGGATTTGGGACGGGGTCTGTGCGGCGCCTAGGCTGCTGGCGAGGTGGCTGGAGGGAAGGTAGAGGGTGGGCGCTGTGAGCCTAGGGGTGACGGGCCAGCGGGACGGGCGGGGCACCCCCGGGGACCGAGAGGAGGTGCTCACCTGTGCACGCGGGCTTCGTACTCCGGGGCCTGGTACAGCGAGTTGCTTCTCTCCAGGACCAGCCGTGCCAGCTGCTGGGTCAGGGCCCAGTCTGCGACCTGGGTCAAGAGCGAGCGGCTCAGTTCCCCATGCGACCGCCTCCCACCCTGTCTGGTCCCGGCTGGGCCTGCCCTGGCTGTGAGGTGGGGGGTGAGGCCTGGGCATCGGGCTCACCTGGGTCACCGCCGAAAAGAACGCCTGGAGCAGGGTGGGCACCGCCTCGGCGCACTGGAGCACCCGGGCGCAGCTGGCCATGGGCTGCAGCAGCTGGTGGAGGGGCGCCAACCTGGGGGCACCCGGTGCGGCCCACTGAGCGCCCGCCTGCACCCCCACCCGACCCGGTACCCAGGGACACGGTCTGCGCACACGAGCCCCTGCAGCCCCAGAGGCCAGTGCGTGCGGCCAGACAAGTCTCAGTGCGACGGCCTCGTGGAAGGAGGTCGTCCATCACCCAGCCCTCATCTGTCCTCAGCCTCTGGCCCCTGGGGTGGCCCCGCTCCCCTGGCCCAGGGAGGGCTGGTGTGGGCCAAGGCAAGGAGCCAGGGGTGAGGCAGGCCTGGCTCTCCCCTCCTCAGGGTGCTAAGCTGCAGTTTCTCTGTAGCATGGAGCCCCCAGAGCGCCCGCCTCACAGGGTCACGAGGACAGACATGCAGGAAAAAGATCTGAGCACCGGGCACCGGGCTGGTGCCTGTGAGGCCAGGTGAGGGGGACAGCGGCCGTCTCTCCAGACAAGGAGGTGTAGGCCCAGGGCTGGAGGTGGGTCCTGTACACCCCGCCCAGTCAGAGGGGCCCCTACCGCTCCACGGTCCCGCTGGCCTTGGCACGCAGAAGGTGCTGAAAGAGAGCCTGGAACTGCGGGTCCCGGAAGGACTCGAGGCAGCTGGGGACCCTGACGGAAGTGTCCCAGAGCGGCCTCTCCGACACAGCTGGCGACGACCTGTGAGTGAACAGACGCGCGAGGCTGGGCTCCTGCGGAGGCCACTGGGACGGCCCCCGGCCCCCGCCTCCCAGGCACCCGCTGGCCAGGGAAAGGCTCGAGCAGACGTCATCAGGACCTTGGCACCCTGGCCCCGGGCAGGGCCCCAGGTGGGGGTGCAGGGGCCCAGGGCTGATGCAGACAGGCTGAGGGCTCTGGGCCGCTGGCAGCTGGTGCCAGGAGCCCAGGGGCCTCCGTCATGGGGCGGCTCACTTTGCAGAGCGTGGAGCGGCCAGGGCAGAACCAGAGGCGCCTGCGCCGGAGGGCGGGCGCTGGGACCCGCTCAGGCAGCACAGACAGCCGGGCAGGAGGGAGCAGGCCCACCTGAGCTGCAGGTCCAGGGCTGCGGTCAGGCACGGCAGGTCCAGCAGTGCGTGCAGCATCTCGGCGGCCGTGCTGGGGTCCACCAGCGATGGCAGGAGCGCCACCAACTCGGCGGTCAGGGGTGGGCTGTTCCAGGCCAGCAGCTGCGGGGACAGGCAGGGCAGCTCAGACACGCCCCAGGGGGCTCCCCGTGGGTCCTGGAGGTCGGGAGCAGGTCCAGGTGGCTGCAGTGGGAGCCAGGGGGTCCTGCCTGTGGCACTGCGGCCGCCGGGGCATCTGCCGGCTCCCCGCCTTTTCACCGCACGGGACGCAGGAAGTAGGCCCTTCCCCTTCCCTAGTCTTTCTGCCTCTGCATTTGCTTTTGTGCCGACAGTGACATCGCTTTCCTCGTGTCACTGCAGTTGTTTCTCTGATGGGGGAGTATGCTTCCAAAGGTCCTGAAAGTGCCACCGGGTACCCCCAGTCACAGCAGAGGCACGAAGCACCTCAGGGCTGACCCACAGGTGAGGCTGCCGGGCGGTGCTCTGCAGAGGCCGTGAGTGATGGCCCGGGCCCACCTCCCTGGGACCCCGCCCGGCCGCCGAATGCCATCTGCTATCTGCCGTGGGGACACGGCCGCCCCAGCCCTGTGCCTGCGATCCAGCTCAGCTGCCCCCGGGCCCGAGGACAAGACGAGGGAGGGGCTGGGACACTGCAACCCCGGCAGCCAGCCCCCCGGCCATGGACAGCTTGCCTTGAAGAGGCTGGGGAAGCTCAGGCGGAGGAGGCCGAGGCTCCGGCCGAGCAGGGCGACGCTGTCCCTGCAGAAACACACCAACTCGAAGGCCAGCGTGGGGCTGTGGAAGAACTCGGAAGGGACCACAGTGAACAGGTGCCGGCAGACCACCTCGGCGTCCACGGCCGCCGCCTCCCCTGCAAGGCAGGGTCGCCATAAGTACCTGCGGTGGGTCGGGCCACGGTGGGGTCTCCACTCACCTGCCTCGGGGCCCCGGGGGCTGTGCCACATCTGCCCGCACAGAGACACGGGCCCGGCGGTGGCCACAGGCCGCCCCCCAGGAGTGCGGCCGTTCCCGGGGGCTGAGCAGCTCTGCCGGCAAGGCGACCTCCACGCATTCGAACTCGCGCCGCAACCCTGCTTCCCAGCAGCCACCCCCGCGAGCGCAGCAGCGGCGCCCTGACGGGCCGCACGTCTCACCGTGGCGCAGGAAGAACTGGGCGATGGGCAGCAGCGCCCGCACGCAGGCGGGGTCCGCGCACAGCCGCACGTGCAGGGCCTTCAGGCAGGACAGGGTGCGGCACAGGAAGGAGGGGTCCTGTCTGCAGAGCACGTCCAGCACCAGCACCGCCTCCACCAGGCACTGCGGGGACGCGGGGCCCACGCTCAGGGGGAGGCGACCCCCAACGCCCGCCCCCAGCCCCCAGCCCCCTGGACGGGCACTCACGGCTTTCTGTAGGTCCGAGTCCCCCCTCCTCAGGGCTCCTGCGGGAGAAAGGAAGGACCGGTCTGTGTGCCGGCGTTACAGCCACAGAACAGAAGCCACGGCGCACGGGGGTCCGGAAGCTTGCGGAGTGGGCAGGGCACCGCCCACCGAGCATGGAGGGCTGGCCAGGGCCGGGCAGAGCCAGGCCAGGGGTCTGGCTGGTGCTGGGGGGGCGGCAGCGGCCGGGGGCACCGCAGGCACTCACGCCGGGAGCTCTGCCCCAGGAGCCGCTGGCAGTACTCGAAGGCCTTCTCCCGCAGCTGCTCCCGCGGGGGCCGCAGGCGGCTGGTGGCCGAGGCGGCGGACAGCACGGACAGGGTGGAACCCTCCAGCTCCGACCTGTCGTCTGCAGGGGGACAGAGCTGCTCAGCGGGCCAGGGTCCCGAAGACGCCGGGAGCCGCCCTGTGGCCACTCCAGGCTCTGGGCCTGGTGCTCAGTGTCGCCCCACCGGCCGCCTGCCCCTCCTGGACACTCAGTGTAGCTGGGGCGTCTACCCCGCAGGTCCAGAGGCGCAGGGGCTCTGTGAAGGCGGCTGCACAGCCGCTCTGCCGGCTCTGCCACGCCGGGGAAGGGCCTGCGGGTGCCCCGGGGCCCATGTCGCCCCGGTGCAGCGGGTCCCACCTGCGTCCTGGGCGCTCGGGCCCTCAGGGCCACTGTGCAACAGCCAGGCCCGCAGCATGGAGAAGGCCTGCACGTTCAGCCACTGGTCCTCCGTGAAGCGCTGGCCCTTGGACAGCACTGTGAAGAAGTCGGTGGCCACGGCCCCGTCGACCTCGGTGACAGGACCCTGCTGTGGAGGCAAGGGGCACAGGCAGCACTGGGAAGGCCAAGGGGCTCACCCATCCTTCTCCTCCAGAACCAGGGGCACCCCCGGTAAGATGCGCCAGCCACGTGACCCTCGGCAGCAGGTCTGGCCCTCACCAGAGGCACAGAGCACCAGGGGCTGGGGAGCTGGACTCCCTGAGACCCGAGCTCTCCCCACGACCTGCACCAGTGGAGACAGGCAAGCAGGATCATTCTGCAGTGATCCCGACAGGGCAGGAAGAGTCCACAGGACCCCACCGGTAAGGCTGCTGAGGGGCCCTGAGGGTCGCCTCACCTGCCGGGCCCGCGGCGTGGAGAAGAAGCCCCCTGAGGACTGTGCTGGCCCCTGCTGGATGCTGGCATAGCGGAGCCAGTCCGCCAGCCTCCTGCTGAGCAGGTTGACCTGGTCTGGGGGTGGGGCAGGGGACAGTGCCGTGGGAAACCCGACCCTAGCCACCGGCACCGAGATCTTTCTGGAAAACAAGCAGCTCCCGACACAGTCCCTCACTCTCGGGCCTCCCCGACACCCACCCAGACACAGGGACCCCTGTCCCACCTCCCTCCCCACGCAGGCTCAACTCTGTCCTGCATCAGGGGCTCAGGCCTCTTGGGAAGGCAGGTACCTTCGTGGAGGGTGCCTGGGGCAAGGCTGGCCACCTTGGACACAACTGGGAGGAGGGGCCTCAGACTGGGGCCCTCAGGCTGCCGGCTCTCCAGGACTCTGAAGACACGCTGGCCGACATGGCTGACCTGTGTCCTGTCACCCTACAAGTTAAACACAGGTGGGGTACAAGGGAAGGGCTCGCTGGCCCAAGTGCCTGAGTGACAAGCCCTTTGGTCCGAAAACATCTGGAAAGGGGACCCATCAACAGCAGTGACGCCATAAAGTCGCCGCTTACACACACCTGGGAGCGTCACCGGAGCAGCCCAGGCCCTGCGTCCGCTTGCACCACGTCCCAGCCACTTCCCTAGGAACCCAGGAGAGCGAGGGACAGGTGCTTCTGCCCCGTCCGGATGCACGAGCTGGAGGCAGCCGTGCAGATGGGTGAGTGGCAGGGAGCCCACCTGCGTGGGGCCCGCACACCGGCATGCTGCGTTCACCTCCTGGGGCCCCATGGCCACCAAGGGCAGGGCGGCCAGCCTGAGGGGTCAGTCGCATTACCTGGGCCAGGAGCACAGAGGCCACCAGGCTCAGCTGCCGCGTGTCCTGGACGTGGTCCCAGGGCAGGCTCCGGCCGTCGCACGGCGCCCTCTCTCTCAGGATGGCGGCGCAGAGGAGCTGGAGCTGCTCCGAGCCCCCGGGCCGGCAGAGCGTGGTCTGCAGCAGGTCCACACACGTCCTCTCCAGCCTGGATGCGGACGGAGCGCACGCACGTCACACCTCGGCAAGAGCGCCGGCCCCAAGGGGGCCCTCCGACCCCCGCCGGGAAGCGGCTGGGTCCCTGGGACGGGGGGCGGGCACCCTTCCATCTGAGGACCGTTTGCACTGGTTTAAGTGGACACAGACTCAACCACCGGCCAGGCATGCCCCGGGGTCACCACACTCACTTCCTGTTGTATTTGGTGGCCGCAACCATGAGGAAAAGCCTGCGCAGGGCGTCCACAGCGTCCGGCCCCACGTCCTCCCTCTGCAGCAGCTGGCAGAGCCGGGAGCAGAACTTCTCCAGCTCGCCAGCCTGGAGCTCCCTAAACCAGGAGACAAGGTCAGCGACCTGGCACCAGGAGGCCACCTTGAGGGACCCAGGAAGGAGGCCCTGAGCTCCGACAGTGACTCGAAGGCATAGGGAAAATCCCGCTGAGCAGAGGGCCCCGGGTCTCCCAGGAAGAAGGCAGGTCCGCCATCCACACTCTCGTGACAAATGAGCTGACCGGTTCCCAACCCAGTTCCTCTCCATGGAACTCAGCTGTCCATGGGCCACTCCCGTGCCCTGCTGGACAGGCTGTCTGGGACACCATCACCCCCATTTACGATGACAAAAAGCCTTCCTGACAGAGATGCCACACACTCAGATTTTGTGCTTCTAGGAGCAGAATTAACACTTGAGTTTAAGAGTCAAAAGTCAGGGGGAGTCAACCTGAACCAAGTTGCTTTTCAAAAGATTCCTTCCGCAAGCCTTTGAACCCTGGGCGCAAGGGTTAAATCTGACAGGTCAAAGGGCAAATACGAGACACTGTATGGTAAACCTGTTACATAGTTCCTGTGCTGTTTAATTTGCTTATTCATTAAAAATGCCCACGTAGTCAGCATTGACAACAGGTAAGATGTGGAAGAGCTTCAAAATGGAAACTGCTTGTAGGTTTCTACTTCAGTCCAAAAAGGAAGAAGGGGTAACAGGCCAATGAATCAGTATACGGGGACTTCCCGGTGACTGGGCCCTCCCTGCGGGGGCTCAAGTCCACTCAGTCCATTTTGAGCTGATCAGATGTTGGAGCTCAGGGATCCTGAACTGAGACAAAGACAGGGTGTCCCCGGCCTCAGACAGACAAGGTATGACAAACACCCAAAGGTGGGGGCCTAGGGCCACTTCTTATGTTCCCTGTTCTCACTTGAAGGCTGGCAGGCAAGGCCCCAGGGTTCACCTGCAGCCCCCACCTGCCTCCCACCCCTTCCTCCAGAGGCCGGCCCAGGCCTGTTTCCGACTGGCACAATGACTGAGGGAGAAGCTGCCAGGCCGTTGTCAATGGAGACTTTCCCAGAATGGCGGTGCCCTCATCCCAAATCAATCGCTTCCGGGACAGTCTCCGAAGCCCGGGATTCTCCGTAAACAGCCAGTCTGCTCTAACCCTTCCACAGTGGCCCCGTGCTTCCAAACCCAAATGCCTGCAGCCGCCAGCAAGGCTCCCAGGGCCGCGGCCCCACCTCGCTTCCCTGGGCGCTGCCCAGCGCTGCCCTCCTGCTCTGACCCTGGGCACAGGCCCCCCACGGGAAATGCTCCTGCTGAGCTTCGCTGGCCCTCTCCTCCTTCTGGAAGCCTCCCCGCTGACACCCTGATCTCTCCTCATCCAAGTCCCACTTCTCTCTCCCTCTTCTTTACCTTAGATGTTTCTGATCACTTTTTCCACCCTTGCTGTCCAGCTTTGAAAAATCTGGAAGTTAAAATTCACTCCAAACCCCAACTTCCAAAACTGAAGCTATAGAAACTGCTACCAAAAACCACAGGCTTAAAGTGAACATCTACAGCGAAAGCTAGTCAGACCTGATCTCCCCAAACCCTAGGCGACCCTGTGTAAACTCACACCCTCAATCCAGGCATCCGTTCAACACAGAGACAGAAAAGTAAGAATTTACACAGCGAGGGCTATTCCTTCTGCCGGTCCGCCCACAATTAAGCGGAAGATGTGAGTGTGTGTGTGTGTGTGTGGGGTGCTCAACGCAGCTGAGCGGTTGTGAGTATCACAGGCTGAGTAAAGCGCTAGCGTTTAAAGATACCTGTTGATATTTTCATTTACTACTTCCCCTAAATCCAGGTGGACTTGGGTTGGAATACGGGAACTGGAGCCGCAATACTGGAACTTGAATCCTGGAACACCCGTCCAATACTGAAGGAGAGACCGGCTCCGCTGCACTTATTGGCAGATGGAGCTGCAAACCCAGGAAACCTTCCCTGAAGACTGTCGAGGTTATCGGGCCACAGGTTTTTACCCTCTTCACAGCCTGTAGAACCGAACCTGCATCCAAGAACCTCTCTCCACTAGAATCCCAGCAGCCTCAACCATCCGCATCTGCTCCACCAACTAGTCCAGCCCAGAATCCAATTTTCTTTTTATGAAGTTTACCATGGGGCTTGTGGTGCGGGTTGCATGGCCCTGTTTTAAACAAGCGTTTCGTCCCAGACGGTCTGATGGGCTGCGGGGGGTCAGTCCTGAGACACGAGCTACCGCCTGGTCAGCCAGAGCCCACAGCCGGCTGCGCGCGCTGGGCAGCTTCTCAACCACCCAATGGCCCCCGCAGGAGAGCCACCTTTTTAAGCGACAAAGTCCAAGGCCCCCCAAGGGCCTCAGCCGCTCCCGAGCTGGGCGCAGAGCGCCTCGCTCCATCCCCCCGGGCTCTGCGGCCCCTGCGGGCTTCGCGCGCTCCTTCCTGCAGCAGCCGGGTCCCCACGGGGTCGCAGCGGACCGCTTCCGGCCACCCCGCCTCCGGCTCAGCAGTCAGCGGGGATCCCCCCCCTCCGCCCCCCAGCTCAGGACACCGCTCAGGTGCCACCTCCTCCCGGCGCCGGCTCCAGCCCCCGCCCGGTCCGGCCGCCGAGGAGCCCGGGTCCCCGGAGTCGGTAAAGCTGGGCCAGACGGGCTCCCCGGCGTGGTCGCGCCTCGGCCCCCCTGAGACCCCCAACCAGCGCCCCGGGGGGGAGACGCGGGCACCTGGCCTGGCGGAGCAGACTCTCCGCCCCGGGCGAGAACATCCCGCCGCGCGGGCCCCGAGACGCGGCCGCAGCGCCGGTCACCCGGCAGGTCCACTCGCGCAGCCCCGCGCCCCTCCGGCTTCCGGGCGGCGCCACGAGCCGCGTCACGTGGGCACGGCGTGCAGGCTGCCGGCCAATGGGAGGCGGTGCAGCTTCGCGGGGCGGGGCCTCTGCGCCCCGGACGCTGATCCCGGCTGGCTTCCGGGCGCCCTCCGGTCTGAGACCCTGGGAACCTTGGCACCCGGGCCCCTTGGTACCGGGGGACCCCGGAACCTGGGCGCCCGGCGCGCGGGCCTCGGGACGGCGCCCGATGGGCGCGCCGGCCCCAGCGCTCGGCTGTCTGGTGACCGGGGCGCCGAGGGGCGCGGGTCGTGGCTCCGCATCGCCCGCAGGTGCCGCCCAGGCCCGGCGGTTGGGGTGGGGCCGCGCCCGGCGCGGGGCGGGCGCCCCTGCGGCTCCTGCTGCCCAATTCGCGGGAACAGCTTCCCGAGCGCCCGCGACTCGGTGTCGTGGGCTGTGCGTCGGCGCCCGTTTCACGGGCTCGGAGAGGGATCTAGTGACTCTAGAGGCTGTGTTGGCCGCGCGCGGCGTGGGCGCCCCGGACGGGTGACACGCAGTGACGGCCGCGCCCGGCAGGGCCCCTGGGGCCGCCTGGGCCAAGGCTCCCCGTTCCCGGCGGCAGGACCGGCTGGTCTCGGTGGGTTTGGAGGTGGGAGGAGAGACGCGGGGTCGGGGAATCGGCATCGGCGGGGCCGCGGTTATCGGGAGGCTCACTGGCCGTGGGGCAGGGGGGCACTTGCAGGCGTGCGGAGCCAGTCGTGCGACCCACAGGCGAGGACCGAGCTCCCGCCCGGGTGGTGCTGGTGGTTCGGGGGGGCGGTGAGTGCAGAGGCCACGTCCCTGCCTCCTGGGGTTCACAGGGGCTGTGACCTCACCCAGGAACGGGCACGGAAGCCCAGGAGTGCTCGCCACGGCGGGGAGGCGGACGACGCGGTCCTCGGGAGGGGGCGGGGCAGCGAGGCCTCCGAGGAGGACCCGCCGGGCTCCCCTGCGGGTTGCTGGACCCTGGAGCCCAAGTGGGGGTGTTCAGGGCGGCTGGCACCGGGGATGAGGCGGTGGAAGCCAGCAGCGGGGAGTGAGACACGGGGCGGGAAGGAGAAGGGAGCCCGCGAGGAAGCGGGTCCCAGGCTGTCCTTACGGAAAGCCGGCCTTGCACTGGCACCGGCTCTCAGGGAGCCCACCTGGCCGGGGGCAGCGCTGAGGCCGGTTTCTGTACCAGCATTTGGAGGCTGAGCGGCCTGAAGCTGAAAAAATGGCGGAGGGGGCCAGGGTCACCCCCTGGAAGTGGAGGAGGGAGCTGCTCCAGCAGCGGTGCTTCAGGTCGCTGTGGACGCTCCACTGCCAGCGGGGGTGCCATCTAAGAGGGTGGGGTGTCTCGGAGGGCGGCACATGCAGAGGTCAAATGTTAAGTGCTGCCGGGAAGCCTGATGACATGTATTTGCGACACTCTTGTACGGAACTCCAAGTCTGACGTGGTGCGCAGGAGAAACTCCCATATGATTTAGTCGTGAGAAAGGCAGGCGCTGCAGAGAGAGGCTGACTTCAGGGAACCCTCAGAACATGCTGTGAGGCTGGGTGCCCACCCTGCGTGTGAAGCAAGCAGGCTTTTCTTAGGTTCACGTGTCCCCGCTGCACTTGCCCCCATGTCTGTCTGTCTGCAGAGTCCTTGCTCAACCAGCCTGGCACCCAGGAAACACGCACAAAGGGTCAGGAAGGCCCGCCCCTGCTCAGGTTTGCTCCTGGTAGGGGAAGGACCTGTTGAGGCAGCTGCAGGCACCTGTGGGTGTCTGGGGGTCCGGGAGGCTCCGCTGGTCTGTCCACGTCCCTGGAGCTGCAGATTGATCTACAGGGAACCCCGAGTGCAGGAACTCACAGGCACCTCCACAGAGCACGTGCCTTGTCACGGAGTGGGAAGCTGAGCGGGGCCACCCACCCACGAGGAACACACCGAGCCCTGTTCTCATTGCTTTAATATATAATTTTATTTCTGGTTATAGAAACAAATGCTAAGAGGAGAAATAAAAACTTCCCCATCCACATACAACAATTTAATAGATAAAAGAAGAACAGTTAAAATAAATGAAAAAAAAAAAAGGTAGAAATTTAAAACTTTGTTATACCTTTAAAACATTAATGTCTGATACAATTAGAAATCACATTCATATCTCAAACTTAAAAAAAAAAGTATGGCTCCTTATTTAAAAAATACTGTATCCCATTAGAAATGGAACGCAGGCTGGCCGGGCCGCTGGGGGTCTCTTCGTCTTTCTGACAGTGGCGCTGGCTTCCTGCCACCAAAGCAGAGTGTCTGTGAGCCTTTCCGGGTGTCCCAGACCAGATTTTACCTAAAGGTGGTGAAACATGGCCTCAACTTCCCATCCAAGGCTCTAGAATCTAATTTCCACTTTATAGGATACCACTGATATTTTTAAAGCATTGATTATTCAACATCGTAAAAAACACTTTAGACAGCCACTGTAAAAAAAAATTACACACGCTCGCACACACATACATACACACAGCCCTAACAGCACCCCCCTCCCCAAAGTTATCTTTACAGGAGAATTATCGGTCAGCTAAAGAAAAAAAAAAAAAACTCTCAGTATTGGGTTCAATCCTCCCTCACGTGCATCAAGCTGCCGGCTCTGAACTTGGTGGATCGGAGATGGGACGGGGAACACACTCCGTCTCCCCCACTGCCCCACCCACCCTGACAGAACTAAGGGGTGCCAGGAAGGAGGCCATGCTTAAAATGTCGGATTTTAAATCCTATTTTTATGGATTAAAGAGAAAACCTGGACCGGCTAACCTAACATGTAGGGTAAAGCGCTTAAGGCCTGGGGCTCAGTTCAGAGCCCGTCAGCCTGGCAGGGAAACATCCACCCCGGCTCAGCCCCGTGCGGGGTGCAGGGTCCTCCAGCCCTGGCAAACAGCCGGCTGAGCAAGGCCCGTGTATGCAGGTAAGAAAACTTTCTATAAAAAGCACTTTAAAATTTTTGCTTTTGTTAGCCATTGAGGTGTGTCTTTTTTTTTTTGGTTTTTTTGAAGATTTTATGTTCAGAGAGAGGACAAGAGAGGGAGAGAAACATCAATGTGTGGTTGCCTCTCACACACCTCCAACTGGGGACCTGGCCTGCACCCCAGGCCTGGGCCCTGACTGGGAATCAAACTGGCCGCCTTCCAGCCCGCAGGCTGGTGCTCCATTCGCTCCATTCGCCACCAGCCGGGGTGGTGGGGCGGGGGGGACATACCCTTTCATACCACGAGCCGCTGCAACATGAGGCAGGTCTCACCTGCTAGGCCCCTCCTGGGCCAGGCCTCCCCGGCAGTTCACTGTGAACGAGTCCTGGCACGGTCTACCATCAGCAAATATTTGGATGAAGCAAATTAGCCAACGATCCAGAAAAGGTTCCAGAATAAAGCATGAAGAGCCAGAATTCTTCCAATTCTATTTCAACTCTTAAAATAAATCACTAGGTTGGGGGAAAAATTTGAGACTAACTCTTCGGTCACCTTGGAGGTGATTGGGTGACTCAAACCTGGTTAGAAGACCTGCAGCCACCCCCTCAGGGGACCCCCGGGGTCCTGTGCGGCCAGCAGCACCTGGTTGGCCAAGGCAGGAAATGTTTGCTGCCTCCCATTCACCCCAGAATTTTCCTTCCCAGTTTCCCAGTGGCTACGAGAATGACAAGCAGGTGGGCCTCCCGTTGGGGAGAAAGAGGCCTAGAAAGAACTCTGCTAAAGTAACAAGCAGCCAAAACCAGCATCAGGATGACCCTCGAGGCTCAGGAATTCACGGGAGTGGTACTGCATGGACACGCAGACAGATGCCCGGCCCAGTGGCGGCAGAGCCCCGGCCCTTCCCCTGACCAAGGCCACCTGCGTGGCTCCTGTCCCAAAGCAGTGGGAGCTGAACACACCTGGGCCAGGCCTGCCCCTTCAGGGGGTGGCAGCTCCACCGTTTAATTGCCTGGTGCCCCAGGACCTTCTCACAACCCCTACAGGGCGCCAGCACAGCCCCACACCAGGCAGTTCTGCTGGCTATGCTTGGGGTCCCTGCCCCGCCACCCCTGTTGCAGACGTGGCCCTGCCGGCCATGGAGCTGAGGTGCAGCTGAGCGGGGAAAGTGGGGCGTGGGGCCTGGACCAGAGAGGACCCTCCTCGGAGGCACCTCCAACAGGCAGCTTTGCAAGTGACCTTTCTTCCTTTATAACTTAAGAGTAAAACCATTCTAACAGTTAGTGAAAAGGCCTATTTCTTAACTCAGTTCTGAGGTGGTGCTCGGGGTTGTGGCCCCAGTGTGGCCTGCAGCAGCTGTGACCCTGGGCCGGGCAGCAGGGGACAGGAAGCAGCAGCGGTTTTGGAGGACGGAGGTGCTCTGGGGCCTTTGGCAGCTGGGGGCAGACTCGGCCACATGCCAGGGGTGGGGGACAGTGCTGCCTGCCACCCGGCAGGGGCGCGGTGCCACTGAGGTATCCCACAGGCACCGGTCCGGCCCTCCCCGCGACACCGAAGGCGGCGGCACAAGTCTGGTGCCAACCTCGAGCTGCGAGCACGGGGGAGCGCGTTAAGAACCGTCACGTGGGAACAAGGCCTCGAGAAAGGAACTTCCAAGGGGAAAGGGTTTTGAAGAACACAGGCGAGCATCCGAGGAGAGCGGGCCGCGCGCCCCCGCGTCCCGTCCCCTGGTCCGGCTGCAGGTCAGCCCCACCTCCGTAGCAGCGCGCGCGTGACTTAAATTATCCTCAGCAGAGAGTCACTTCCAGGCAGAGGTATCGTGAAGGAGGCTGCAGGGAACACTTCTCCGTAAGCCCAACAGGAGCCCCTGGAGTGGCCCAGACGCCAGTCGGGACCCCAGCTGCGGCGGCCTTGCAGCCTCGAGGGGCCGGGGCTCCTTTCCCTGGGAGAGCCCGTCATTTTTGGTAACTGATTGGAGAACAAGTAGTGCACTATTTATCCAGCATCGGAATGGAGGCAGTCGGGGAGCTGTTCTCAGGGGGTCGGGGGTGCAGAGGCCGGAGGTGGGTATGGACCGCCAGACGGTGACAGTCCGTCACCTCAGCGTCACTCGAGGGCAAAGCAGAAGAGGCTGTGGGAGAAAAAAGGTCGCTCCCCTGCACCAGCTGCCCTCACTGCTCAGCTAAAGCTCCGGAAAGTGCCCTTCTCTGCCCCGTCCTGACACTCAGCCAGGTCCTCGTGCTTCAAGCGAGCTCTGCTCTCTGACGTAGGAAAGCACCCCAAACTAAAAGAACCCTCTCCTCCTTTCGGACCCTGAATCACCAACAAAGGGCTCCGGCCCACAGGACTCTGCAGTGCTGTCGGCAGACAGAGGTCCCTGTCCAAGGAAGTAACAGCATCAGACGACGCCCATGGCTTCCCACCCACCTCAAGAGGACCCAGGAGGGACAGAAAAGGGACCCGTACACCTGTTCCCTCCCAGCTGACAGCCACTTCACCCGTGTCCACGTGGCTTGTTCTTGGGGAACACAGGAAAGGCAAATAGCAAACCCCAATCAGGAGCTAAGCAGACCGGGCTGGGGGGCAGGGGGTCTGACTGCGTCCCTCCCAGGGTCCAGCGTTCTGGGGAGAGCTTCCATGTGTAAGAAAGATGCAGAGCTTGGGACAATGACGGCTCCACTTACAGAGGTGCCGTCACTTTCAACATTACACGATGTTCTTGGTGGGAGACATTCACCCACTTCACAGAGCGGTCCCTTGGCTTCCTTCCCGTGCTGAGTGTTTCCAGCATTTGGTGCTGGTCGGACCCAGGAGGGGTGGGACAGCTGCAGCACGGGCCCCAGAGCCACGCCAGCACCCTGCCCTGGGACGGCTCCTCGATCTGCGCAGACTCGAGCCCCCGGGAGACCAAAGAGAAGGTTCTTGGACCCCTGAGGCTGCAAACACATCCCCCGGATTAACGATAATGAAGCCACAGGGGCCCCGAGCTAGACCCTAAGGCGAGACCCGGGCCGGCCAGCCTTCGCACCCTCCTCCCACGCACGCCGCCCGGTGGAGAACGCCTGCAGGACACAAGAGGAGGCGCCAGCGTGGACGGAGAGCGGCCGGGCACCACGCACCATGGTGACTGGTCAGGGGGCAGGCGAGCTGTTCACATGCTGGTTTAGTTTTTCTAAAACGGCCCGAAAGCAGCAGGGGTGGACTGCACAAGAGCGCTTATTCCCACATGAGGCTAGTGCCATAGAAATGACGAGCTTGGGGCATGAGGAACACAGAGCAGGCGTTTCCCCGATTCGGGCAGAGGGGACGGGCCAGGGACACTGTACACTTGTCCGCAGTGACGGCGGCAGCTGGGGTGGGGACACCGCGGGCGCAAGATGGAGCAGGTCGCCCTGGGCACACAAGCCAGTCTTGCCTGCACAGCCTTGAACTCGTGCCGCTGGTTCCCCCTCCCTCTGAGCCACCCCGGGCACCGGGTCCCAGCCAGGAGACCGCACGCTCTTCCCCTGGGCCTGCACCGCCGTGGGCAGGGCGGGCAGCCTCCGGGTGGGGACCAGCGCTGAGGGTGGCGGGCTTCGCTGGAAGCCATGCAGGCCGGGATGGGGGCTCCGCACTAGCTGTTTCTGGATGTGTCCACCCTGCAGGACCAACGCTTTCTCAGAGCCCCACACTTGCCATTTCCTGAGACTACCCGCCTAGAGCTGCTGACCACTCTCTGGGCCGAGCGAGGCGGGTCAGGCTTCCCTCCTGCTCCAGGGTGGCCCTGCCCTCCGCACTCACCCCGCTGAGGACCAGATTGGCCACGTCAGTAAGAGCCGGGTGAGCCATGGGGGCCACAGGCCCAGCTGTCAGGACCGTGGAGCACGCAGGGCTCGCCCCGCCGTGGCGCAGGTGCGGGGGTGCATGGCGTGGGCTGCTGCTCTGACGTGCGCTCCACACAGCTTTCTGCCTCGAATGCCAACCCAGGAAGCGATCGACCTCCCTGGAAGCTGGCGGACAGGGCGGAGGATGCACCTTCCCCGCGGCCACGGCAGCCAGGCTCCCGGGCCCACGCGGCCCCCCAGCTCCAGACGGATGCTCCCTCTGCGTGCGTCTCAGACGTAGGATGGAGCCTGGATGCCACGTTGTAACCAGACATGTTACTTGGGGTGCAAAGCCAAACTGACCCCCCCCCCCCATTAATGCCGATCCGATGCTTTCTGGGCCACTACTTTGGGGAGCAGACATCACGAACAGCCGGAAATCCGCCTTTCGCGCCGGTTCCGGTCCACGGGCAGGAGGGGAGTGGTGCTGTCCTTCCCCTTGGGGGGCCGCCATCTGCGAAGTCCTGGGGCGAAGGCTGCTGCCCACGGCCCAGCATGCAGGGGGACAGGATGGTGCCCAGGCAGAAGGAAAGCATACAATCAGCTGTCTGACGTGTTTATGTGTTTTGTTTCGGCCACAGCAGGGACGGGACACAGATGGCAGGGCGGTGAGAGCAGGAGCCGGGGACAGGGTCCTATCCGAGCTTTCTTGTCACAGTCCCACCCAGCAGCAGCCTCGGCCGTCATGGTCCAGCTCCGCAAAGCCTTCGGGCACGCGTCCCACTCCACCTCTGCCGGTGCCGTCACTCCCCGGTCCCGGGCCCCTGCGGGCCGGCAGTGGTGATCACCCCGGCCTGCGCGGTCACAGTCCCGCTGGGCTCCTCCAGCCGGGGCCTCTTGACTTCGGGCTCCCCCGCGGAGGAGGCCGAGGGGGCGGTGGTGGCTGGGGTGGTGGCGGCGGCGGTGGTGGTGGTGGCGGTGGCAGCGGCTGCGTTGGCGGCGTTGGCTGCGGCGGCTGCTGGCTCGTCGGGCCCCACCTCGCACACCCGGGTGACCACCACCGGCGCGGACGAGCTTGCCTGGGCTGCGAGGAGCTGCAGGGGGCTCGTGAGCGCTGCGGGGGGACAGGGGGGCGTCAGGGGCCTGGTCAGGGCCAGCGCCCAGGCTCTGAGCACAGGCCCGAGTGGCTACGCAGGGACCCGGTCCCGAGTGGCCCTGGCATCTCGGGCCAAAGCCACCAGCAGCGCCTGGGGCCAGTCCCCACCTGCTGCCCCGCGGCCGGCCTGCCCTCCCGCCTGAGGCTCCCGGAGCCACCCCTCCCCTTTGCCAGAGTTGCCCACCTGAACCATCAGCTGAACATCTCCCTCTCCCCCCAGCACCAGTCCCTCTGGTCCCAGCCACCCTGGCCTGAGCTCTGCGAGGGCATCTTCGCTCTGACTGTCACCACGGAGCCCAGGGCGCCAACTGGCCCTGAGTTGGCTGGGAGACACTCCTCTGCTGCAGCGACCATAGACTGAACCCCAAGCTAAGAACGAGGGTACAGGGGTCAGCAGGGCCTCACCGTAGGTGCTGCCAGCTAAGCTGTTCGTGGGGACGGCGTGCTTCCCGTTCTGGGTGACGGCCCGGACGGGAAGGTGGTGCTGCCCGATGCTCACGGGGGTTGCTGGCTGCAGGATGGTGACCGTGTGTCCAGGGACCCCTGGGGCCATCTGGCTGGCCACAGTCTGGATGACGCGGCTGGCGGCCGGGATGGTGGCAAACGCAATGGTGGGCTTCTCCTCCGAGCCTGCGGGGGAGTGAGTGTCAGGGCCCCACGTGGCCTGGGGACAGGGCACTGCGGTCGCTAAGCACTGGTGTAAGGAAGAAGACCGCCCGCCCGGAGGGTTTCAGACAAAAGTTTAAATCTCTTAAACTTTAACCCACTGATGTCATCTGAGAAAATGCATCAGCTTGAGTGAAACGATTTGCATCTAGAGCCACACTACTGTCTGTCACCCACCCCCGTCTGCCACCGATGGCACTGCAGCGATGCTGAGATCCGCCAGCCCAGGTCCTGCTGGGGCCTGTCACCCGGCCGGCCGCACTCAGGATTTACCCCATGACTTGCCTGGGGTCCTGGTTTCTGGTTTAGGAGTTTGTAACTATTTTCTACTTTGTGACCTCTCAGGACTTCTCACCGGGGGCTCAGGAGGACTCACCCTCTGGGTCCCATGCTACGAAGCCCCCAACCCAACTCGGCGTGGCCGCGGGGCTGAGCACCTGAGGCCCCGTTTCACAAGAAGAAACCTGTTTCAGAGGATGACCGTGCTGATTCCGAAGGACAAACTTCCCCAAAGCATGCAGCTGGGAGGACGGCAGTAGGCTCAGAGACAGCCTGCGCCCCAGGACCTGGGCTCTGTCCCCGAGACCCGGGCTCTGTCCCCGAGACCCGGGCTCTGTCCCCAGGACCTGGGCTCTGTCCCCGAGACCCGGGCTCTGTCCCCGAGACCTGGGCTCTGTCCCCGAGACCCGGGCTCTGTCCCCGAGACCTGGGCTCTGTCCCCGAGACCCGGGCTCTGTCCCCGAGACCTGGGCACTACAGTGCCCGAGACCCAGGCGGGCAGCTCTAGCTTCCGGGGACCCGGCCAAGTGGCCGCGTGGCTGCCTTACCTCTTGCCTCAGCGCCCAGGTCCAGCACAGCCGTGCCCGCGGCTTCGTGGGCGCCCCCTGCTGAGGCCTGGCTGGCGAGGATGTACCCGTTGGCGGAGCTGGCGGAGGAGGCGACCACCCTGAGCATGGCCACAGGGGGCGCTGGCTGCACGACGTGGATGGCGTGGCCAGGGGGCTGCTGTGCTGTCACTATGGACGCCGGCATGTAGGCCATGGGCTTGGCCACTACGCTGGGGGGCCGGGGCGGCACTGCCATGATGACGGGCTGGGCGCTGACGGGGGAGCCTGTGCGGAGAGGGCACGCGGTCAGCGGGCACCCAGCACCCCCAGCAGACACGGGCACGCGGTCAGCGGGCACCCAGCACCCCCAGCAGACACGGGCACACGGTTGGCAGGCACCCAGCACCCCCAGCAGACACGGGCACGCGGTCGGCGGGCACCCAGCACCCCCAGCAGACACGGGGGCAGAACAGCTCTCACCAGGTGCGCTCTGGGAGTACCGATACTCAGGGACAGAAGCTAACTTCGACCCAAAGTCGGGGTCATGCGGAATGGGGGAGCCCTCCCGAGACAGGCACTCCGGAGTCTGCAGGCCACTCGAACGGGGGGACATCAGGCCAGGGTGTGTGGGTGAGGCTGGAGCACTCCTAAGTGCGGGGAGAAGGTACCCAGAAGTGAGTCACAGACAAGAAACAAAGGCCACTTAACTGCCCTTGAGACCCCTGAGCCCACCAGCCGCCCAGGCGCAGCCCAGGCCGCGCTCCCCGAGGCCTTTGGTCCTCGCCAGAGGCTCCCACCCTGACACTCGGCACCATCCCTTGCCCCCCACAACCCCCGCAGCAGCCGGCAGGGACTGCGTGGCGACAGAGAAGCCACCAGCCCAAGTTGGCCCCAGGGAACTGGCTACATCTTTGTGTGACAACACACGTGCTGGTGGGACGGGCACACACCTCCCACCAGGACAAGTCTACGCAGCAAAGAGGGCAACAGGGACCCTCCCAGGAATAACCTGCCAGGGAAGGGCTCTCCCCGACGTCCCTCTCCCTCCGACAGGAAGGCCGTCCCCCCACAGCCCGGCCTCCAAGGCCAGTCACGTCACAGGACAGCCCCGCGTTACATGCCCGAGACCCTCGCGTGGACGTGCGGCCCCTGGGGAAGTGGGGCTCACCTGGACGACAGGGGCCCGAAGGGGGTGCGGAAGCAGGAGACGCCCCGCTGCCTCCGCTTCCGGAAGGCCTGCTCCACGAGCTTGGCTTCTGAGGCAGGGTCTATTCGCCAGAAAGACCCCTTCCCGGGCTCCTCCTGGGAACGCGGGACTTTGATAAAATACCGGTTCAGGGAGAGGTTGTGCCGAATGGAATTCTGCAGGCAAGGGGAGAGTCTCGGTCACGAGCAAACCGGGGAAACGCCAGGCGCAGGGGTCTGGGCCGCGCTGCTCCTGCTCCTTCCGGGGAGCAGGACAGAAAGACAAGCAACGGCGGGGGGCTGTGCCAGGTCACAGGCTGCGCCAGGTCCCCTGGCCAACGGGGACAGGGGTAAGCGGGACGCGCTGGCCCTGCCCAGAGACAAAGGCCTGATGATGCACTAAAGGGCACGGCCGGAAGGGACGCGGTGACAACGCAGAGGCGGCGCAGCAGAGGCGGCCCGGGGCGCACGGGCGCGGCTCCCGGATCTGCTGCGGGTCCCGGGCTGCGTCCCTGCGCCCGCTCCTGTCCCGAGGACGCCGGAGCCTCACCTGCCAGCCCTTGTCGGCCGTCCTGTAGTAGGGGTAATGCTTGGTGATGTGGGCGTAGATGCCGCTTAGTGTTAGCTGCCGGTCCTGCGCCGAGGAGATGGCCTGCACGATGAGCTGGGCGTACGAGTACGGAGGCTTCGACTCGTCCTGCGGGGGCAGCGCGGAGCTCCAGGCGCGGCCGGCGCCACCCCCCCTCCCGCCCCTCCCGGCGGAGAAAACGCTGAGCCTGAGCGACCCGGCGCGCCCACTGCCACCAGATCCAGGGCCCGCGGGGCGAGGTCCGCTCGTGGGGCTTGGAGGAGCCGCCGCCCCGTGAGGTGGGGAATGAAGGTTCCCTTACGATTTACCCGAAACCTACGGCCTTTCCTTTAAACTGACTTTAAAACTGAGGACCTCACTCGCACGTAACGTAAGACGAGTGAATAAACTAAACTAACCCAGCGAACACAGGCGGACAGGAGTCCAACAGCCGGGGGCCGGGACGCGGGGTGAAGAAGTTAAGCAAAAATAAACAAAGAAACAGTTCTACAGATTTGCCCCTGTGCCCGGGTCACACCCCTAAGCCCTGTGTACTTCAAGGGCCGACTGTACACCTGACAGTGAGGGCACCGGACGGTGCAGAAGTTATGCTTTAAACCTCACGGAAACACGTTTTTAAGAAGTCACCAGGCAGGAAAGCCTTGAGACACCAAGTTGTGAGGCGACACCTGCTGCAGGTAAAACTGAAACGGGGTGCCCGACAGCAGATGAGGGCAGGAGGAACCATGAGGAAGCCACACAGGCCACCAGCAGCGAGCAAAGCACACGGTGGGCGGGGAGGGACAGCGCCCTGTGCCCACCGGGGCCACCCCTGCCCGGCCACCCCAGGCCCCGGGCTGCGAGGGTGAGACCTTGGGACTGTCTCCTCCAGACGCATCTGCTTGCTGCTCCGAGGCGGCCTTCGCGGCGAACTCTGCGGCCAGCTGCAGGTCTGAGGTCACGTTCTGGACGAATCGGTAGCCGGAGGACCCGGCTCCACGTGGACTGGCCGGGCAGGAGTTGGGAACACTGCAGACAGAAAGGACACCACGCCTAAGTCACCATCTTGGGGAGGAGGACTTGGTGCAGGAAACAGGACCTCCCTGGATGACATGGGGACAGAGGGGTAAATGACACGTTCCTGTTCCCTGTATTCCCCCAACACGGCACCAATGCCCCATCAAAGCGGACCAGTCGCTGCCCACGCAGGCTGGACCGGCGGATGGCGAGGCGCGGGCCAGGCCGCCCTGTGCTCATGTGTCCACACGGGGGCGCCCTCCGCCAAGGCCCGCCGGCCGGGCCAAACCAGGCCCCCTGCGCCCCGCAGCCTCCTGGGACTGCTGACCCTCCAGGGCTGAAGCACCGCCAGCTGCCCCCCGCAGCTGCCCCCACCCGTTTCCTCAGCGACTCAGTGGCCTTTGCTGTCAAGTCACATCAAAATACCGACTTGAAAGAATTCCATTGCAAATCACGAAGAGAACACCACCAACAGCACTAAAAGTGGGTAACAAACCCGGGTAAAAAGTGCCCAGATGCTTCCCTGTGAGGGGCTCAGGCTGCTCGACCCCCTGGGCCCGCACAGCCGGCCTTCCTCTGCACCCCAGCTTTCCACCCTAACTCTGCACCCCAGCCTTCCTCTGCACCCAGGCCTTCCACCCTAACTCTGCACCCCAGCCTTCCTCTGCGCCCTGGCCTTCAACCCTAACTCTGTACCCCAGCCTTCCACCCTAACTCTGTACCCCAGCCTTCCTCTGCACCCCGGCTGGGGACCCTCCCCCAGAACACTGCCTGGAGGCCGACACGGAGGCAGAGGCTCATCCCACCAGGCGGCGGGCGTGCGGCACATGGTGGAAGGGCCACGGCCCAGCAGCTCTGGGGCTGGGGCACAAGGGCCCGCTGCCTGCCCCGGCTGCACAGCATAAGAGACCAGAGAGTTTACACACAACCCGAAAAAGAATCTCCGGTGGGGTCCTTCCCACAGAAGAGCAGTGCTGGCTGCAGAGCTGCGTGCGTGGGGACAGAGGCAGGACAGCCTGTGCCCTGCCCAGAGGGCTGCGGACCCGCCCTCCCTGGTGAAGCTCCGTGGGGACCGGGCTCCTGGGCTCCTGCTTTTGCACACACGGCCTTCCAGCCTCAGGGCAACTGGCTTCTCTGCCCCCGTTTAGCGTCCCTGGGGGCTGGCCTCCCGGGCAAGCCCGGTCCCGCCGCCCTGACCCCGCACCTCCAGCTCAGGGGCGAAGGAGGCAGGCAGCGCCCCTGGCCTGCCCGCACTCACTTCAGAGCAGGCCCAGGGCTTGGAGGGGCCCCTCTGGTCCCCCAAGACACCCTGACAGCAGCAACACGCAGACCCCTTCAAGCATAAGCATGTACATGGGTGCCTTGAGGGGACGAGAGAGCAGACACGTGGGGCCCTGCTGGGGCACAGGCTCAAGCAAAGACTGCTCGCCCCAGGGGAATCCCCAGCTGCCCGGACATGTGGGGAGTCTGAACTCGGGGTGCGGCAAGGCAGCACTGGATGTCTCATGACTTCAACGCCCTCCTGACGTCAGATTCAAGGCAGATGAGAAGGTGAACATGCATGTTAAATGGGCAGTTGCCCCTTTCATAAAAAATGACCCAAAGCCAGATTTCCATTTTAGGTCGTGAGTGGCGACTCCTGGAGAGTGGCCTGTCCTGCTGGTAGATGTTCTGGGTTTGGGCCACCGTCCTGCCAGGACAAGCTTGTGCTGGCCCTGTGTCAGTCCAGACCTGGAATGTGACTTTTGTGACTGTCCAGGACACACCTGGCAACATCTGCATGCTATGCCTGTGATGCTGGGAAAGAATGACAGTGGACGGGATGACCATGGCTCCTCACAAGCCCACCGCCGAGACTCCCTGTGCCGTGCGCCCATGGGAGCCAAGCTCACCCCGAGAACATTGTGCCTGGAGGGTCAGGGGTCAGGAGAGCATTGACTCCCAAACAGCAACACTCAAAGCTAAAAGCGATGTCAGTTACAAGGGAAAAATGTCCCACCTAGAATTCTCTGCACAGGAAAATCACCTGTCTGGTGTGAATGAAGAACAATTTGCGAGCATGGAAGATTTTAAAAAAAAATTTACCTCTCTGGTCTTGTCTCTCAGGAAACGACTGGAGGATTTTCTCCAATAAAACAAAGGGGCCACCCTGGGTGGTGTGGTTCAGTGTCCTGAGTGCTGGTCTGTGAACTGGAGGGTCGCCTGTTGGATTCCCAGTCAGCACACTTGTCTGGGTTGCAGACCAGGTCCCCGGCTGGGGGCGTGTGAGAGGCAACCACACACTGACGTTTCTCTCCCTCTCCTTCTATCTCCCTTCTCCTCTCTCTAAAAATAACTAAAATATTTTTAAAAACAACAACAAAAACTCAAAGGGACAGATGGGGAAAGGAACAACTCGAGTCAGGGAAGAGGGACTGCCTGGGACCAGAGGTGCCCACACCTGAGTCAGGGTGACGAGGCCTGGACTCCAGAGGAAGGTCTTTCAGTGAAGATGCAAGTGATGGACATTCACTCTGGGCAGGGGGTGGGGTGTGCTAGTCCAGGGGACATGCAGAGCTAACCAAACACAAAGGGGTCACAACTCTGGGAAGCACAAGCCAGAGCACCAGCCGGGAAAAGGCTCGTAGACACTGCGACTGCCACAAGGTCACACTGAGGAACTGCAACAGGAACCAAATCTACAGTCATAGGGAGGAATTGCAACAGTAACCAAATCCACACAGTCACACTGAGGAGTTGCAACAGTAACCAAATCCGCACAGTCATACTGAGGAATTGTAACAGTAACCAAATCCACAGCCACACTGAGGAATTGCAACAGTAACCAAATCCACACAGTCACACTGAGGAATTGCAATAGTAACCAAATCCGCACAGTCATACTGAGGAATTGCAACAGTAACCAAACCTACAGTCACACTGAGGAATTGCAACAGTAACCAAATCCACACAGCCACACTGAGGAATTGCAACAGTAACTAAACCTACAGTCACACTGAGGAATTGCAACAGTAACCAAATCCACAGTCACACTGAGGAATTGCAACAGTAACCAAATCTGCACAGCCACACTGAGGAATTGCAACAGTAACCAAACCTACAGTCACACTGAGGAATTGCAACAGTAACCAAATCCACAGCCACACTGAGGAATTGCAACAGTAACTAAACCTACAGCCACACTGAGGAATTGCAACAGTAACCAAATCCACAGTCACACTGAGGAACTGCAACAGTAACCAAATCCACACAGCCACACTGAGGAATTGCAACAGTAACCAAACCTACAGTCACACTGAGGAATTGCAACAGTAACCAAACCTACAGTCACACTGAGGAACTGCAACAGTAACCAAACCTACAGTCACACTGAGGAACTGCAACAGTAACCAAACCTACAGTCACACCCAGGAATTGCTTGGTAACTACACCAACAGTTGTTAGCAGGCTAGATGGTTACACTAAGAAAATGCAACTCCAACGAAGCCAACAGAATTCAGATGGAATTTTGTTGGGAATGAGGTGGAGGGACAAAGGCTCCCCCATGAATTTCCACAGTGGAAACAGATCTATAACATACATAACCCTGAGAAAGTGGGAGAGGCATGCACGTGTGACAGAGGCACACGTGTGGAGGGCTGGCTGTGCAGGGACCGAGAAGGCACAGCCAGGGGACAGTGACTATCATTAGAGTTTTGGAGAAATCACCTGAATTCTTACATCATGCGCACAAATTACTCTGATAAAATAAAAATTAACTTTTTAAGACCAAGAATGAAATAAATCAGTATGTACTGTCCCCGTGACACTGGGCAGCCAGCTGCTCGGCCGCTCCACACCTGCTTCCTGACCTGGAGGCAAAGACAACGGGGTCCGCTGTGTACCCAGCCCGGCACAGGCCAGCCTTCCGTCTGGGCAGCTTCCATTTTATTACTGCCCTTGATGCTGCGTGCCTCCTGGGGCTAAAAAGCATAGCTTTAAAAACAAAAACAAAAACAAAAAACACCAATCCTAACTATTCTGCAGTAGCACACCTATTTTTATTTTATTTTATTTTTTATTTTTTTTAAAGATCTTATTTCATCCTCTTTAGAAAGAGGGGAAGGGAGAGAGGCAGAGAGGGAGAGACATCAATGTATGGTTGCCTTTCACCTGCCTCCAGCCACAGACCTGACTAGAGACCTGGTTTGCAACCTGGTTATGTGCCCTGGCTGGGGAATCGAACCTGCGACCTTTGGGTTCGCAGGCCGGCGCCTTAACCACTGTGCTACCAGCCAGGACCCTATTTTTATTTTTATTTGTTTAAAATTTTTTATTTTTAGAGAGAGGGGAAGGGAGGGAAAGAGGGAGACAAACAGCAACATGTGGTTGCATCTTGTGCGCCCCCAACTGGGGACCTGGCCAGCAACCCAGGCCTGTGCCCTGACTGGGAATCAAACTGACGACCCTTTGATTTCCAGGCTGGCACTCAATCCACTGAGCCACACCAGACAGGGCATAAAAGCACTTTTTAAAAATATTTTATTCATTATTTCCAGAGAGAAGGGCAGGGAGGGAGGAAGAAAGGGAGAGAAACATCCATGCATGGTTGCCTTTCACCTGCCTCTAGCTGGGGACCTGGCTGGAGACCTGGCTGGCAACCTGGTTATGTGCCCTGGCTGGGAATGGAACCAGTGACCTTTGGGTTCACAGGCTGGCATCTATCCAATGAGCCAGCAGCCAAGGCATAAAAGCACCCTTTTAACAACAGAACCAAATCTGAGAATTCTAGCATGCTGATGTAAAATGTTCCGTCATTTCTGAGAAGCAATTTCACTCCAACTGACTGACTGACGTGCCACCTACTCATGGGAAGGCGATCACAGTCCTACATGAAAGAGGAGGACCAGAAAGTGTGGCCCACATGTCCCTCCGTAGGGGCTGCATACGGCATATATACAAGATGGGTCACCATGCAGCCACTGAAATACGGCGGCACGGAAAAGTCCCCAGGCACAGAGTGAGGAGGGAAAATGGAGCTGCGGGCGACAGGCACTCCACAGGTCTTTCAGCCCCCGGCAACAGGGGGTGACCCTGCTGCCAGGCTCTGGACACCCTGGAGGCCTCACCCTGGGAGTGCTGCACGTGCCGACCCGTCTGAAGTCTGTCTGATGCGCAGAGCATCTGGGATGCCTCGGCCGGGACTGAGCTCTGCAGCTGAGATGTGGGACCGCCCTCAAGCCTCCTGAACCCCAGAGGGGCAGCCTGGGAGGGGCTCCCCAGGTAGCCATGTGCCCGCACAGGCCCTGAGATATGTGGGAACCAGGGGACCCACTCCCAGCAGGGCTGCGATAGGAACAGACCCTGCCCAGGCCCCATTCAACATCCTACCAAAAGCTCACCGGAGTGCCTGCTTCGGCAGCACATGTACTAAAACTGGAACGATACAGAGAAGACTAGCATGGCCCCTGCGCAAGGATGACACGCAAGTTCGTGAAGCGTTCCATGTTTTTCACAATGGAATTCTATATGGCAGAAAGAAAGAAGGAACTTGTACCCTTTGCAACAACATGGATGGAACTGGAGAGTATTATGCTGAGTGAAATAAGCCAGTCAGTGAAGGACAAATATCACATGATCTCACCCATTACGGGACAATAATGAGCAAAACTAACAACAAGCAAAACAGAACCAAGTATATGAATACAAGGAATAGGCCTTCAGTGGTCAGGGGGAACGGGGTTGGGGGGAGGGGGGAGGGGGGAGGCAGAGGCAAGAAAGGGGAGCAGTTTAGACAAGAACCTAGTATAAAGGAACCATGGACATGGACAACAGGTGGGATTGACTTTGGGGGGAATGGGGGGTGGGGAGGGGGACAGAGGGGAGCAAAAAGGGGATGGATGTAATACAACAACAATAAAAAAAGATAAAATAAAAATATTAAAAAACAAACAAAAACAAAACCTCACCAGAGCCCAACGCCCTGGCGGGTGACGGGTGAAAGGGAAACTGAAAGATGTGGCAGGCCCACCTTTCCGTGGGGATGAGCTGATCTTTATTTCTCTGAAAATTCTCAGGTAGAGAGGGGCCAGGTGGGTGTGGGTGGGGCTGGGCACTGACGTCCCCAGGTGCAGGGGAGGGGAGGACAGGGAAGGGGCCCAGTGGCGGGGAGGCCGGCCCTGCCTGTCTTCAACCCAAGAACCAGCCCCTCCCGAGGTCCGGCTGCGAACAGCGTGGGTGCGGCCGTCAGGGAGACCCCAAGTTCGCCAGGAGCACAGGCGCTCCTGACGTGACGCCCTGCAGACCCGAGGGCTGGCTGACACCGCAAAGGGACGCGAACAGAGCGGCGACTTTCCTGCAGCCACGAGGCAACCAGTGGGTGAGGTAGTTGCGGTGCTTTATTTTGTGTTCTGTGAGCCTGGGCCAAATTTCAGTCAACAGGTCCCTTTCATTTTTGATCAGTTAGAAATCTCAAGAAAAGCGTTCTCCAACAGCTTCTGAAATCTCGCTCTTACGAGTAAACTTCAGCTACTCTGTGATGTGCCCTTTCTCAGGTTGAATTGCAGCAGTTTTCTTAAAACTCGCTTACTGGGTGGGTTGGTCTGGTGGGCGGCGCCCAGAAAGCGATGAACCAATTTCTTATTTCCTATAAACACCACTTCTTTGCAAAATGAAAAAAAAAAAAAAAAAAGTCTACAGAACATGGCTTCAGACTGCAAATTTATTCAAAGGGAGCTCATTCATTTTCTGGGTGGGGCACTTGATCGTGGAAAAAGAAGAAAAACCCAACCGCAGGCACACACCCAGCCTGGCAGCGCGGGGGAAGCAGAAAAAAGGGCCGGGCGGAAGGCGGCTGGGTCACGAGGGCAGGGAGGGGCTGTTTGTCCGGGAGACTGTTCCTCAGGTGCAGCCGCGCCCACAGTCCTGGCGACAGGGGCCCAGGGCCAGGCGCAAGCCAGAAAGGGCGCCAGGGAGGAAACCCACCCAAACCCAGGTCTCCACAGGGCAGGGGCTCCGCTGGCCAATGGGGCGCGCCGGGCTCAGCCGCACCAAATTAGGAGACAGGCAGGAGGAGGGGCGAGGCCTGCGTTCTTAGAAAGGGCCCCGGCTGCTGGGGTGCCAGCCCCCCTCCTCTCCCAGGGCCACGTGGCCTGGGAACCTGCTCCTGCCCCTCCCTGCAGCTCCCAGAAGGGGCACCGCCTACGCCTACGTCTCTGGGGAGGGCAGGGCTGTTTGTAAACACTCGGCCCCACCCCCAGGATGGCCGGACCTGGGAGAGAATCTCAGGGCCTCTGACGTTCCCAGCACCCTGGGAAGACAAACAGATGTCAACAGGAATCCTTTTCTGCGACAATTAAGGCCCCACAGTGAGAAAACCTGTCCCACAGTGACTGCTTTCTCCACAAACATCTTACCAAGCGAAAATAAGCCGCCAGCCCCTGCGGGTGGAGTGGGGACAGCAGCCAGGACAGCTCCGCCTCTGACTGACTCCAGCCCCAGGAGCAAGTTAATATACACTGGGGGCCGCCTTGGCCGTCACGCCACGTTCAGACCAGTTCTGGGGACACTGGCTCCCGACCCACGGCCTCCTCCCAGCAGTAACTCCTGTGCCTGCGCTTTGCTTGAGCATCTTGACCAGGGTCCCGTTTGTACTTGGAACGCGGCTGGGAAACGTATCTACTTTACAGAAAGCCCAGCAGGAGCCCAAACACTTTTCCTTCTTAACAAGCGTCTATCTGGCTGGGTTGTAAACGTGTCGCTAATGCTCCCGTCCCATCCGAGGCTGCCCACTGTGGGTGTCCCGGGTGTGGGGAGCACCCAGCCTGGCCCAGGCCCCCAGGTGCTGCTGGGTGGAGGCTCAGCGAGGCCTCCTCCTCCGCTTCGCTGAGATGTGACCACGCACCACACGCTTTGAGCGCGCAGCCCAGGGCTTTCAGCGCATTCGCAAGCCACGCAGCCTCTGCGCCTGTCTGCTTCCAGACACTGTCACTGCCATCTCGGGGAGGGAGGCCCGCACCGGGCAGCCCCGGCAGCCACCCGCCTACCTTGGGCCCCTAGAGACCTGCGTGTTCTGCAGGCAGATGCGACGTGGTCTCTGTGCCCTGCCTGTGGCGTCACGCTCACGGGACCGTCCACCCTGAGCACAGCGTTTATGGCTGAACCACGTTCCCCTCACGTGTGGTGCTCTGCTTAGCTGGGAGACACGAGTTGCCCCCACTTCGGGGCTCTTAAGGGAAATGTGGCCATGAGCCTGGGGTCCACACGTCCCTACGCACCGCAGGGCCAGTGCACGGGGGCTCACGTGGCAACCCTCCGTGTGACACCGTGGAACTGCCAGACCGGTTTCCAAAGTGGCTGCATCCCTACACGATGCCAAGTTTCACCCCATGGAAGTTACACACGTGCAGGTTGACGTTGGCGCATTTTTACAGCACAGCCAGGCCGTGCACCGCGGCTCCGATGTCTGAAAACAGCAGCCAGGACGCGTGTGAGTTTGGAACGGGCCACTGCCAGGGGCCTGGACCGAGCGCGGAAAGGGAGCACGCACGGGGCCTGCACGAGGCTCTCACCGCTGTCGCCGCCAACTCGACGTGGTGGCCGCAGACAGAGACAGCGCAGCTTTACCAGCGACAAAAACCTGGCCCAAGGAGGCTGCAGGGACCTGTCCCCAGGCCTCCTACTTGTCTGTGGGCCCCAGACTTGGGGTGTGGGCTACCATCAGTGCTGTCCCCGAACTTCCTCTCTGCAGGAGAAAGACACCTACTCAACCAGCTCCAGAGGGACTGACCCCACGTAACTCAAGGCAAGTGGCTCCCAACGTGTCATGGGCAGAAAACAGAGGCACAGGTGATGCACTGATTATCACCCTGGAAGGGGAGGACACAGACCACGTGGAGGGCTGTGAGCAGGAGCAGGGCCTGGGGCCTTGTGACAGGGGGACAGTGGGGCCAGCTGCCAGGGCAGTGGGTCTGTGAGTGCGGCTGTGGCCCAAGACCTCGAGACCCCTGCACGGTGCCTTCCCATGGGCTGACCAGCACCTGGAGGCACCGGCCAGCTGGGGACGCCTGGGGCCTGGCAGGAGCCAGGTGCCCCCCCCGAGCACATACATGGTCACAGTGGCATCCCAGATGCAGACAAGGCAAAGCAAGCCGGTTTTGTTTAAAATGTCCCTAGTGAAGCAGCAAACTAACTTAAAATGTATTCAATCTCGACCTGCACATGTCTTTCCACGTTACGACCAAGGGAAGGTGGATGGGGCCACTGCAGGGCAGGCTGGTGGTCACTGGAGCACGGCAGCCACGCAGCCGCTGGCCGGCTGTGGCCCACACAGGCCTCCGGTGACAGGTCCCCGCTGGAGCCACCCCAGGCTACCGTAGTGTGCCAGGGGTGACGAAGTTTGGAAACTTTCCATTCTTCAAAATCTAGGTTAAGTTCTAAAACTTTGCAAAGAATTTCCACAAAGTTCAGTAAAACCTGGTACACAAATACTTTAAAATATTTTCAACGTCCTAACAAAATGCCTGTGAAGCCCTGGCTGGTGGCTCCGTGGATAAGGTGATGACCTTTGAACCCAAAGGTCTCTGGTTCGATCCCCAGCCAGGGCACCTAACCAGGTCTCCAGCCAGGTCTGTGGCTGGGGGCAGGTGAGAGGCGACCACACATGGACGTCTCTCTCCCCCTCTGCCTCCACCCCTGCCCTCTCTCTCTGGAAATAATGACTAAAATCTTAAAAAAAAAAAGCCTGTGGTTGTTAAAAGGCCCTAATATCCCAACCAGATCACTCGCTGCAAAGGGACAAACAGGTGTGACTCCGTTGACAGAGAATTCTCTAGAGGCTCATTCAAGGAGTCAGGCCCCCTGATGCTTTTAAAATCGTTTCAAACTTCCACCCACATGCAGTATTCCAGCAACGTGCCACACACGGCACAGGACGCCGAGTGTCTGCGTCATTTTCCTCCTTCTCAACCGCTGGAGCTGGGCCCCGATTTCGGAGAGGACGGGGCCGAGTGGCCGGGGCCGGGCTGCTCACCTGATGGTGCCGGTGGGCGAGGGGACGGGGCTGACGAGGCTGCGGAGGTCGGGCTCCGGAATGTGGATCCGCAGCGGGGAGATCTGCGGGTACAGGGGCCGCAGCGGCGAGGCGGGGGCCTCCTCCTGCTGGAACAGCGCGGTGAACTGGATCTTGATGGCCGTGCTGGGGAAGCGGAAGGTGCACCTGCGGGCAAGAGCGCGGTGTGAGGTTGGCCGACGAGGAGGGGGCACCGCTGGGGGGGGGGGAGGAGGAGCAGGAACGAAGCGCCACGCCCCGCTCACGACCGCCCCGAGGCTGTGCCAGCAGCAGGTCTCCTGCGCTCTCGTGAGGGCTCTCGCTGGGCTGACGCCGGTTTCCTGCGTGCGCACCCACAGGAGAGACACGGGTGCCCCCACCAACGCCAGGATGTCACCTCCAGCAGGTCCGAGGACTCACTGCTCCAGGGAACACTCACGGGAAACCCATGTGCCAGGAGCACCGAGGGACATGGAGCGAACTGTGCCCGCCAGGGGCCACCCCGGCGCCAGGCAGAGCGACAGGGCAGCAGGAGCAGGTGAGGCGGGGGCACAACCAGCGTCACCCCAGCTCCAACTCAAGACCAGGGGCCTGGTTTGCGCGATGGTGGAGGGTCACGTGCTAACGCGCCAGCGCAGCCAGGTGCCGAGCACCGTGTCCCGGGCGGACGGGACCCCAAGATGCCTCTGAGGCACCGGCCCGTCACCTGGGGCGCCCTGTGCCCGGCACGCCTGCTGATTTCCAGGCTGCCCGGTTAGCACCCCGCTGCCAACCGCAGGACGTGGTTGGAAACACGAACCCACATAACAACAGGCTTCCGGCACAGGGCCGGTGGGTGACACAGCCGGCCTGCTGCAACTGCTTAGCAAGGACTCCCTGAAAACACGGGCGGGGGGTGGCTTAGAGATCTCGTGCTTAAACGCGCACCTTCCGTGCACCCCCGCCCTCTCGGGAGGGCGTTCAGATCGCGCCGGCCAGCAGCTGGGAGGGGCCTGCGCGTTCCCCCAGCGGCGACGTGGACCCCCAGCCTCCCTGGACACGCACACCCCGTTTACCTGAACCCCCTTTCTCGTCACAGATCAGCCTGCTTCAAAAGCGCAGGTCACTGGTCATGCTGTCACAGTGTCCCAGTCGTCCTCCCTCTGCCCAGTGCCCCCTTCCCTCCAGCTGTCCCTCCCCCTTGGCTCATGTCCTCGGGGCGCGCGCATCAGTTCTTAGGGTTCTCCTCTCTTACGCCCTTGACGCCCCCTCTCTATTTGTTCCGACCAACTGTATTTCCTGGTCCCTGAGCCATCTCCCTGTCTCTCCCCTCTCCCCCTCCCAACTGATAACCCTCTGAATGATCCCCATACCCACGATTCTGGTCCTGTTCTGGCTGTTTGCTTAGTTTGTTTATATTTTTAGATTCACTTGTTAATAGTTGTGAGTTTGTCATTTTACTGTCCATAGGTTTGGTCTTTTTCTTAAAAAAAAGTCCCTTGACCATTTCCTATAGTAATGACTTGGTGATGTTAAGTTCCTTTTTTCCTTTTCCGGGAAGCTCTTCAACAACCCTTTGGCTCTAAGTGACAGCTTTCCTGGATAGAGTAACCTAGGTGGCAGGCCCTTGCTTTTTTTCACTTTGAATACTTCTTGCCTGCCAAGTTTCTTTTGAAAAATCAGCTGACAGTCTTACAGAAACCCCTTGGTAGGCAACTCCCTGCTTTTCTCTTGCTGCTGTTAAGATTCTCTCTTTATCTTCCACCTTTGGCATTTTAATTAGGATGCGTCTTGGAGTGGACCTCTTTGCATCCACCTTGTTTGGGACTCTCTGCTTCCTGGACTTGGATGTTTAGTCCTTCACCAAATTGGGGAAGTTTTCCTTCACTGTTTTTCAAATAACTTTCCAATTCCTTGCTCTTTCTCTTCTCCTTCCTGCAGCCCTATGATGCAAATGTTTGACAGCTTGAAGTTGTCCCAGAGGCTGCTTACACTATCCTCATTTTTTAAAAATTCTTTTTTCTTGCTGTTAGGATTAGTTGTTTGTTGATTCCTTATGTTCCAAATCATTTATTTGATTCTGGAGTTCATCCACTCTATTGTTGTTTCCCTGTAAATTGCTCTTTATTTCAATTAGTGTGTCCTTCGTTTCTGACAGGATCTTTTTACGCTGTTGAGGTCCTCACTAAGTTCCCTGGGCATCCTCATCACCAGTGTTTTGAACCCTGCATCTGGTAAGATTGCATATCTCCATTTTAGCGCTTTTTCTGGGGTTGTGATCTGCTCTTCTGTTTGGGTCGTGTCTCTGTCTCCTCGTGTTGGCAGCCTCCCCGTGCTTGCTGCCGTGTGCGAGGGAGAGCTGCCCTGACTCCGCGTCTTGGCAGTGTGGCTGGTGCAGCAGGCGTCCTGCAGGGTCCAGGGGCACAGCCTCCCCTGCCACCCAGGCTGGGTGCTCAGGTGCACCCTTCTGTGGGCGGGCGGAGTGCGCCTCCTCTGGTGCTGAGCCGTGGCTGCTGTTGGCGGGTCAGCGGGAGACCTTTCCCCAGGCCAGGACGCTGCAGGGACCACTGGCCACCACCCTCTGCCCGCCGTGGAGGACCAGCTGTGCGGAGGCCGGGTGGTGATGTTCCGACATGGTCTGAGGCTGTCCACTGGGTGTGCCAGCCCTGGGTTTCCTGGGTGGTGCACCAGGTCAGGTTCCAGATAAGGCCCTGGCTGGCAGGCGTGGCTGGCACCCCCGGGGCTGCTTAGAGACGGCCTCGTCCATCATAGCTCAGCCTTTAATTCACCAGCTCACAGTTCCTAAGCGCTGTCAAGTGCCTGGCCCTCTCCAGGCCCTGAGAATAAAAATGAATTATAGTTTCCGCTAGAAGACAGGGCCCGTGACCTGGTCGAGGAGACAGATAAACACGGCGAGGAACCCGATGCTGCCAGAGAAGAGGGAAGGGCCGAGGCCGACCTGGCGCGGTCAGGCTCCCGGGGGGCAGAGAAGCGGCCGGGGCGGTGGGTCCCGGCCCCCAGGAGTCACAGCCTCCCGCTGGCCCCTCTTCTAGAGGCTGCACTTGGCCACTGCGCCCACCCCAGCGGCCGGAGGACAGGCCACACATCACTGTGGGCGACGATGGTGCCTCACCCCAGAAACAGTCCGGGGAAAATTCTCCCGAGTCACACAAAAGTTAAAGTTAATACCATTTGGGGCAAATTGCTCTATTTTTATTACACCAATATATTGTACTTTGGTCACCTTTGTTGTCCTGTCACATGAAGTCCCATACCAGACTGGATAACTGAAGGACAAGTGGGATCTTACGCCATCCCACCTCCCCGTTCACGATGGGACCCGCAGAAGCGAACTGCAGTCGGGAAGCCGCTTTCCCAGGGAGCCCAGGACGGTCGCTGGCAACCAGGCAGTGCTGACAAAGCCACGGGGAATCACTTCGAGACTTCTCTGCCGCCCCGATGGCGCCCAGAACAAAACAGGGGCAGCGGAATCGCACCACGTGGCGGCATTTCAGCATTTCGGAGTCTGAAAGGGTGTTTATTAAGGCTCCGGCCGTCAGAGCCACCCAGCTCAGGTCTCAGCGAGCGGAGCCGGGGTGGCAGGACGCGCCTCCGCCGATGTCATGGGGAAAGGGCCGCCCCGCCCTGCCAGCAGCCACCGCCGGCGCAGGCAGAAGGAATTCCACCCACCGCTCCTAAAACCTCCGCTCCTACGCACATTCCCAAGTCTGGGTATACTTTAGCATCCAGGAGAAATTATCCGTGTGGGGAAACTGGGTCACGAAGCAGATTAGCAACAGAGGTTTCCGCAGCCCCCGGGACCTCGCTCCATTGTTATGTAAGTTGCGCCGTCAGGCCCCGATTTCTTCCCCCAGCCTGCGGCCTTTCCTCAGGACCGTTTCCTCTGAAACAACAAAAGCCAGCAGACACTCTGCCGAGGGCCCCCGCCTCCGGACCCCAGCCGCCCACCCTAAGTTCCCAGGGAGGGTCTGTGCAACCAGCCTGCCGTGCTGGGTGAAACCAGCAAAGACACACTCCACACTCGCTCCAGGGAAAACTGTGCCTCCTTCCCTGGGTCTAGGCCGCGCCCCCCACTTGCTGGGTGTGACCACGTCGGGGTCTGGGCCAGGCCCACACGGCATCTGCCCCCCATCATGGACCCAGGCAGGAAACGCTCAGGTCCTCTCATCTTCCTAAGAAACTGCAGTTCAGCGACAGAGTACAGCAGCTAAGTTATTTCCTGGAGAAGAGACGCAGGAGCCAGCAGCCAGGCCGGGGAGGGGTGAGCCAGGAGCCGCCCCTCCCGGCCGGCCCGCCAAGGACTCAGTTTGCGGAGGCCTGCTGGGCCTGCCCTTCTCTTAAGCGGTCCTCCGCAGGGAGCCCTGCACCGCCAGCTGAGCTCCCATCCACTCACCTAAACAGACAGGAGCATGAAAGCAGCACTTCAAAGCCCCAAGTGAGGGAAGGACCACCAGCAACTGGGAAATCCCAGACACAGCCGTTGCTGCTCCAGCTTTTTTGGGGGAGGGGACGGCGGACACAGGGAAACTAGATGGTCACTGCTGCGGGGAGCGTAGCATGTGGTGCTTCTGTCCACGTGTATTTCCCACGTCTTCTGTGGGCGTGGACTTGCATACGTAGGTACTCATCATGCATTCAGTCCAGAACGGGTGCCGAGCAAGTGGCAGCCGGGAAGCGTGTTCTACTGCGGGGCAGGGTCTGGCTCATCCAAGCTCTAGCAAGGACGACCAGTCCAGAGCAAGTGCCCAGTGATGAAACATCGCTTTTTCATCAAAAAGCGATGTGTACAGGATTGGACGAGTACTGAGGTACGACTGTTTATTTTAGAGAGAGGGGAGGGAGGGAGAAAGAGGGAGAGAGACACGCAGCGAGCGCCCCTCACACGCGTCCCAACCAGGGACTGCACCCCAAACCCAGGCACCGGTCCTGACAGGGAGCCCAACTGGCAACCTTCCCTTTGGGGGATGATGCCCAACCCCCGGGCTGCGCCACTGGCCAGGGCTCATTTGGAGTCCATGAGTTCTGAAAAAAAAAAATGTTGCCAACTTTTATATTTTTACTCATTTTTTAAGTTATCTTGTTAAAAACACATCATACTTTCCTGGCTTCTCAGATGACAGTGAACAAAATGAAATTATGATTCTGAAAAGTGTTAAAAGATGAAGGCTAAAAAGAATTATAGCTCCTGGCTGGTAGAACACTGCATAAGGCACCGGCCTGTGAACCCAAAGGTCGCAGGTTCGATTCCCAGCCAGGGCACATAACCAGGTTGCAAACCAGGTCTCCAGTCAGGTCTGTGGCTGGAGGCAGGTGAAAAGCAACCAACCATACATTGATGTGTCTCTTTCCCTCTCTGCCTTTCTCCCTTCCCCTCTTTCTAAAAATAATGAAATCAAACCTTAAAAAAAAAAAAAAAGAATTATAATAAAATTTGATAAGCTCTGGCTGGTGTGGTTCAGTGAATTAAGTGCTGATGCTGGCCTGCAAATTGAAAGGTCACTGGTTTGATTCCCAGTCAGGGCACATGCCTGGGTTGCAGGCCGGGTCCCCAGTTGGGGGTAGGTGAAAGGCAACCAACTGATGTTTCTCTAGCACATTGATGTTTCTCTCCTTCTTTTTCTCCCCCCTACTCCTCTCCCTGAAAACAAAGAATATTAAAAAAAAAAAAAAAAAAAAAGGCCTTGTAAATAATTGGTTAGGAAAAGTAAAAGTAAACATGAGCTTCAAAACCCCCAACGCTGGGATGATAGTTCAATTCCTGAAAGGGCAGAGATCCAGCAGCAGGGAAGAGACCTGAAGGATGGACACGTGGCCCGCAGACACAGGCTGAGGGTGTGACGAGGGCTCGGGACATGGTGCACCGTGACGGCTCACAGTGCAGGGACACGGAGCCCCACACACAGCGCTGGGAGCCCCGGCCTGCTGCTGGCTCTTCAGAAAGGCCTGGGTCTGGTCCAGGCTCTGAGAACCTCCCCCATTTCACCTCTGGGCCCACAAAGGGACCCGCTGCTGCCAGGCCTGGCCAGGAGCTCGGGGGAGGAGCCGAAAAGACGGGCGGTGCCCTGAGGGCACCTAGCTGGGAGGTAAAGCTGCACCTGTCGACAGCTGGCTGGCGCGGCACAGTGGACCGAGTGCCCGGCTGCAACCCCAAGGGTCACTGGTTCAGTTCCCAGTCAGGGCACCTACCTGGGTTGTGGGCCAGGTCCCCAGCTGGGGGCACGTGAGAGGCCACCGCATGTTGATGTTTCTCTCCCTCTCTTTTTCCCTTCCTTCCCCTCTCTCTAAAAATAAATAAAATCTTTAAAAAAAACAAATGAAAAACACAAAGCTGCATTTGCTGTGAAATGCCACAAGTGCGTTTCCGGTCAGGCTGGAAACAAGAGGAGCGCACCGCGCACTCCGTGGTGTTCAGAGGTTCGAGGCAGTTCAACAAGACAGCAGCAGAAATCAGACACGCGCTGCTGGAGGACACAGACAAAATCACTCATTTGCAGGTGAAGCTCGTGGCCTAGAAAACTCCCGGGAAGACTGGATTAAAACCTGTTACTAAAAAACAACGGGACTGGATACAAAATTAGTATTTCACTCCAGCACTGAACCTCAACAGCAACTGTTAATGACAAAGGAGAAACAGGGGCTGTTCCGAGAGAAGCCCCACGCCTCCATCAGGGCCCGCGTCTGAGGGACACTATGACGGCCACCACCTTCTCCAGTCATTCAATGGCGCTTCATCAGGACCCCGCTGGGCCTCAAATGAGGTGAGTCCAAACGGAGACACCCGACAAGGTAACTGTCCTGCTTCCTTTTTAAAATGTCAAGGCCGATCAAGACAAGGACAGCTGGAGGGTGTCCCAGGGTGAGGAGGACAGGACATCGGGCGCAGGGCTCCCTCCTGTCTGGGGTGGAAAGGCCACAGGGAGCTGCGGGGACACCCGACAAAACTGGGCTGCAGGCTGGACGAGGATGTTGCAGTGATGTGACAAGTCCTCCACTTAGTGACAGGACTATGGATGTGGAGCCAGCCTCCTGCTAGAAGAATGTAGGCGCGGGACGGAAAGGGGCGCGGCAGGCGTGACCGGCCCTCGGGCAGCAGTTTCTGTGGCTATTTTAGGGTTACGGGCCACATGGTCTGTCTCAGCTACGCAGCCAGACAGCATATAACTGTGGCTGTTCCAATAAAACTTTACTTATAACCACAGGAGTCTGGCAGGATTTGGCGCACAGGACTCCCTCTGGAGGGGCCCTGGCCCAAGCTCTGGGCCCAGGGACAGTCCCCTCCGCAGGTCTGGAGCAGGCCGGCCGAGAGGCTGACAGGCAGCGGGAGGTGTCCCCAGACGCCTGGGGCCAGCCGGCCCCTGATTCTCGACGCGGCAGAGGTATTTCTGACCACTGATGAGAAACACCCGCTATGGAACTTGCCATGAGCAAGATGTTGGCGTTTTTCTAAGAGAACAGCAGCCCACAGACGACCGTACGTAAACACTCACTCCATCCACGGTGAGCATCTCCCAGTGCAGGCCTGGTGTCCTGGTGGAACTAGCAGCTTCCCGAAGGGACGGACACTACTCAATAGCCACGCTGTACAGTGACCAACCACACCGACAAGTGCCACCTGGTAAGGGACAGGTGTCGTGCAGGCAGCAGACGGGGCGGCAGGCACGCACAACATGCACGCGTTGGTAATGGGCTGCACGCATTTGCAAGAATGGAAACCACGCTACCAGCCAGGAGCCGGGCTCACACGCAGCCCATCAATACCCGACACGCACAGTAAGCCCAGGGCTGCAAGGGGCCACGGCTTGTTGAATTTCCCCCTCCCCCCGCCACAGCAAGCCTGGTCTTCCCTTCGACCACCATCCACACGGTCCCCTGGGCTTCAGGAAGCAGCTGGTAAAGGGATGGGGTAGCTGTGCACCTGGTCCCAGTGCAAGCGGCAGATGCAGAGACACGAGCCGCCCAGCAGGAGCCGGGCTGCAGGTGCCCCCGCACCCCTGTGACTGCAGACTTCAGTCTGTGGGGTCACCTGATGCCCCCGGGGCTGGACCACACCTCCTGGGTCTTCCTCACCTGGAGACAAACTGCAGAAACAACACTTGTGCCTGGAGAGGCACGGCCACACCCGGGAGCCCGGGGCTCCACAGACCTGCCACCCCTTCAAGAACACCAGCACAGGCTGCCATTTAAACTTAAGTTAATTTGAAAACTAAACAAAATTCAGCTCTTCAGTCACATTAGCCAAACATGACTTGTGGCCAGATCACTGGGGAGAAGTGGGGGAGGGCCTTCCTGTAGGGGAGGTTGCCGAGGCAACGGTAAACAGTCTAGGATGGGAGAGGCTGGAAGCCCATGGCCTCCTGAGCGCATGGAATTACGGAGAAGATCTGAAATCAAAGGGCTCTCGGGCTCTCTGGAGAGCTGGGGCTCTTCTTCCTGGGGAGCACCAGGATGAGGATGAGGGTGACAGTGTCACCTGTGTTTCCCAACAGACAGCGTTTGGATGGGGGAAACTCCAGGCGCAGCCTAGGGTCACGCTGGCCTGGCTGGGGGGGCGGGTCATTCTCTGGGCGCTCTGCAGGGAACGGGTTCTGGGGTGGGCGCCTCTGTTCTCCCAGAATTGTGTCCTTACCTACCTTACTTGTTTTAGTCTGTAAACTAGCCCTACAGGGAATAAGATAATTATAAACAAAAGGAGGAATGATAAGGGAACTCAGGTATTAAAAAGTTGGGCCTTCCTTTCCTTTATCACCAAACCTGTGCCTCTGGAATTTCGCCCAGGGGTGCTGGTGGGTAGCGGGACCCCAAATGTTGTTCGGTGACACGAGCACGTCCGTGCTGGACGGCGCAGACACAGCACAGTGTTCTGCCGCAGAAAGTTCTGGACGCTCCCCGGGGTCCCTGCTAGCCAGCCCCGGGGTGAGCAGGCCTGGAAAGTCCGCTGTGCCAGTTGCCAGACGCCAGCGCTGCTGAGAAGGCCGCTCCCGCGCCTGCCCTGCACCGAGCCCCGAGAGGGAGGCCACATCCTGCAGGCTGGCCGTTTTCCTCTTCGGTGAGTCACTGCTCCCGGCTTCGGGACGTACCTGCCAAGCGGACAGGACATGTGCGACGTCCCCAAGGGTCGGGGAGGAACCCGGGCCCCTCTGCCATTTTCCTGTCCACAGCCGTCACGGCCTCGGGCCCATCGGCCCTGTCATGAGTGTCATCAGATTTCACTCTAACATTCTTTCCAAACCGGTTTGGAATTATTTTTCACTGACTCTATTTCCAGCCGTGGCTCCCTGGTGGCATCTAGGAGGCTCCTTAACTGTGTCAGCCAACTGGGGCTGAAGCAAGTCGGGAAGGCTCCCTCAGGATGGGCCCCCGTGCACAGGCGGCTCTGAGCCGGGCAGGTGACTCAGCCTCCAGCCTCCGGCCCCCCCGCAGCTTTCGGTGCGACTGACCCACTGCCCGGCTTACGCGGAGATGTGGCTCAAAGCCCCAGCGGGAGCTGCACGATGGTTCTCGAACCTTACACTCTGCCCCCAGAACCTGCGACAGGGCCATGCGGTCTGAGGGCGGCGGGAGGCACCGGGCACATCTGACGTGACAGGAAAGTGAGCCCCTCTTGTTTTTGAGATGGATCACAGAACGCAAAGCTCTCCCAGAAGAGAAGCTCCTCCACCCTCTGTGTGACACTAGTCTGCTGCAGGGAGGGAGGGAGAGGACGCTGTCCACCGAGGAAGAGGTCGGGCTGGGGACAGACGGAGGGAGGGTCTCTCAGAGTGGCTCCATCCGTCAGAAGTGTGCCCAGAACACTTTCAGGAAAAATTCCAAACGAGGGACCTTCCCATAAAATCACACCTTGTCACGGACACCCTTGAGGACCCGCCTAGTTCCACGTCCACCCCTCCCTCTGCCTTTCTCCCGGAGCCCCCTCACCCCCCATGGCCCGCTGCACCTGCCTGGTTCTGGGGACGGAGCGAAGAACTGACAAGATGGATAGTTAGTTCCATCTGAAATAATCAAGAATTGACATACAAAAAGTACTGGCTTTAAGCCAAATTATGTCCGAAGATGCTAATCAGGCCCAGTAACCACATTATACGGCTTTTTTCCCTTCTATAAAAGTATAGTGTGCACCCAACTTTTAACGCAAATTTAACAATTAAACTACATCAAAAATGCCACTGTTTTATGTGAAAGATGCCGTCCGAGTGCAGCACAGGGCAATGGCGGCGCGGTAAGGCTGCTGCGAGGTTGGGGCGGCCCGGCGGCACACCTGCAGGAACCGCACACCTGCAGGAACCGCACACCTGCAGGAACCGCACACCTGCAGGAACCGCGGGCCGACGTCTGGGAGAGGCTGGCATCGAAGGTACCGAAGGGCCGTCCATCCTCACGGCCGCAGCCCCGTCCCCAGGCTGGACTCGGCTGGCATGACAGGCACAGCCGCTGAAGGCAGAAAGGACGAGGGGCACCGGCTGTCTCCCTGTCTGCCAGACATGAAGCCCTTTTACAAAAACCAAATACCTCCTTCTGCATTTCTTTTGTTTTGGGAAAGTTGTTTTTCATAAAATTTTTTCATGTTGCTTGTGAACAGGTTTATAACGGCTGTTTTGAATAGGTTAATTTCTAACAGGTGAGGGTGACAGACAATCCCACGTCAACGAAAGCGCACAGGTTGGGACTTGCTGGGACAGGTGGTGCGGCCGCCCAGAGGAAAAGCGTTGATGCGCCGGTGGCAGGCGGTGGCAGGCGAGGGGCGGACCCCTGGAAATGCCGGGCTTGTGTGGTGGCTTGGCCCTGGGCTCCCATCAGCATCGGGAAGGCGTGCTCTCTGAGGAGCTGCTCAGGGACACACGGTGAAGATGGTCACAGGTGACTGAGGACTACACATGCCTTCATCCAGCTGCTCCCCACGCATCTCCTGGGCGGGAGAAGCCATGTGGTGGCAGCTTAGCCTGGATGCTGGACGTGATACACCTAAGCGACGCAGACCCCTCACCAGCCCTCCTCCTGTGCCCAAGGAAAGCCCACGTGAGGCCCGAGGGGGCAGCCACAGGGCCACCCAGCAAACCAGTCGGGACACACAGCTCTCCGGGCCCGGGTCAGACTGCGGACAACACCCAGCATGCCTGCCTGGTCCCCTTTACGCGCCCACGAAGCAGGTTCACTGTCCCTTCTTTCCAACCACCAGGCGACGCTTCACCAGAAAGCCAGAAACTCCAGAGAAATGGGAGTAGCAACGGCAATCAACCGCCACACCTCTCGGTGAGTCACAACGCCGGGGTCTATTTCCAGGAACTCAGAGTCAAAGCATTTTATGTAATCCTCTGATTTCAATGTGAAATGCTTCAAATGGAAAGTAATTATGGAAATAAGGTGTTGCTGTAATTGGAGTTGTCATGAATCTAGCAGGCCTACCCCCTGACACTCACACGACCTGCAAACAGCCCAGGGTACACGGCCAACTCGGCCCTCCCAGGGCGGCAAGGAGGGCCTGGCGGGACTCTACCCTCGCCCTTGGGCACCACCCCTCACCACGTGCTACGGCAGACAGCATCCTTCTGGGCTGATGTCTAAAATACGATGTAAGTGTCGTGAGCGGTGACAGGCCACAAACTCTGCAGGTGAACTTTGGGCGAAAGCGCGGTACCTGTTTGATTTCCAGATTCCGCAGGGTGGCTTGCAATGTGCTACACCCGAGACCTTTCCGAAGCAAGTTTTGAGCAGGCAGACGTGGTGCACAGGAGGGCGCGCTGGCCACCTAGAGAGCAGGCCCAGCAGGCCGGGCCCCGGCCACCGGCAAGTGGCTCCCTCGCTGGGCCCCGCGCCTGCAGGAGGGGCGGCCTCGGGCCCTGCGGCCGCCCTGCCGCCGCTTCCACGCAAGCTCCTCTGCTCGGCCCAGCCCGTCCTCCCTGCGCCGCACACTCGCAGCCGAGCCCGCGCGCTCCCGCACACGCGTCCGCACACGTGTCCACACGCGTCGCCAGCCCGCAGCCGCCCTGCCATCTCCTGCGCGTCCCCCTGGCTTGGGCACCGGAAACAGGCCGAGATGACACCCTCTCCTGCCCGAGTGCAAACCCAGCTCCGCTCAAGGGCCCTCCTGGACCAACTGCCCAGAGCGGCGGCCCCCGTCACGGGAGGGCGTGGGGGAGGTGGAGCGGGGGAGGGAGGAAAGGGACCCAGGCTCTGTCCCCCGGGAGGCTGGGCGGAGAGCATTCGGCTCATACCTGCTGTTTTCACTGGGTCTAGGGCACTTTCCAATCAATTTCAACCTAGTAACTACTTGTACGAAGGTCAGTAACTCATTTGATGTACTTTGAGTGACCAGCTGACGGAGTAGGGAGAAACTATGTTTCGTGGGGCCTAAAACGATTGATGTAGGGACAAGCGGTGGTGGTGACAATTAATTGCTGTTTATCAAGGTACACTGCAGAGACCGTGACCCCTAACAGCTGCCGTTCCCAGCGTCTTTCAGAGGCCTGAGTGCGTGAGCCTGGGGAGGAGGAGCCAGAGGGACTGACAACGGTACAGGGGACCTGGGTGACGACCAAGAGGCCACTGAGGGACACCTTGCTTCCCCGCAGCCTCCCCCTCCCGCCTCCCCCGTCTGTGGCAAAGCAAAACCAAACCAAACATCACACTGAATCTGACCAAATCTCTAGGTCCGACCACCAGTTCACAGGGGTGAGAGGGGAGAGCACATGCTCGGGGGACACGTGGGAGCCCGGCCTGTGGAAGCTGCGGGAAACTCGCAGGGCCCACCAGCCAATCACGGTGCCTGCACGGCCGCCGGCTCCTGATCCAAACAACCGGCGTCACGGCATCCACGAGCCGGGAGGGGACATCCAGACGCTGACTGGGGGCCGATGATAGTAAGGAAGTGGGCATTTTTTTTTTAGGTGTGATAGTGACATTGTGGTGAGGTTTTTAAAAAAGAACCTTTATCTGGTATTGAAATATTTGCAGGCAGAGTGATGGGCCGTTTGTGATTTGCTTCCGAATAACTGGGGACAGAGAGAAGGGCGAGTGGGGACAGAGATAAGACTAGCTGAGGTTTAGCACGACACTGCGAGGCAGGGACGGTGCGTCGGGACAGGGTGTGCGGGTGAGGCACGCGTCTCACGCGAGTGCAGCCCACCAAATCCCAGCCTGGCCCCCAAATTCCCGAACGTTAAGAATGTTAAGTCTGCGGTGAAGAAATTCATTACTTCAAATATTAACGGCGGGGCTGTGCACCAAAGCCTGAAGGGAGGGAAACAGACAAGTTCCCGCCACTCCTGGGAAGTCAGTCCTGAATCACCTGTCTCAGAGCGACAAAAATGCACACTTCAACGTCCTTGCTCTGGAATCTTTAAAATCGTGACTACTTTCCATGTGAGTGGCCAGGGACCCTTGACCTAACTGTACAAAGAAGTTTACAACAGCCCAGACTATCTGTGCGAGTATCAAGTTTTCTGAAAGAGGAGAAAACGCTCCAACTGCTAACGTGCTTGTCAACAGGTTGTGACAGTTTTCAGAAGCAAACAGCCCGTTCTAGGAGGGAACGCGCGGACGTCCACTTAACGCTCCTCCGCCTGCACTGTCCCTGCACTTGTGAGCTGTGCGTCATGGCCCACGGGGACACGGCCCCGAGCACGGCCGCGGCCACAGCCAGGCGCGCAGAGGGCGTGGGCTGCTCCGGCTGCCGGAACTGCCCGTGTGCTGGGATGCGCAGGGCTAAGGCTCGGGGCTCCGAGGGAGTAAACCTGCAGAGCATTGGAAACACCAACGCAGACCTGGTCTGGCCCGCTCAGCAGACCACCTGAGGCCCCCCCCTGGCTAACACTTCTGCCTCTAGAGTTAGAGAAAACACCGCTGCACCCAAGGTTCAGTGAGGCCCTGGGCGGGCGCGCACCTCCCAGCAGCAGCAGGGCTGCTTCCCGCACCACTTCCAGACCCTGAGTCACAGAAGGCGCTTGAGCAGGAGCAGGGCCCCCGGCCTGGGCAGGAGCTGTCCCCGGGGCCACAGGAGGGGCTGGCCTCCTCGCACGTCATGGCCCAGGATGGAGAAGGCGTGCAGGTGATGGAGAAGCCAGGATGGAGTAATTACAACCATGAGGCAGAACGACTTGCATTATTCAGCCAGTACTGATTTTCCCGAGTACATACCTTTCAGGTTTGCAAAATGGGGTGAGTCATTGTTGATGTTGCACTGGAAGACGACCGAACACAATATTTACAACCAAACAAGCCAAGACCCTAGGAAAGGAGAAGTTTCAAGAAGCCAGCGCCGGGCCCTGGGACTTACCCCAGCAAAAATTCCCTGAAGGCGGGAGCTTATAAAAGAGTAACGAGGCCGCCAGGGAGGCCCGCGGAACCTGAAGCCCGCTGGAGAAATATAAACATTAGTGAGGAGTTACAAGCAATTACTGGGCGGAAAAAGAAAGTGCCTAAAGAGGAAATGAGCAGTTAAATGTGCTTTCTCCCGACCTTGAGAAAGCAAGGATCTCCGGGGGAGCCACGCGTGCGTGGGAACCGGAAGGGGGGAAAGCGAGGGGAGCGCGGGAGGGACCCCGGGACGTCGCTAAAGCTGCCGCCGGCGGCGCGGCCCTGCCGCCCGCTGCGCCCTGCGCGGCCTCCGCGCCCTGCGGTTTTCCCTTCCTGCCCGGCCCTGGCTGTGCGCCGGGTCCGCTGCGCGCCCCGCAGGCCGGCTCCCCGCCTACACGGAGGACAGGGCGCCGTCGGTCCCGTCCCCTGCCCTCTCTCCGAACGGAATGTCCCCTCCCCGCCCCTGTCGCGGACGGTTCGGCCCTGGCCCCTCCTGCCGGGCTCGGGCCTTCCGGGGGAGCCCGCGCCCCTCCGGCGGCGCCCCCGGCGCAACCCGCCCCGCGGGCGCGACCCCAGGGTCGGCGGCGTGGGCGGCCTCGGGGGGCCCGGCGCCCGGGCTGGGCGGGCCGGACGGGCCCCGCGTCCCTGAGGGCGGCGGGGGCCGGCGCGCACTCACTGTTTGGGCAGCTGCAGGGCGGGCGCGCCGCGCCGCTGGAAGGCCCCGTCCACGAAGACGCCGTTCTTGCCGAGGCAGCGCAGGAAGAAGCAGGGCTCCTGGAAGGTGAGCTGCAGGTGGCGCCGCGAGATGAAGCTCGACAGGCCCATGCTCAGGTCCACCGAGCCCTGCGACGAGTTGCGGCCGATGGTGACGCTGGGCTGCCGCATGAGGAACTCGAACTCGCGGCCCTCCAGGCGCGCCAGCACCGGCCCCGGGCTCCGGCGCACCGAGTCGGCCGCCGCGGCCACCGCGGCCTCGCCCGCCGGGCCGGCGCCCCCCGCGCCCCCCGCGCTCGCGCCCGGCGGCGGCGGCGGGGGCTGGGCGGGCGGCGGCGGCGGCGGCGACGGGGCGGCGGGGGCGGCGGGCGCGGCGGGCGCGGGGGCCGCGGCGGCCGGGAAGGCGGCGGCGGCGGCGGCCGCGCACAGCACCGGGCTGCAGGGCGCCGAGCGCAGCGCCAGGAGGGCGCGGGCCCCGCTGTCCTCGCCGACTTCGGCCATGTTCGCAGCTCCGAGCGGCTCCGCGGCGGCGCGGCGGCGGGAGGCGGGGCTCCGCGGGCCGCGGCGGGCGGGCGGGCGCGGAATCCCGGGCTGGATCGCGCGGAGCGGAGCGGAGCCCCAGGACCAGCCTCGCCTGCCGGCCCGGCTGCCGGCCGCCCAGTCCGCGTGCGAGCGGGCTGGAGGGCGGGACCCCGAGATGTCGAGCTGGACAGTTTTAGTCCCGGAACGAATGACCCCAGCGGCTTCCTGGGCCCGAACCGCATCATCCTCCAACCCAAGTGCGAACGTACCGAAGCACCCCGAGGAGTTTCCACCCTGTAATGAAGCACCGAAGGGGCTTGCGACCCCTGGGGCCCTGTGTGTCTTTCTGGGATCATCCGTTTACTCCGCCAATAGCCCCGTCAAATATCCCGGGACGGAGCTGGGCACCGGGTCACCCGGGCGGGCGCGCCTGGCCTGCCACCCCTCCCAGCTGGGGGCAGAGGCCGGGGCCTGGGGGAGCTTAGCTGCAAACACGGAACCGGCCGTTTGGGCATCGCCCAGACCCCGTTAGGGTCGTGGCCCTGCATTCCTGATTCAGCCAGGATCCCCTAAGAAGGGTGGCAGTGCTTCCACGTTGGCGCCGCGGAATAAGCATGAGCGTGAGAAAACGGGCCCACCCCGGCGGAGCCCCGGGTCCAGGGAGGCTCACAGACGTGAACGAAGCCCACAGGCTAACGGTTATAAAATCACCACTGTCACAGGCCCCGGGAGGCACTCCCTCCGGCATGGTGGCTTGTGACCGTGTGGGGAGGTGTGGCCCGTACAGGGTGGGAGGCCTGTGTGCTAACCCACTTCCCAGCCTGGACCTAAAATGGCTCTTAACCCAGCTGTCTCTGTTGAACGTGTAGATACGTTAGAGGTAAACGTTGGGGAAGCCAGTCCCACATTTTGTGATGCCCGAACAAGAGGATGGGTCACCACATGTGTCCTGTCCCCAGCTCTGCTGCTCCGGACCAGGCCCCTCTGGAGGGGTGGTCATCGGTATCCTCAGGGTGTGGGGTGCCCCCTGCTGACAAAGGCCACTGTGATCCATGAGGCACCTACTATGTGCCTTGGGCAGGCGTCCCAGATGGAGCCCCAGCTCCATCTCATCCAGCTCAGCAGAATGGGGGCCACTCCAAGGCGGCAGGACCCATGTGGCACTGTCTGGGGACAGGTCATAGCCCCTGTGTTTCCCTCCTGGTAGCCAGGGCCCACATGTGGCTACCGTTGCTGGCCCCAAACTGAGACGGGCTGTGAGTATAACACACAGTGCACTGGGTGTGCAGTACTTAGTTAAAAAGCAGCAAATCGCATGAACAGTTTTCATATCGGTTGCAGCTTGAAACGACCACATTTTGGATCTATTGGGTTAAGTAAGGTGTGTTACCAAACTTAATTTCCCCTTTTCTTTTTCCTGCTTTAACGCGACTAGAAAATGTGAAAGTGCACGTAGGCCTCACGTTACGCCTCGTTATGTCTCTATCAGTTGGCACGGGTGGCGCTTTCTCTGTCCCAGAGACGCTTCTGTCTTCACCACTTTGTTGCCGGGCTCCTGGCTGTCAACCGGGTGTCTCACGTGCATTCCTTCCTCTTCCAGCCATCCGGTCACCTCACGTAGGTTTCACGTCCAAGATTGTGTGCTGCGTGGCTGAACCAGCTCACAGAGCATCTGCTGAGCCGCGCCGGCTCCGCCGCAGGGCGCTTTGGTTTTCGGCCACAGAAACCCACTCGGGCCAACTTAAACAAAGAGGGAATGTATTGGCACGATGCTGGGAAGTTCGCAGAACCGGAGGCAGCCGGGATCCAGGTTTCAGGGAGGGCTGGTCGGAGCTGCCCACAGGATCCAGCAGAAAACCTTCCCGTGGTGGCTCAGGGTACCCCTCCTGCCCCCCGGATTAATGAGCCCCAGCTTTCCTCCCGTTGCATCATTCTCCGTGAGGCTGGAGTCCCCAGGAGAGAGCGGCGCACGGGCTTAGCGAGGTGGGCAGCCCTGGAAGACTGCTGCAGGGGTCTGGCGGAGGCTCAAAGCCGGCTGGTTGCCGTTAGGGGGAGGGCGGGAGCCTGGGCGGCCGGGAACAATGGCCGTCCGCTGCCTCATTCCAACCAGATTTCGTCAGACCTGCGGGGGACTCAGCCTGTTCAGCTTTTCCCCCAAGATTCTGAAGTTCATTAAAACAAAAGAAAACTTTGCATTATGGAGAGATTGAAAACATACACAAAAGAAGACAATGCTATACACATACTGTATCTCTAAACCCTCCACATTCCCAACACCCAGCTTGAACAATGACCGGCTCTTGTGAAGCAAATCTCAGGTGTTACCTCATTTCCTGGAAGTCAGCGTGTCTCCCTAAAGAAGAGGCTCTTCTTAAAAAGCGTCACCACAATGTTATCACCTGTAAGAGAATCCTAATACGGCCTTCATGTTCAGATTCCTGGCCAGTGCTTAGGTGTCTAGTTTTAACTTCATTGAGGTGTAATTTGCATGTGACAACATTCACAGTGTCACAATGTGCAGTTTTAGTAAGTGTGTACAGATGTCCAATAATCTAGAGTGTTAGACTATTTCTACCTCCCCCGAAGTTTAGGTCCTTTCAGTCAGGCCCCACGTGGGAGAGTGGTCTGGTAACTTCTGGGTGAGTTCAGCAAACCTCGGGCCCCTGAGCAATCTACTCAAGAGAAAGGAGTCTGTGAACGTATACAGCAGAATCATTCATAAAACCCAAACTGGAAACAATCCATGTGGCCATCAATGAGTTTGGATTGATTTTTAAATCTGGGTTAGAGTTACGCAGTCAGGTCCTCTCGGCGGTACCAAGGGGGACACTGCTCATCAGCAACAATGCGGAGGAACCCCAAGCCCAGGCTTAGTGAGGGGAGCCAGGCACAAACGGTAGGACCCGCTCAAAGGAAATGTGTGCTTTCAGTCTGGCAACCGAAGCTCTCCTACAACCAGGGCACACAGGCCGGCCACTTTCTGAAATAGATCCGGAGAGAACGGAGTACGGACTGACGTAGCAGGACATATCACGCCACGTACATTTTAAGGAGTATGTCTTCATGGTTTATAGTAACAATCCCTTGGTCTTCCACGTGGTTTTGAAGGTGGCTGGAGCAGGTGTTCTCATCCTGGTGTGAGAGCTGAGATTAGCCTGCCCTGTCCCCACAGCAGGTGCCCCACCCTGGCCCCAGCTCTTCTTGCAGGTCGCTGTGTTGCACTTTACAGGAGGCCACGTTCACGGAGCAATGACCACGCGCGAGTGTGAAGGGCTCGGGCGGCGGGACCTCTGCTGCCCCGTGGGAGGCCGGCCCAGCCCACTGCCACTCCGGGTGGTCAGATGCAGTCAGTGTTGTGGAGGTCACGTGGTCCGGCCTGAAATTATAACCAAAACCTAAGTTTAAAAACTAGACTCACCCTGGCTGGTGGCTCAGTGGATGAGGCGCTGGCCTGTGAACCCAAAGGTCGCTGGTTCGATTCCCAGCCAGGGCACATAACCAGGTTGCAAGCCAGGTTTCCAGCCAGGTCTGTGACTGGAGGCAGGTGAAAGGCAACCAGACATGGATGTCTCTCTCCTTGTCTCTTTCCCTGCCCTCTCTCTAAAAACAATAAATAAAATCTTAAAAAAAAAACAACAACAACTAGACTCAAGTAGGAGTTCCGCCAGAAATCCCCACCATTTCGAACAAGGAAATGAATAAACTAAATGAAGATGATGGGAGAATATGAAATTGGATTGTAGTGGATCACATAGCTCGGGTAGGAAGTGCTCCTTTCTCATTCTGCTCTCAGGACAAGATTTGAAGTGAGATGAAGGAAAACGCAGAACAGCTTCCCACACCTATGGGGAGACCTGTGTGCTTGAGGGAGAGATGGGGTGGGGAGGACTGTCTCCCACCGACTCTGGCGTGTGGGGTGTGGCTTCGGGAACACCCGAAGGTGGGGTCATGGGAAGGCAGCCCAGCGTCCCTCCGTGTCCCCCACCTAGGGACAGCTGCACGAACCTAACAAACTAAGTTAGTCAAGAAGGATTCAATCCCGAAGACATCATTTTGCCTCCCGCTTTTTAGGTTATGATTTCCTCATAGGACCAGCAGCCTGCTGATGAAATTCAAGTGAGTTGGTGCGCCAGCTACTAGCTTTGAGCTCCTCCCTGGCCCGCGCTTTTCCATCAGGCCACCGGCAGTAAATACAGGCACCAAAGGGTGTTGGGAGTAAACCTAGAACAGGGGTCATAGCTGAGAAAGCACCAAATACATAGAGGAGAAAAGACAGTTTGGGACCCCAAAAGACTCCTGCGCCCCTCTCAAAACTCAGAACTTAAACCTGACCTCATTGGGACAGAGCCCTGCTTTATGTAAATGTGGACGACACAGAGCCTCTGTGACAATGGCCAGGCTTCCCTGGGTCACTGCTGTCACTCAGCAGCCCCCACCACAGGGAAGGCTTACTGCCTAGCCCCTCATCCAGAATCCAACCAGCCCCTGAAGATGATGAACAAAGGGGTGTGGACAGTTCTCCTGTCCAGGATGCCAGAAATGAATCATTGTTCAAGTGGGGGAAACAGGTGGGTGTCCTACGAGAGGCAACCAGCAGACCTGGCCCTGGTGGCCACTCTGGTGACAGTCCTGTGACCTCAGGCGAAGTGGCAGGGCCATTCGTGGGTACAGTCTGGAGTTAAAGGAGCAGACCCATGGGCAGCCTTTCCTCTGTCCACTCTGCTTTCCCCCCTTATTCACACAGCTTCAATTTTTCCTGGGATGACATTAGGTCTGAAATGACATTTCTAAAACATAATCTTGCTCAGCCTTCCTTGAAGCCAGGGGTGGCCGGACAACATAACAGTGGTTAAGGTGCTTAAGCGGAGATCACGAGGCTGAGGATGGCTGACCCATCGGGGTTGGCCTAGACGGTCTCCATCTTTGCCAGGAAAGTCCTGTGTCCTGGTAGACTCTTCACTCCCAAATAAGCAGGACACTTGGTCACTTGGGCAGGTGCAGCATGGGGTGTGGGCTCAATCCCAGAGGTGTCCATGGGACAGCCATGAAGACAGGAGCCAACAACTCCTTGGAACAGAAAGAACCGATAGGAATAACGGGGAACAAGGTCCCTGATGGGGGAAAGAAAACTGGAAGGGGCAGCAAGTCAATGGTATGTGTGTGAACCCTGGGGCGGAGACGGAGGCCGAGTGAAGAGCCTGGAGCGTTTTGTTTAAGATTTTATTTATTAATTTTTAGAGAGAGGGGAAGGGAGGGTGGAAGAGGAGAAGCATCTATGTGTGATTGCCTCTTGCACGTCCCCAAATGGGGACCTGCCCTGACTGGGAATCGAACCCGTGACCCTTTGGTTTGGAGGCCGGCGCTCCACCCACCGGGCGCACCAGTCAGGCCAGGCTGGGACTTTTAGCAACTTGAGAAATGAGAGGAGCTGAAAGTGCAGATTATGGGGGGCTGCTGGTGAGGTGCTCTGTGCCAGAGAAGTGGCTGCCAGGCAAGAAGCTGCTGCCGAGGAAGAAGGCACAGGTGCCCAGGGGCGAGGCCGCTGGGCCGGAAGGGCTCAGGAAACGGCAGCAGGTGGGGGCCCAAAGGGAAGAAACCTGGGGAGCCCGCCTGGCCTCTCCCACCTCGCAGGCTTGGTCTAGCGCCACCTACTGGCAGGTCCCCAGTCCCAGCGCGACCCCTGGGGCTGATGTGAGGGTGGCTGGAGGCTCCCCAAGACTCACGTCCCTCCCCCTCTCCGCTCTGCCTGCGCCCTGCTGGTCCTGGCTTTTCCTCAGTTTTGTCACAGACGCGTGCAACTCTGAATAATACGGTTTGATTTCACCTGCTTTCAAGTTCCTGTGGTTGGGATTACACTGCATGTGGTCTATGGTGCCTGGCGTTTATTATTGTTATTATAATTTTTAGGTCAAAATCTTTTTCAAGTATACTTAATTGATTATGCTGTTACAGTTGTCCCAATTTCCTTTCCCTTTGCTCCCCCCACCGCCCTCAGGATTCCCCACAGCCTCACCCTGTTAGTTCATGTCCATGGGTTGCACATGTAAGTTGCCTGATTTCACCCTTTCCTCTATTATTCTTTACTTCTTCCTGCCTATCTGGTACCCACCGATTATGCTTTCTAATCCCTACACCATTTCCCCATTTCTTCCCCTTCCTCCTCCTAGCTCATAACCCTCCAAATGATCCCCATGCCTATGATTCTGATCCTATCCTGTTGTTTAAATTTTTTTTGATTCTGTTGTTGATAGTTGTGTTTGTTGTGATTTTAATGTTCATAGTTTTGATCTTCCTTTTCTCAAATCCCTTTAACATTTCATATAATAAAGGCTTGGTGATGATGAACTCCTTTAGCTTTACCTTGTCTGGGAAGCACTTTATCTGCCCTTCCATCCTGAATGATAACTTTACTGGATAGGGTCATCTGGGTTGAAGATCTTTGCTTTTCACCATTTTGAGTACTTCTTGCCAGGCTCTTCTTGCCTGCAAAGAGAAAGAAGCTGATTGAGAAATCAGTTGACAGTCTTATAGGAACCCCTTTGAAGGTAACTCTCTTTTCTCTTGCTGCTTTTAAGATTTTCTCTTTCTCTTTAAACTTTGGTATTTTAATTATGACGTGTGTGGGTGCAGTCCTCTTTGGGTCCAGCTTGTTTGGGACTCTCTGAGCTTCCTAGACTTGTACGTCTATTTCCTTCACCAAATTGGGGACATTTACCTTCATTATTTTCTCACACAATTTTTTCAACTTCTTGCTCTTCCTCTCCTCCTTCCGGCACCCCTATGATTCGGATGTTGGCACGTTTAAAGTTGTCCCAGAGGTTCTTAAGCCTCTCCCCATTTTTTCCCCCCAATTCTTGTTTCCTCATTCTGTTCTGGTTGACCGCTTCTTACATTCCAAATCATTGATCTGAACCCTGGTTTCCTTCCCTCACCATTGGTTTTGTGTGGATTTTCCTTTGCTTCACTTAGCTTAGCCTCCACTTCTTCCCTTTTGTGTTGGCCGCACTCAAGTCTGCGAGCACCTTTATCACGAGTGTTTTGATCTCTGCGTGTTAGGTCGGCCATCTCCTTGTGCTTAGTTCTCCCACTGGAGCCTTGATCTGCTCCCTCTTTGAGGGCCACTCTTCTCTCTGAAATTTGACAGGCTCCTGTGTTTGCCTCATGTCCGAGGTAGAGCTGTCGCCCCTGTTAGGTTTTAAGGGGTGGAGCGTTAGGTGTTCGTCAGTGAGGGGGACCAGTTTCACCGCGCTGTGGCACTGTGTGTGTGTGGGGCAGGGTCTGAGAGGGAACAATGCTGCTTGCTCAGCACTCGCCTCTTTTCCAGGCACTCCCTCTGCTTCCCGTGTGGGACAGGAGCCTCTCTAGCTGTTGCCCTGGCTTTGGTCCCCAGGGTGGGCCGGTCTGCGGACAGTCTAGGACCGTGGGGTCCTCTAAACAAATGGACTCTGCTGAGAGACCAGCAGTTTGTTCCTCTGCCCCAACCCCACCGGTTTTCGGTCAGAAGCAGTGAAGCTTTATTCCCCCCCAGTGCTGGAACTGGGGGCTGTGCAGTCTGGTCTGGTGCTGCGAGCGCTCCCCAGGTGACCCTACTTTTTTTAGGTCTGACTGTGCTTTCTGCTGGCTGACCGCCATCCTGCTGCCCAGCTGCCCTGCCCCAGCCGCTCTGCCATGCCGCCTGTCTGCATGAGTATTTCTTCTTTGCATCTTTGTTTTTCAGACTTCTGTGCAGCTCCATTTTCTGGAATTCTGATTGCCTCTAGTTTTGAGGTAGATGTGTTCCTTCCTAGTTGCAGAAAGGGACGCAGCGTGTCTGCTGTGCCTCCATCTTGGTCAGAAGTCTTTTTTAAAAGAGGACAACAACAAACATACTTAGATTTAGTAGTTGGTATTAGTTTTTTTATCCTTGCCCAAGGACATGCTTATTGGCTTTTAGAGAGAGGGGGAGGGAGGGAAGGAGGGGGCGAAAGAGAGAAATGTGAATGCAAGACAGAAACACCAGCTGGTTGCCCCTCATTTGTTCCCTGACCTGGGACTGAACCCCCCACCCAGGCCTGTGCCCTGACTGGGGAAAAAACCCGTAACCTTTCATTTCACAGGAAGATCCTTCAACCAACTGAGCCACACCAGCCAGGGCGTGCCTGGCTTTTTACCTTCCTGGTGTTTGGGCGATGCCTGCCCATTGCTTCATAGTGTGACTGCCTGGTAACACGCAGCAGTTTGCTCAGTCAAAGGCTTTTAGCTGCTGCACTAAGAACACTTCCGGTACAGGGATCCTGAAGTACGTAAGTAAGCAGGTGGTTCTCCAAGCGTGGTCCCATGCCAGCAGCATAACCTGGGAACACGTTAGAGATGTTGGTTCTGGGGTCCCGCCCTAACCTTCTGACTCAGCCCTGGGGTGGGGCCCAGCAGCCCTCCAGGAGATTCCGAGGCAGCTGAAACTTAGGTTATGCATCTAGGAGGAGGCTTATGAGTCATAGGATATGCAAAGTTCAACCCCGGCACAATGAGAAGGCTTTGATGGCAAAGGACAGGAAGCCCAGCTCCACGTGGCTCCAACCACTGGCGGGATTTATGACTTTACATCCGGGATCTAGGGGACAGGACAGCCCTTGGACTTGTCTCTGTCCAGCATTTGGCTTCCCTATCCTCAGTGGATTGACCTGCCTGATTTCAAGGTGGCTGCAGGGGTCCTAGTCCTCCCCGCACCCTGCCTTCACAAACCAGATTCAGAGACCATTTTTGCTCCATGCATATTTTTTTAGGGACAAAACTCCTTTTTCTCAGGACCTCCCCCATCCCCTCGCCCACTTCCCCTCGTATCTCTTTGGCCAGAGCCACGCACATGCTCCTGTCCCCCCAACCAGGTTTGGAGGCCACCATGCTTTCTCGCCTAATGATGCTGCTCTCAGAGCTGGGTATCCGGAGGAAACCTGGTTCTCTGGGTGGAGAAAGTGGGGGGTGGGGAGGGGCTGCTAGGTGGGCCCAAAACCCACCTGATACAACAGGGCAGAGTTCTGCAGATCAGCAGTGCCTGGGAGAAAGAGATTTTCTTGCTGGGTGTGGAAGCAAAAACTAGGAACCACAAACCCTGAAGGTGCCATTCTCTCTGGTACATTTATGAAATGAAATGTTTTGGGAAGTTGGTGGCAGTCCCCAGGTCTCAAGGTGGCAGGTGTGATCACTGTGAAGGTCAGAGAGTCCCTTTTCCTGCCCTGGTCTGAAGTCACTTTGCATCGACTGCGCTGCAGCGCGGCCTTCCCGAAGGGAACCGACGAGAGAAAGGCAACCACTGAAAACAGTTATTGTGGCCCCGGCTGGTGTGACTCAATACATTGAGTGGAAGCAGCACCCTGATTGTCCGAGGGGCTTCACTTGACCCCCTGTGCCCCGCACCATGGATGGTCACTGAACTAGCACTATGTCCACTGCAGGTTAAATCTGCACCTCTATGTGCCCCCCGCCCCTGCTGGGCCGGGGACACGCCTTCACAATGAATTGCTGAATCTTGATTCGCTGGCTTTTCCAAGCCAATGCTCTGCCCTCCTTTCAGATGACCTGTGCTCTCCAATGTGAACGGATGGGAAGCAAATGCTCCTGAGCCTGCTTTTGGCTGTCCTGCTATTTTAAACATTACATTTTAGGCCCTGGCTGGTGGCTCAGTGGATAAGGCACCAACCTGCGAACACAAAGGTCGCTGGTTCGATTCCCAGCCAGGGCACAGAACCAGGTTGCAAGCCAGGTCTGCAGCCAGGTCTCCAGCTGGAGGCAGGTGAAAGGCAACTGCACATGGATGTTTCTCTCCCTCTCTGTCTCCCTCCCTCCCCCTCTTTCTGAAAATAATAAATAACATCTTAAAAAACAAAAATTAAATTTTAACGAAAAAGAACTTGCTTCCACTCAGAGGCATAACAACCTCCGACGGATGCTCCTCATGGCTACAAAGGCCATTTCTTTCAGCAACAGGACAATCAAACAGATCCTCTGGTAACAGACCTGGCTCCCCGGGGGACGGGGATCGCCTGGGAAATGATGGCTTGGTGTTTCTTCTGTTCAGAACGAGGAGCCAAACTTCACGTCCGGAAACGAGTGAATAAGGCAACGTCTCGTGTTGGTTAAGGCACAGTAGCAACATCCGGGACAAAGCGCCAGATTCGAGGTTGCGCCTGGAGAGGAGGAGAAATAGGCTGTTTGTTTTCTCTCCCATCCTCCTCCTCTGCCTGCTTTCAAAATTCGTTTCACTGGGTCTTTGGTTTCTAAACGAAAACAAGCGAGGACTGCCAGCAGGTGAGCCCTCAACTCAGCCTCCTGCCTCTTGCACGGGGCCTTCGGGGGGCCCCCCTAGGCGGCCGGGGAGGCCCTGCATCTTGTTAGCGTCACGCTGGTGCGAGGGTCTGCTCAGGCCTATGCAGCCTGCTTCCTGCTGAGAAAGGAGGTTTTGTTCGGCTCCCTTTTTGGCCTCTGAGGCACCAAGAGGAGTGATTAATAGGGAACCACCTCGAGATTGCAATAGAAGAGTGTGGCGAAGGGCCGGGAGAGGGGGTGGCGGGGAGGAGCCAGGCCTTTGTTCAGCCAGAAGCAGCTCTGAAGGGCCCCGGGCCGCCGGCGGGGAACCCAGCCCTCACGCCTGCCCATCCGCTTCTCCTCTGCCAGGCCAACCTCCGGCCCTGAACCGGTCTGGGAAGGTTCCCCCAGGGCCCGCAGGCCCTGCAAAGCGCCCAGGCTGGGACTGGGGCCCAGAGACCTGCGCTTCCCTTCGTGAAACCTCACAGATAAGAGCCCAGGCATCAGGGGCAGGGCCGGTGGGGTGCAGACTGCCCAGGAGCGGCGAGCGGGCAGGCCCGGGAGCGCCCATCACCAGTGAGCCGAGATCACGTCTCCCCGGTTCCAACCGTCTTACAACCTTCCCATCACACACTGCATTTAATGACTTACGGGGAAAGGGCGAGTTGGAGGGCAAGTCCCTTTGGCGGACCGCAGTCACATTTCAACGATAGGTCGGTACGATCGAGCCTTGCGCGCAGGACCGTGTTTTTGCAGCGCGCGGCACGTGCTTTCCTAGCGTGTCAAGTGCGCGCACGTCTGCACAAGTCCCCGGGCGGCGGTTCAACACGCACCATGGGCCGGGGGTTCGGGGACGTCCCGCACCTCCTTTACAATCTAACCACTTTAAGGTCTCCCGTCGGCTCCACAGGGCCCAGGACTTGCTGCCGCGTGCGCGCCCCTGAGACCCCGGCTGGACACGGCCGCCCTGGCGGCCCCCGCGCCCTCGGGAGGCGCGGCGGCAGCGCGGGAGTCGGCTCGCTTTCGGGTAAAACCCTTCAGACCTTCTTCCCTGCGCCGCACAGTCAGCGGGGCAAGCGGGCAGCAGCCCAGCGGGTCGCCACGCTCGTCTCAGCGCTTCCCTGCGGACTCGCGCGGCCCAGCGGAAGGGACGGAGTAAGCGTGAAATGGCCCCCCCCTCCCCCGCTCGCCAGCCCCGCGCAGGGCGCGCCCCGCCCCGCCCCGCGGGGACCCCTGACCCGCTGACGCGCCGCAGTCACGCGGCACCGCCGCCCACGCCCGCTCCGGCCCCGGCTCCGACCGGAAGGCTGCGCGGGCCTTGTGCGCAGGCGCGACGCAGCGGCGCGCCGGGCCGCCAGGGGGCGCTGGCGGGGGCCCCGCGTGGGGGAGGGGAGGCCGGCGCCGGACCACGTGCGCACCACGTGGCGCCCCCCGCGGGCCGGGACCGCGCGAGTAGGGCGGGCGGCCACGCGGCACAGCCCGCCACCCGCGAAGGAGAGCGGCTCGGGCTCCCCGCTGGGGTCCCTGGTGACCCCTGACCCCCGACCCCGCTACCTGGAGGGTTACCCCGGCCAGCGACCTAGCGGTGTGTTTATAAACAGAACCCCGGCGGGGCCCAAACCCTGGAGGGCGGATTGTCGCCGGCGGAGCGGAGCCTTCCGTCGTGAGCTGCTTGTGCGCCTGCGCGCTGCGCCCCTGCCACCACCGCTCCTTCTGCGCGTGCGCGCCGGCGCCGGGCTGCGGGGAAGTGGGGGCGGTCCGGGGAGGCGGGGCTGCGGGGTTAGCGGGGGGCGGGGCTGGGGGGCCGATGCGGGTGGCCCAGCCCGGTCCCCCGCTGCCCCTCGCAGGTGGTGCCCGCGAAGCTGCGCTGAGCGCCTG